>JAYEPQ010000016.1:2432500-2892500 GCA_036321105.1 Dracaena cambodiana | reverse complement strand
CATTTTCCCCTATATTGTAAATCACTTTACTATAGGATGTGGTGCTCACATAGTTAAATGTGGTGCACATCCCACTGAACCAAGCCACTTTCACTCCACGCACGGGTCTAGAAATTCCACAGCCCATCCCACCTCCGCCACGACAACATCATGGGCCCAACCTCAGACCAAAGTCAAAGCCCACCAAAACCGACCAATCGCTGCCCATGTCTCCCCCACCATGGGCCCCCACCACCCCTCCCTCCTATATTAACCCCGGCCTCTCGATCCTTATACTTCACCCAAAAAAACTCCTCCTTCAGTCTTAATAGCTCTCCATCAAAAAATGGCCGCAAAGATTTCCAATTTTGCCCTCCTAATCTCCGCCGCGCTCCTCCTGCTGTCCCTCCGCTGCTCCGCCAGCTCCCCGAGAAAGCTCGCCCTCGTCCAGCAGCCGCTGACGGTGCTAAAGTACCACAACGGCCCTCTCCTAAAGGGAAATTACACAATTAACCTCCTCTACTACGGCCGCTTCTCCCCCTCCCAGCGCGCCGTCATCGCCGACTTCATCCGCTCCCTCTCCGCCCCCGCCCCCGCCCGCTCCCATTCCGTCTCCGCCTGGTGGGCCACCACCTCCCGGTACCGCGCGGGCCCCACCCACCTCTCCCTCGGCGCCCAAATCCTCGACCCCAGCTACTCCCTCGGCAAGTCCCTAACAATCTCTCAAATTACATCTCTATCCCAAAACAAGCTCGAGCCCGCCGCGGGGCCCACCTCCATAACCGCCGTCCTCACCTCCGCCGACGTGGCAGTCGAGGGATTCTGCTCCAGCCGGTGCGGGACCCACTGGTCCGCGCCCGGATCCAGGACCTACATCTGGTCCGGCAACCCGTCGGCCCAGTGCCCCGGGCAGTGCGCGTGGCCCTTCCACCAGCCCCCGTACGGGCCCCAGACCCCGCCGTTAGTCTCGCCTAACGGCGACGTCGGAGTTGACGGCATGATCATCAACCTGGCCACGGTTCTGGCCGGCACGGTCACTAACCCGTTCGGTAGCGGGTTTTATCAGGGACCCGCTAGCGCCCCGCTGGAGGCCGTGAGCGCGTGCACTGGGATGTTCGGATCCGGGTCGTATCCGGGCTACCCGGGTAAAGTTCTTGTGGATCCGACAACAGGGGCGAGTTACAATGCCCAGGGGCTCAGCGGGAGGAAGTACTTGTTGCCTGCGATGTGGGACCCCAAGACCTCTCAGTGTGCTGCGCTTGTATAGGGAACGTATTTGGTGTGGAGTCGTTTGATTTTTCCTTTTTATTATAGTTTGTTTATATATAAGAATATAACTTGCTCGATCGCTACATAAATTGTAAGAAAAATATATAAATTGATATTATTTTGTGATAATAATTGTAGCTAATATAAGATTATATGGAGATTATTGTCTCTTTGTATATTTTCATTCATTTATTCCTCAACTGTAATTTTTAATTTTACTAGGAGCTATTTTTTTTTTAATTTTTCCTTGCTTTTTCCATAGCTTTCTCTTTTTTTTCTTTTTTTTTTTTTGGGTTAATTACAGGTAGATCCCTTGTAAAATTGGGATGTGTCATTTAACACCCCTGAAATTTGAAACTCTCAAAAAACCCTTTGAACTTGGTTATTTTCACTCTATTTTTTTATTAAAGTGCATTCATATCCCTCAAATTCCTATTTTACTGTTATCTCTTCCTTTAATAAGTGTGCTGGTTAAAAGAAGGGATGAGAGTAGAATAGAAATTTGAGGGACAAAAGTGCACTTTAGTTAAAAAAAGAAAGTGAAAATAACTATGTCCAGATAGTTTTTTGAGAATTTTAAACTTCAAGAATGTTAAGTGACGTATCTCTAATACTACAGAGGGTTTAACTGTAATTAACCCTTTTTTTTTTAAAGTGCGTATATATTTATGGGCTGTCATAAGTGTCACTTTCTTATGGGGCCTTTTGAGATCAGCTGACAGATGGAAAATTCTAAATGCGCACCACACTTGACTAAGTGAGCACCATTTTCCCATATGTAGTAAATCACTTTGCTAATGTGGTGCGCATTTAGAATTTCCTTCGTTTGATGTATAGTAGTATAGATAATACTTGATGCTAGCACTGCAACGTGTTTGTTATGTGTTGATATTTTTGGAAAATTTGATGAAGATAAACCTTTGGAAAAATTAATGGAATGATAATCCATAAAGTTTCAAGTGAGAAAACCTTTATTGAGAAGATAATATCTTATTCTCTATTTCTATGAGGTTTGATTATGAAAGATCTATTTTTGTTCGGATTAACTTATGATTCATTTATATTAAACTTGAATCTATTTTCTTTCTA
The DNA here is from genome assembly GCA_036321105.1 of Dracaena cambodiana. Lineage (NCBI taxonomy): Eukaryota > Viridiplantae > Streptophyta > Magnoliopsida > Asparagales > Asparagaceae > Dracaena > Dracaena cambodiana. The sequence continues at coordinate 2,890,163 of JAYEPQ010000016.1, read as the reverse complement.
CATCACTGAGAGATGTGAGATCGCAAACTCGAGAAGTTATATCTAGGGTTTTCCGTTCATGCACACTTTTTTTCTTCTGTAGTAACACAGGATAACATCGCAAACAGTTAGTGTCTAGTTAATAGAAGATGACAACAAAAAGTGAGCTTTTGTTGTTTAGTCTTTGCCCAATGGGTGCATGCACATCCAATGTGATCAATCTCTTTCAGTCGTGCGTCTTGTGACAAGATCAAGTATATGATGTGATGAGAGTTTTAAGAGAGAAGGCAAGTGTAGTGCTCATGCAAAACAAGCTGGCTAGCTAGAGTGTCTTAGTCGGCTAATAACTACTAATAATCTCAGAGCCCACAAGTGCATTGCCGACAAATTGATAAGTTTGGGGGTTCAATCAGAGATGTTGACACCAAGTTTTATATGTGTAATCAATGAGCATAACAAGCATCCCCTGTGAATTAACCTGCCGTACAATAATGCATGCACGAGATAATGCAGTTTGATACTAGGCTTAGATGCACACAAGTGATTTTGATAGGAGCGCACCACTTTTCCTAGCGACCCCACTATCTAGTGTATTTTTGGTCCGGACAATCCTCAAAAAGTGGGATCACTAGGAAAAATAGTGTGCTCCTTTGGAAACTCCATGAAATGAGATGATTTTGATAGATATATGAAATGCTACCCACCGATGAGACTTAATATTATTAGGGTTTTTTATAGATCGATCCCATACTTTTTTAAAAATTGAATATCGATCCCTCAAAACTTCATATTTTGATGTTTAGTCTCCAAAAATATTTAAGTTATATCGTTTTAGTCTCCCTGTATCACTTCCGTTGACCAAATTAACTTTTTAGCCCTTTATACTCGTTATACGTCTGAAAAGTCAGGAAAAAGTTAGTTATTTTCCTATCTCCTTCTCTCTTTCCCTCCTCTTCCTCTCTTCTTGTTTGGGTTCTCCTTTTTATTCTCCTCTCTTGCTCTCTTCTTGATTGGATTCTCTTCTCCATCCTCAACTTCTTTCTCCCCTAATGTGTTATTTAATTAATGACTAACTTTTATCTACTCACAACCTCTCATCTCTAAAATTCTAATTTATCTCTCCTCCCTTTTTTTTTTGGTCTTTTTCTAGATCCTCCTTACCAAATTCAAATCTTAGCTCTCTCATATTTCACCAAATCCAAACCCTACCTCGTTCATCTTGTGAAGTATGACAACTAGGACGGCTTCAAGGATCAATCTATGTTAGTAAGTTGTGATGCAGAACTCAGAAGAAGGAGGCAAAGATGGCCTTTTTTTGACTCGATTCCTTAGTTTTGATTGATGGATTTGGGTCAATTTGAGGAATGGGGAGCTGGGATTTAGGGGGAGACAGTAAAGAGAAGAGAGAAGAAGAGGTGGCTGAAGTTGATGGCGATTATGATGATGATGATGGTGGAGCTAGGGTTTTGGGAGGCAGAAGATCGAGTTGAGAATAGAGGTTTTGATTTTGGAGGAGGGAGATAGATAGAAGATGAAAGTTTTGGATCATTCACTTCTTCTTATTGACTTTCATCGTCGTCAGAAGAAGTATAGTTTGCTAAGAGAGAATCCATATCGATTGAAGGTGAGGAGGTGGAACAAGAGGTCGGAATTTTAACCTTTAGCGTATTTAGATTATTTTACTAACATATAAAAATAAAAAAAAAAATAGGAGTGCCATTTATTTTGACGGAATAGATAACAGAGGAACTAAACGGTATAATTTGAATGTTTGGGAGAAATAATATCAAAATATGAAGTTTTGAGAGATCGATATTTAATTTTTAAAGAATTAAGGGAATGATATGTAAAAATCCCATATTATTATTGTTGTTACCATCGTTGTTGTTATTGTTGATGTTAATTTTAGTTAGTTAAGATTACCGAATCAAATTTGAACACTAACCCGAAATCGAGTTCAAAATCAACCAAGCCAGATTTGTTGGGAGCTAGACTTCCCATTTTGGTTTATCAATGAGGAAATTGTTAATTAATAAATGATAAGAACACAGGTAAATCACATATACAGTAATGTAACGAGATTCGGCTAAGAAATGAACCTGGGATTATATCCTCGGTAGAAGATAGCCGTTTTGATGTATGTTTTACAAGGGAATCAAGGCTATAACCTCCATATTTTCTCTTACATTTCAAGGAATATGAAGGGAGGAAGGAAAGATTTATCAAGATTTAGGAGAGGAGCCTATGAAGATGAGGCTTTTTTTTTTCCCGTTCCTTATAGAGGAGAAATGTCTTTATAATTATACAATGAGAAAGTCGTAGTTGATCGCCTGGAAAGTCACAAAGACTTATTTTATTGTGCCAAGTGGAGGAAGATTTGCAGCTAAATTGCCAAAGTGTTGTGTACATGTATGTTAAAAGTGATAGAACATGCTGTAGTTGTACCATCGTCGTGCTCTTCATAATTGTCTGGCGAAAACTAGCTTCCTACGAGCTGGAGCAGGTGCTGCTTAATGACGAAATTGTCGCAACGAGTACTGCCATATAAGATTGTTGGGACAGTATGGTTAATAGCAAGAATTGCCAAGTACTATCAAGTGGCGGAGATTGTCGAGGCAAGTACTGTTAGTGGCGTGAATTGTTGAGTACTCTCAAGTGACCAATTAATTGTTGCGGTGAATATTATTAGTAACGGGAGTTGCCAAGTACTGTTGTGAGTAGCCCCGTGAGTTAAGGAATATTAGGCCTAAACCGATCGGATCGCTGAACTCACGATCATCTAGTTGTCTGCTAGAGTCAAGTCGGGTTTGCCTATTGATCAAGTAGTACTTTGAGTATTGACTGATCTTACATATCAAATAGGATTTTGGATCTTCTATTCTCGCATCCTGAGATAAGTTTTCTTGTACTCCCAACTGTTGCATCCAGAGATAGATTTCCTCATTTTCTGGAGAATAGCTTGGAGAAGTAGCGAGCTGGCGCTATAGTATTAACTCAGAGTCCGACGAATTCCGATTATAGACTTAAAATTCTGGCGAGTTCCTATTATAGACTTGTGAGGACATGCGCTCTTACTATTGCCAATAACACGAAAATTGTCTACTTGTTGAAGTTGATTTTGCTAAGAAATTCCAAAAGATGGCACACAAAAGTGAGTTTCTATTCAATCTCTTTCGGCCGTGCGTCTTGTCACAAGATCAAGGATGATGATGGGACGAGAGTTTTAAGAGAGAACGCAAGTGAAGTGCTCATGCAAATCAAGTTGGCTAGCTGGAGGGACTTTCTAAGTGCGCACCACATTTTACTAGTGAGCACCACGCATTATGTAGTAAAGTGATTTACAACATAGGGGCAAAGGTGCTCACTAGTAAAATATGGTGCGCATTATAATTTCCCCTAGCTGGAGTGTCTTTGTCGACTAACAACTACTAATAATCTTAGAGCCCCACAAGGCACATTGCCGACTAATATCCTCCACAAGTTTGGTGTTCAATCAGAGATATCGACATTTAAAACTATATGTAATCAATAAGCATAACAAGCATCTCCAAACTATATACATCCTCCTTCATGAACCGGCCCTACATTAATATTGGTGCATGCATGCATGTATCGATCTGAAATAATACAGAGAGTTCGGTTGCAATACACACGAGTGATTTTGATAGATGTGTGAAAAGCTACCAATTCCGATAAGACATGATATTGTTATTATTGTTAATTGCAGTGAGACTTCTCGTACTATAGAGTTAGTATAACTTATTATCTCTTAAGCGTTTAATTGGGTTTAAAACTCTTAGTTTAGTTACTGTAGTTATGATGTCGTTCGTCAACAGTTTGTTATTTTTTACCCCAGTTTAACTTAAATTGCTTTCATCTAGACATATTTTGAGTGAGCTCTTAGTCAGGAAGAGGAGTAATTTGGAGATTTCATAAAATAAATGTACAAGTTTAAGTTAAATATGGGTGAGAATAATAGACTGTTGACTAATAACGTTAGGAGCTCATGGACTAAACTAATAGTTTTAAACTTAAAGCAGGAGGGTTTCACTGTAATTAATTCTTCTTATTATTATTATTAGAAGAAGATATAATTTTATTGCGTAGCTGCAAATATACAGCTTACAATGTGATAGTAAACATTGTTTGGTTTGAAAGAAAATGGAAGAAGGAGAAAGAAAGATAAAAGGAAAGAGAAAAGAAAAGAGGATGGAAATTAATTTTTCCTTTATATTTGGTTATTAAGAAAATATTTTTTTTTCTTTTAAATTTTCCCTCAAAATATTTTTTTGGGTTAATTACAGTCAGACCCCTTGTAGTATTAGGGGTGTGTAACTTAACACCCCTGAATTTTAAAACTCTCAAAAAACCTTCTGGACTGTTAACACTGTTAGTGAGCGTTAGTTATTTTCATTTTTTTTTTTATTAAAGTGCACTATTGTCCCTCAAATTCCTATTCTACCATCATCCATCCCTTTAACCAGCACACTTTCTCTCCTCCCTCTCTCACCCCCTCTCTCAGTCACTCACACTCCCTCTCTGACTGAGAGAGAGGGATAGAGAGAGAGTGACTGAGAGAGAGGGATAGTGAGAAAGAGAGAGAGAGAGAGAGAAAAGAGAGAAAGAAAGAGGGAGTGTGCTGGTTAAAAAGAGGGATGAGGGTAAAATAGGAATTTGAGGGACATGAGTGCACTTTAGTAAAAAAAAAAAAAGAGTGAAAATAACTAACTCTCACGAACAGTGTTAACAATCGGAGATCATATATAGTATTATTTCTTATGCAAAAGCTGTATGAGTAAGGATTAACTATCTATTGTTCAAATCGACTAAGTAGATAGGTATGCTAATTAAATAAAATCTCTTGCAAAATTATAACTTATATTAGTTAACTAATTTCTAAACTATACGAAAATTATTAACTTATTGGTAATGAGATGAATGGATAAATAAGGGGTAAGAATGAAATTATCAATAACTAAAACTTAAAACAAAAGTCCTAGCTTTATATTCCTATGTATAAATTATTATGAACTCATACATATATAACCTAACAAAATTCTCGTGTTTTACGAAATGTTACCTATGAATCTAGATTATCTTGATTTACCTTCATAGAGTTGAAGACATATTTTTATATGAAGAGGTAGCTTTATATTCCATTATGTAGATTATTATGAAGACATATTGTAATGCCATAGAGTTGAAGGTGTAAGAAACTAATCAAACTTTTGGAACTCCATCTCCACGTAAATGAATCTATATTGTAATGCCATCTGCATCAAAACAAATATGTAGTAACAAAACCAAGATGTGTGTGTGCGTATGGGCTTACTGTATATAAGTCGGCATCTCAGGCAATTTAAGGGAGTCGGGGGCAAAATAGTAATAAGTCTATTATTTTTTTTTTTATAAACTCTTTTTTGGATCATAATCTCAACTCCTTAACTATTTTATAATTAAATTTAATGGATTTTGAAGATCACTTGTTCTTTTATCAAGTAGATACAAAATATTGTATTCGTAAAAAACTGTTAGTTTTATATGTACTTGATAGAAGACCAAATCATAACTAAAACTAAAGAAACTGGGTGTGGGTGAACCCAAGGGTTCAAGATTATAATCCAAAAGAAAATTTAAAAAAAAAATATTAGAGATAAAGAAAATAAACTGCAGCTCAAATAACTTATATGAGACAACAACTCATTTCCATTTTTCTTTTATATATATATATATATATATATATATATATATATATATATATATATATATATATATATATATATATATATATATATATATATATATATATACACACACACACACACCATTTTCATTACAAAGATGTATAACGTCAGGATCTGTTGCTCAAATCGAATCACGTTAGCATTATGGAAGTTCCTGGATCGTGTGAAATAAGGTTAGTACCAAAACCAGTCTCTGAATTCATAATTAAATTTGAAATTTTGGATGTGCAGATTCTGCACGGTCAGAGATTCTTTAAAACGAAAAGGAGCCCTTATTTCCAAACAGGAAAGTTGTTTCGATCCCATTCATTCTTAGAGTCCAAATAAGACACAGGATATGTCAAAACTTCGCACGTTGGTCAAAGCGGTTTTCGTGATCGTGCTACGCCCTTCTATTATCATAGCATCTTCGTATTGTCACTGACGCAAGTCAATGTGCAATTTAGGGCATAACATAAGAGTCACTCAGCTACATTCACTCCGATTAGGAATGTCTCATAAACTGGTTTCATCTTCATGGAAGAAAATATAAGATGACGTTGTGGAGTGATGAATCTCCGGTGTGAAATACGAACTTTTCTTCTTCTGACCTGTGACGGTTTTTCTCATCTTTTTTTGACGGAAGGATGCAACTGTAGGGTTTTCGTTATTTTTCTTCTTCCCTCATTTACGAGGAGAGCGAGTTAGCAACTAGTCTCTCCCCCTCTCTCTATATGTATATATAAAACTTCTCCTTTAAAGTCTTTTATTGAATAAAAAAAAGTAATTAGATGATTAGCAAGAAAAAAAAAAGCAATTAGATAGGAACACTAAATTTGATTAAGACAGCAGTTGGTAAATGGAAATTTATCAATCAATCATTTGCAAATCAAGCTCCTTCATGAACACACCTGAGCTTTCCAAGTAGTTAGGAGATAATGTAACATATTAGCACATATATCTATCAAATTTCACATCAAATTAGCTCTCAAAAGCTTTCACATCGAAACAAATTAGACTGATAATTGTCACGCTTAGAGGCTAAATACATTGTCTTATTCAATAGAGTAACACCTAAACTACTTATAAATAAACCACGATATATGCCTAATATAGTATTTTAAAATATGTTATTAGGCTAAACCATAAAAACGGTCATGATGTTTCCATATTTTGAAAATCTTAGTAAATGCGCACCATCTTTTTTTTTTTTCTAGTGTGCATCATAGACGAACTTCGAAATAATTACAAGTTTGTTATTTATTTATTTTTGACAAAAATAGGTTTTATTTTTTTCTTAGTAACCACCATGACCTTTTTTTTTCTTTTTCTTCTTTAACCCTTCTTATTCTTTCCTTCTTCTTCTTACTGTGCACGTCAACGGACTGTGAGAGGGAAAGGGGGCTAGCGGCGAAGTTTCTTGCACGGTAATGGAGAGAACGACGAGAGGCGAGGGGAAGAGGGCTACCAAGCGAAGGCGAGAAGAGTTAGGGTTGGTGCTCAAAGAAAAAAAAGTTAGAAAGAAATGTTGTTAAAATTGAAAAATTGGTAGTGTTTAATAAAAGGAAAAAAAACCATGTTTTAAAGTTATACAGTGCTTACTAAGCTGATGATGATGCTCACTAAGGAAAAAAAAAACGGTGCGCATTTAGAATTTCCTTTTAGTTTACTAGGTTTTTTAAAACTTACCAATTGTTACTAAAAGCTTTTTCTACACGTATATTGATGTTGTATGAATCATCCAAATAGGCCGGCCAACCGGGCCCAGCCCAAGTTTTACACTTGGCCAGCGTTCGGACCGAAAGGTATGGGCTAGGCGTGGGCTACGGGCTGGCCCAGAAAGGCAAATACCCTTCAATTTTTTCCTTTAAAAATTTTTAAAAAAAAATACACGATCAAAAAATATGAAAAAATATTTTAAAATAGTTTTAAAATAAAAAAGATTTTTTAATTTTAAATAAATAAATTTATTTTATTGATCACAAATTTGATAAATTAGATGTATATATTGAATTTGTCAAACAGAAATAAATGTAGAAAATTATTACATCACACAATATAAATACATTGACATCGAGTTATCTATTTTCGATCATACGCAACTATTTCCTAAAAAAAAAGACAAAATAAATTTAGAAAATATTACATAGCCAAATCAACTTCTATATTTGTATTTAGCGACTTTTACATATCTAATTAAGATTTTTATTTCCAAAGTTCATTATCAGTCTATAAATGTATCTTTGCTTAATTATTCTTTAACAGTTAAATTATTTTCTCAGTAATTATTAATATTTTAAAATTGATAATTAAATATTTATTCCCCTCAGAGTTTTCTTACTATATTAATTTCCTTTTGATCTCTCCTCAATAACCGCCATCCATATCTCGAGTTCTTCTCAGAGCGCCGGCAAACAAACCTTTCTACGCAGCGAATTTCAACAAAAAAAAAACTTCTAATACCTATTTCTTTCACATATTACTGTTCATTATTTATTGGTAGATTTTAAAAGAAATTTTTATAAACTAAATTTTAATTAATGTCATGTATTTATTGGATACATTTTTTTTATTTACGTACATTTATAATTAACCAATTACATTTGTTTCATACTTTACTTATCTTATATCAGCATAATATCTTACTATTTTGTCATTATTATTATTATATTATTGTAAGTTAACGTAACAATTAAAAAGAATCCTAAGCATTTGCGAGGGTTTTTCACTACTGTTTTACTATACTTTCGCATCTAGGAGGTAACCATGAACCCGCACGTGACATAAAAATGTTTCTTGAAGCCAAATACATATCCATGCAGGAGCATAGCAGCAGTTGAGATGTCGAGATTGCCATTTTTCAGCCATGCAAGAAGCTTCCAATATATAAATTGTGACTATATATGTATTCGATGTGCTCAAGATCAAGAAGGCATGATGCAGTCGAGAGAGTATCCAAAAATATTCCAAGCAATTGATCAGTCGGCGCTGCTGCATGTTTTGAACGCGACCACCTGGAGTCCAAAGCTATCTCATTTATCATCATGCAAACTAAGTCAAACTTATTTGCAGATATATAAATATCTCCCAAGATATGGCAAGATATTATGGCTCTCCTCGATTATCCAACGTCAAGCTTATCGCCAATACAAAACAAAGATATCTCCTTAAGATTTGGCGAGATATTATGGCTACTTAAGATATTATGGCTCTCCTCGATTATTCAGAGTCAAGCGTATCGATCTACAGAACGAAGATATCTCATATTATGGCTTCTTAAGATATTATGGCTCCATGCCTGGAGATTATTTGGATAGACAAATTAGCTAGGGTTGGACTTTTTGCATGGTCCAGGTCTTTGAACGTGCACGTATACACGTTGGAGCTGTCACAGACTCCAGCAGTGATTCTATACAAATTTCTATAATGGAAAAAAAAAAAAAAAAATCAGTGTGCGGGGTGATGCTGGGATTGTCTCGTTCGTAAAATATGTTAAGCTTGTAACTATTCTATAGATAGGCCTACACTATATATATATATATATATATATATATATATATATATATATATATATATATATATATATATATATATATATATAGACACACACACATGGGAGAAGGAAAAATGGAAATGAGCTGACAATTCATTTAAATTACATGAAATATAGTTCATTTCTACTACCTCCAATATTTAAAAAAAAAAAAAAATTATTTCGGATTATGATCTCAACTCCTTAGGATTCACTTATACCCAATTTCGTGGGTTTTAATTTTTATTTGGTTCTCAATCGAGTTAAAACAAAATTAACAATTTTCAATTAATAAAATATTTTGTATGTTTTTGATGAAAAGGTAAATGAACTCCAAAATTTATGAAATTTAATCCGAAAGAAATTAAAAAGATAGAGATTGTAATTGTAAAAAAATTTTGAAGAAAAATTATTGGATCATTATTGTTTTGCCGCTAACTCATATAATTTTTCCTGAGTTGGCGACTCACCTACAGTAATCCCCCACACACACATATATAAATAAATAAATAAATAAATAAATAAATATATATATATATATATATATATATATATATATATATATATATATATATATATATATATATATATATATATATATATATATATATATATATATATATATATATATATATATATATATATATATATATATATATATATAGTTAATAACTAGTTGTAGGTCTAGGTACGTAGTATCGGTGTTAAGAACTCACATGTGTGAGTATAGTTTTACATTGAAGAGAACATGAGAGAGTGTACTATAACTCCTACAACTAAGATTTTCATTCCAGATATTTCGGGCTAGCTACATGAACCAAAGATAATCATATCAGATCGGTCACACGGATGATCCTTTTATATTCATTCTCATCAAGCTTGTTCAAGTCTTTGACATCCATGACTTTTCGTATCACTTTTATTCATATTTTCTTCGATTGTCTTTTCACTCCATCACTCTTTAATGAATTTAAATGGAGATACCTAAGAGTTTAAATTTTTGAGATATATGTACTATTAGAGGAAGATACAAGTAGGAATTTATATACAAGTCCAATCCCACATTTGAAAGAACAAGAAAGAATGATAATTTTTAAATAGAAAGTTATACCAATACCAAACAACTGAAGGTTTTAGGTTTTCTTTAATAATCAATTTTAATACGTCATGCTTTGTTAAGAATATTCAAAACTTTTAGATAAAAATAAATTATTCTTATCATCGGTGTCTCCAACTGTGTGAGAACATACTCCCATACTAATATGTCATCAATATGTTCATATATGAACATAGTCTCGCATCAAAAATATAACAAAATAAGTTTACGAGTTAAAAAGTTGGATTAAATCGGTTCACAACTTTGTCTTTAAAGTCAATCATACTCTTCAAGGAGGCTCAATATAATCCCTAACAAGTGGCGTTAGAGTTCAGGTTGAGGTCCAAAGGTGAGTGACTTGTAAAGCCAAGAGTGCTGAAGATGACCTTGAGTCTAGTTTCTCACAAGACTCCATATGGATGTTAGTAACCATGTCATGCTCTATCGCTAGTAATTTAGACGAAAGTCGAGATTGCATACGGATGGCTTGTGATAGAGGAAGGTAGTATCAGAGCCTAGATTGTAACCCAAGAAAGGTGAAATTAGTATGAAGGCTTAAGTGTCGGGGGTAAATTTGGAGGTGAATTTAAGTCTCATTTTTTACGAGTCTCCATGTAGTCTAAAGGTGAGTGAAACTAGTGTGAAGCCCAGACTTAAATAGAAAACCAGTGTCAGTGTCAATAATCTCATGAATAAGCTCTTTTTTTCTCATTTCATCTAGTAGGCATGATGAGGAGAGAAAATTAGAAAGGTTCACTGTAGCTGCCTTCACACTCTACAGTCCTTTTTGCCCGGCAGGCAGTCCTAATTGTGTCACATTATTGCTAGCTAAACTTCGGCGCTTCAAAGAGAGTAACCATTATTGAAAAACCCTTCTACTGCATCAAAACTCCGAAATTGTTGTGAGTGTTAAGGTAAATTATCTTGTATTTTTAACAACCATCACTAGTAATGGCTCCTTTAATTTTTTTTTTTTTTGTCCCTAGTCAAAACACTCACACACATATATTTTTTTTAAACATTATTAGCAGAAAATAAGTGTAACATAGATGTACATGTTTCGTTGGAGAGATAAAGTAAAAAATGAAAATATTCGCGTTAAAATAGACATAGCCTTAATCGAAAAGAAGATGCAAAAAAATTGCTTATGATGGTTTGATCATGTATAACGTAGTTCTACAAATGCACCAATTTGATACGGAGAGTTTATCAATATATGACATGTTAAAAGAGTGAAGGGAAAATCGATGAAAATATGGATGGAGTTGGTACAAAAAGATATTAATTTCAGAAGCTTAAATAAGGACATATTACTCGATATAAATATTGGTGGTAAAATTTCCAAAAATCAGTAAAAAGGAAATAACCACGCATAAGCTGAGCTAATTTCCTAGCTCAGCGTTTGGCTATGGTTTAGCCTCGCGTTGAATTAAAACGCGAAGCTAATCCATAACTTCGCATTCTGATGTTTTAGCTCCGTGTGAGAAGAATTCTAAATTGATTGAGATTGAGATTGAGATTTGGGCTTATTCAATACCCAAATTGAGTCCAATCAGAATCCTAAATTGATTGAGATTGAGATTTGGGCTTATCCAAATTGAGTCCAATCAGAATCTAAAATCAAGAGATTTAAATCAAAACTAAGATAATTGATTAGAATCCTTGATGAATACAAAAATTTTCTATTCTTATTCCTATAAAAACTTTTTATTCTTATTCCTATGGAAATCTTCTATTCTTATTCATATGAAAACCTTCAATATTTATTTCTATGAAAACCTTCTATTCATATTCCTATGGAAACTTTCTATTTTTATTCCTATGGAAATTTTCTATTCCTATTATGGAAATCTTCTATTCATATTCCTATGAGAACTTTCAAACTAAAATCTATAAATACCCTTTATGATGAGACTTTAGAGTCCATCTTCAATAGATTAATCTTCAATAGATCCATCTTCAATCTTTTTGACCTTTGGCAAATCGATCTACGCGTGAGAAACTCAAAGTCTTGCAACCGAAAAAGAGAAGACTTTTGATCAGATCTCTCTCCTACGCAAGCGTTCGTGCTTTCTCTAAGAATCAGCAGAGAGGAAGAACGAGCTCGCCTCCAACCATTGACGTCAGATCATCAACGGGGAAATGACCAATTCTCATAGCTGCCTCGAATCCCACATCTTCTGTAAAAAGAGAGCGATAATCTATAAGTCCTCTCTATCTGTTTTTATGTTCTTTTCATTGTAATTCGAAAAGAGAAATTTTTAATAATCTGTAATTATTCTCTATCAATGGCAATGGAAAGATCCAACCCTATTTCTACGGAAAACAGACTGGCGACCACAGTTGGAGCAATCTCATGTACTGAAGAGGAGATGGCGGTCCAATCTGATGTCAACAGAATTGGAGAGACGATGGAGAAATTAGTGATCGAGATCGAGGTCGGCCCAAAATATTCAAAATCACAAAAAGATGATCTGATAGTTTTGTATGACAAGGAGGCGTTGATCCATCAACAGCCATTTGGATTTTCAAACTATGGTCCATCAGAACTAGCTGCATATGACGCCAAAAGAAAATCTATCGCGATACAAAAACGAACTCAAATCTGCAATCAGAATCGAAGAGCGCGCCGCAGAGCACTCAAAGCTCGTTTTATATGCCAAGCTCAAAATCAGCGTGGCATAAGTCAAGAAGGATGTCAGGTTCAAAATTAACCTAACATGAAGCGAGGAGGATGTCAGGCTCAGAATTAGTCTAGCATGAAGTAAGGAGGATGTCATGCGCAAAAACAGCCTTGCACCCATCAGCTTGGCGAAGATCAGCCTTGAATCCATCAGCTTGACGAAGACCAGCCTTATATCCATCAGCTTGTCAAAGCCCAGCCTTACATCCATCAGCTTAGCAAAATCCAGCCTTACATTTATCAGCTTGGCGAAAGCCAGTTTTGCACCCAACAGCTTGGCAAAGACCAGCCTTGTGTCTATAAGCTTGGCGAAGGCCAGCCTTCCAGCCATCAGCTTGGCGAAAATCAGTCTTCCATCTATCAGCCTGGCGAAGGCCAGTCTTGCACCCATCAGCTTCGCGAAGGCCAGCGTTGCACTCATCAGCTTGGCAAAAATCAACCTTGCATCAATCAGCTTGGCGAAGGCCAGCCTTGCCCCCATCAGCTTGGCGAATGTCAGCCTTGCACCCAACAGCTTGGCGAAGATCAGCCTTGCACCTATCATCCTAGCAAAGGGTAGCCTTGCGCCTCTCATCCTGGCAAAAATCAGCCTAGCAACTTTCAGCCTGGCAAAACTCAGCCCCGCACCTCTCATCCTGGTAAAAATCAGCCTAGCACCTCTCATCTTGGCAGAGCTCAACCTAGTACCTCTCAGCCTGACAAATCTCAACCCAGCACCTCTCAACCTAACAAAATTCAGCGTAGCACATATCAGCCTGGCATGAATAAGATCAGACGCCAGCCTGGCATGAGTAAACTTAAACGCCAAACTCAGTCTAAGCCAGCACGCGAGACTAGTTCGTGCGAGGCTAGATCAGCACGCCAAGCTACCCAGCAAATTTGTACAAGACATATCAAAACTAATCATGAACATCGAACCAAACTGGGGGTTGACAAATATAACTTTCATAACTTCTCAGAGACACCTGTCTGGATAAACAGACCTCGCACAAGAAGCTAGTCTCATCTACAAAAGATGGTTATATCAGCACCGTATGAAGAAATTCCGGATTTGCAGAAGTATCTCATAAATAAAAGAAGGATGACACAACCTCATCAATTCTGCTGTTGTGAGGAGTTGATCGTAGTAGTTTTGACTCACTGTCGCTGTCAAATCCCAAGACCATCATCTGCATTTAACCAGTTGTCAGCACCGGAATCTAATATTCAAAAAAGATGGCTGTAAAAACAAAACTCCGATTCAGATCAAAACTTACCTGCTTTCACGTCGAATGTGGTGAATAAAAACAAGAAACCAGTCGTCAAAAGGTATGCCTCTGATACTGGAACAGAGGAAACCTATCATCATACCCGCATCAGGTCAAACATGACAGCTCCCCGCGGTTACGAAATATTAGCAGGGGGTTCTGATGAAGAATATGAAGAGTTTAGTGAGCATTCGGTCATAGCAACGCCGCGATCGCACACTTCCTCTTTGTTCAGCAGAACTACGGTCCACATGGTTGAACGGTCGACCGAGATGAGTCAAAAGATTGAGGCGCAAGAACGCCTCATCCAAGAGCAGCAACGAAACATTGAGGACCTCAAAGCAATGATTGCGAAGGTTTTGGAGAACACTCAAAAGAGCACAGAAAACGGAGCAGGGGGTTCTTCCTCTTCTGATAAAGCCAAGAAGGAGGAGACCGAATCCAATCTAGATGTCGAGGAAAAAAGCAATGAGGAGGAATATTTCGTTGATCCTCACGCCGAAAAATTGGAGAAGCTTAAAAACCAGATAGAAGTCTTATTGCGCCAAAAAGGATTGCAGGAGGCGGGGATTATGAGACCCTACCCAATAGAGTGGGAATCCATACCTTTTCCGGCAAAATACAAGTCTCTCGAATTAGAGTCATATGATGGACAGGAACTCCCGAACTAACATATATACTACTTTCTCTCACAGACTGGCCATCTCATGGGCAATGACCCAGTAATGACAAAAAAAATTTCAAGTACTCTGCGAGGGTCTGCATTCACTTGGTTTATGCAGTTGCCCCCAGGAACCATTAATGCATGGTCTGATGTGGAGAGGGAGTTCCTAGCTCGCTTCTTCGAAGACGATACCGAAGTATCTATTCACTCTCTTCTGGCAAACAAGTAAAAAGAAGACGAGACAGTTAAAAGTTTCGTTGAGTGTTTCCGTGAAATGTCAGTGCGATGCAAGCATGGCATGCCGCAGGAAACATTGGTGGAGATTTGCAAACACAATCTCCAGACCAGGATATTGGTCTAAATGAGAGCAGTAGAGTCAAAAACTTGGAAGGATATAGTCAAACAAGGGTAACATGCGGACGATATAATCCGCCATATTAATAAATACCATGCCCAGAGAAAGATGACCAGGAATTGGTCACTGTCACAATCATTCCATCCTAAGGAAAATGAGGCAATAACCACCAAATCTGCTGCTAACAAAAAATCACAAAATAATCGAGATTCTTCTAAATCGGAACGGACATACGCTTTCAAGGATGAGCAAACATTGACCCTGTTTAACTTACTCAACAAAAGGGGGATGCTCATATTACCCGAAAATCAGAGGCTAGAGGAAGCTGGAAGAACAGATGATCCCAAGTATTGTTTCTTCCATCAAAACATCGGGCACCCAACCAAGAATTGTTATGATCTGAAAGATAAAATTCAGGCACTCGTCGATGCAAACGTGATTCAGTTTAGACCTGAATAGAAGAAGGTGTCCGCAAATGCACTCTACAAAATTTGATGGCAAAATGCCTGTAAAAAAAATTAAAAAAAATCAAAAGAAAAAAAATTAAAAAAAAGAGAAAAAAATTCAAAAAAAAAAGAAATAAAAAGAAGAAAAGCGTATGAGTTTTTATTGTCCAATGTTGTTAAAGCGGCGGGAAGAGAAGAACAAGTTTCTTACCAACCCTATCATACTGAGGGTAAAAGTATGAATCAATTACTCAATGTTGTTAAACATAAAGGGGAGAGGAAATCAATTCCTCAACAACTCATCATACTGAGGGGAATAGTATGGCTAGTCCAACTCAAATGGTAGTTGGTAAAAACTAATCAAATCCGTTGATAACTGGGGGTTTGCTAAAAATCCTATAAACTCTGTCATGTTAAGTTCTTACTGCTGACAGTGAGATGTAGTTCAAATTACATGAGAGAGGCTTGAACCGTCTCCACCAAATTATCAGGCATGTGCAATTGGGCGCCGCTGCCAAAGATATAACCCGATCATTTTGGCGTGTGCAATTAAGCGTCTCCGCCAAACGTCAGACATGTGCGATTAGGCACCTCTGTCGAATTTCTTGATTTTAACATGATCACCAAATTGAAAATCCAAAGTATTTCAAAATTTACTAAGTTAAAAATCATTTTGAAAACTTTAGAGGGGGTTCTGTTGGTGGTAAAATTTTCCAAAATCAGTAAAAAGGAAATAATCTCCCAGAACGCGGAGCTAATTTCGTAGCTCCGCGTTTGGCTATGGTTTAGCCTCGCGTTGAATTAAAACGCGAAACTAATCCATAACTCCGCGTTCTGGTGTTTTAGCTCCGCGTGAGAAATTCTAAATTGATTGAGATTGAGATTTGGGCTTATCAAATACCCAAATTGAGTCCAATCAGAATCCTAAATTGATTAAGATTGAGATTGAGATTTGGGCTTATCCAATACCCAAATTGAGTCCAATCAAAATCCAAAATTAAGAGATTTAAATCAAAACTAAGATATTTGATTAGAATCCTTGATGAATACAAAAATCTTCTATTCTTATTCCTATGGAAATCTTCTATTCTTATTCCTATGGAAATCTTCTATTCTTATTCATATGAAAACCTACTATTATTCTTTCTATAAAAACCTTATATTCCTATTCCTATGAAAACTTTATATTTTTATTCCGATGGAAATCTTCTATTCCTATTCCTATGGAAATCTTCTATTTCTATTCCTATGAGAACTTTCAAACTAAAATCTATAAATACTCTCTTTGAGGAGACTTTAGAAATCCATCTTCAATAGATTAATCTTTGATAGATCCATCTTCAATCTTTTTGACCTTTGGCAAATCGATCTACTCGCGAGAACCTTAAAGTCTTGCAACCGAAAAAGAGAAGACTTTTGGTCAGATCTCTCTCCTACACAAGCTTCGTGCTTTCTCTAAGAATCAGCAGAGAAGAAGAATAAGCTCGCCTCCAACCATTGACGTCAGATCGTCAACGGGGAAAGGACCAATCCCTATAACTGGTTCGAATCTCACATCTTCTGTAAAAAGAGAGTGACGATGTATAAGTTCTCTCTGTCTGTTTTTATATTCTTTTCATTGTAATTCGAAAAGAGGAATTTTTGATAATCTGTAATTTTTCTCTATCAATGGTAATGGAAAGATCCAACCATGTTTCTACGGAAAATAATAAATGAATGGAAAAGGATAATTATCAGTGTGATCGTTTCGACGTGATTTTCTTTTGGCTCACGTAGCCTACCCTAAGTATTTTGGATAATAAGGCTTTAATTGTTGTTTATTCAAATTGAATTCTTATTGGAAATCAAGCTCAAAAACTCTTACCAATTGGAGATGGATTATACTGCTAGAGACAAGTTTCTTATTCGTTAATAACTTTCATGTTTGATAAAAAAACAAAAATACCTATGCAACGTTAAGTATTAATTTCTAAATGTCTTAATGGAAATTCATTTTTCTCAAAATTCATTTTTCTCATGTACTTACACGTCAAAAGACATCTTGAGTTAAGCGGGAGTTAACAAAGGAGCACACCACTCCGGAATCGTTCCGAGCTGAAAATCTAAACTAAAATTGCACTATTAGATGGGCTCACAAGGAAAAGTGGTGTGCTCCTTTGGAAACTCCCAATTGAGCAAGCAGTGGATACATTCCATGCAAAATTTATTTTGTCAAGGACGCGCAAGAAATAATTTAGTTAAAGACAATTGAGGGAATATAAAAGGTTTGGAAGGCAATTTGCATGAAATTCGAAGGGCTTACAAAATAGGATTTATCGAGGGCCTAAATGAAAGTTTGCATGAGCGATTTCTTTTAAAGTCGCACCTGCATAAGACGCATTAGATTAGGATGGGCCCCATGCAGCCATGCATAATTACTCTACTTCGAATAAGATTAACAAGTATTAGCAAATAATAAACAAAGATTAACAAAGGAGGTCTGTATTAATTAAGATTTTTCATCCAATGAATGAAAGAATTACACCACAAAATTGATATTATCACACCTAATTCTATTCCCCCACACGTGTCCCTAAGCTTGTATTTGTACCCTAACATAATTAAATTACTCCCCTTCGTCTAAAATTTTCCCCTAAACCAAGGTCGAACACGACGCCGTTGACGGGTCAAACAGCGCGGGCACCAAATACCTCCTCCCGTGGGCCCCATTCGCGTTGTAGCTGGCCCCGGTGGTGGGGTCCACCAGCAGGTCCCCAGCGTACCCCGGGTACGCCCCCGTCCCATAGACCCCAGGGCAAGCTGACGCCGCTTCTAACGGCGCTTCCTTCGGCCCCTGATAATAGCCGTTACCAAACGGATTCGTCACGGTCCCAGCCAGCATGCTTCCCAGGCTGATCACCATCCCGTCAACCCCGACGTCGCCGTTGGGGGCAATTAGCGCCGGAGTCTGGGGCCCGTAGATGGGCTGATGGAATGGCCACGCGCACTGGCCCGGGCACTGAGTCGCCGAGTTGCCGACCCAAATGTAAGCGAACCGGCCAGATTTCGACCGGGGCGACGAACCGTGGGTCCCGCACCGGCTCATGCAGAAGCCCTCCACCGCCACGTCATCGGACGTGAGGACCACGTTGATGGCGTAACTCTGGGGCCCTCTAGCGGCCAGCCTGGCGAGGTCCGAGTCCGTCAGCGACCTTCCCAGCGAGCAGGACTCGTCGAGGATCTGGGCACCGAGGGTGAGCCGAGGCATCCTCTTCTTCGACTCCGCGAAGTACTTGTCGATGTTCTTCCACCAGGAAGAGACCGAGGGCTGCTTCTGGTCGCCGCCCTTGGAAGAAAGGGAGGAGACGAAGTCGGAGATGATGGCGCGTTGAGGGGCGGTGAACTTACCGTACCAGATGAGGTTGACGGAGATGGGGCCGGTGAGGAGGGGGCCCTTGTGATAGATCATGGTGAGCGGTTGCTCATCTTGCATCTTAGCGGTAAGTTGTCTCGCCCCATTGGAGAATTGGAACAGAATGCAAGAGAGAAAGAAGCAGAGAACTGTTGATGAGGACGCCATGGAAGCGAAGGGAGAAGGTGACCAGAACCGAGCCTGAGAAGGTTGATGGATGAAAATAGGGAAGGAGCGAAGGCGATTTATATAGTGCCGAGCCTGTGGAGGTGACCGGAATCGGGACAAAGTGGTGGGCCCGGTCCGGAGCTTTTGGGGGCCAACCAAACGGTCACATAGACAGCTGGGGCTGAGTTCGCTCCCCTCCTCCAGCTGTAAGATGTCACGTGTTATTCCGAAACTGCCCCTGATACCCTCGAAGGATGCAGGGGTAGTTATGGTATTTGTTATGGGGGTTTGAATCTAGAAGTGTTGTGTGACCTTTTTATGATGGTTGGTTCCAGCTGGAGTGGGACCCAGTGGCGCGTCTGCGTTTTCGTCGGAAGCAGTTCGGGGAAAGCTCCTGAGGAGGGGACTTGTGGAGCCCAGCTTGAAAGTGACTTGACTAAGGGCGGACCCACACTCGAGTGCGGGGGGCAGCCCAGCCCAGCCCACCCCACCCCACTCCACTAAACCCCCTTAAATTTTTCTTAGTACAGTTTTATATTGGGGTATTTACTGGTTTATCCCTCAAATTATATATTATGATTTAGTCCCCTACATCTTCATATTTAGTATTTAGTCCCCAAATCTCCTAAGTTACTAAAATTTAGTTCCATTCCCTAACTTCTTTTAATTTTTGACCTGATATTACTATTTTACCCTTCCTTATTCATTCTCTCTTCCTCTTCTCTTCTCCCTTCTCCTCATCTCTTTCTCCTCTTTTCTCCTTTTCTTTATTATTTCTCCTATTTTCTTCTTCTCTTTTCCTCCTCTCTTTTCCCAATGAAAAAAAGAGGAGGAAGAGAGAAGATGAATAATGAAGAAAAGGAAAAATAGAGAAGGAAGAGAGGAAGAGAAGAGAGAAAGAATAAGGAGGGATAAAATGGTAATATCAGGTCAAAATTAAAGAAAGTTATAGAGGAGGGCTAAATTGTAGTAACTTAAGAGATTTGGAAGACTAAATACTAAATATGAAGATTTAGGGGACTAAATCATAATATATAAAGATTTGAGGGACAAACCAGTAAATACGCCTTTTATATTCGGAAGAATTGTCGAGACCAATCGGGAAAGTCAATGCGCACCAAATTTTACTTAGTGAGCACCACATCCGATATGAAACTGGTTTAAGTGCAGTGCGCATTTAGAATTTCCCAGACCGAACCCAATTTTACAACTTCGGCTGTCTAAAATTTTATTTTATGACTATCAAAATTATAATTATCGAGAGATAAATAAATTAATTAATATTAATAAATATTTAAGATGATAATTTGTTTTTTTAATACATTTTTTTTTTATTTTTACTTTAGATTCGAAAAATAATGATTAAACTCAACCTAACACTATGCATGTGCGACTTGGATGCACATTACCGTTTTGATTGTCTTACCATTTTAGATTGCATAAAAAATTATTAAAAAGAAATATAAATTGTAGATTATATTATTATATTTGTATATCATAAAAAATATGAGTTTGTGTTAGTAAAATGATACCATAAGTTTGCACAGGAGTTATAAAACAGAATCGTTTTGGGCTGGAGGTTCGGCACTATCGACTGAGGCACTTAGGTCTATGTATGCTCGGGGAGCTATTCAGATAACTCAACTCTCAAATAACTATGTCCTCTTGGATTCGAGACTGCAGATCCGCTCAAGATAGTCCACTTAAACTTGTGCCTTCGAATCTAGACGGAAAAACTTGCTGCCCAGAAGGAATACATGGTTACTTTTGGAATTATACAACAACAACAACGGCACTAGCAGTGTTTTAAGATGTTTATATATTTTAATTGAGATCACTGGATATTAATTAAATGTGTTGCTTCCAGATATCAGAAGTTTTTGGATTGGAAATTCCAGTATGCATTTCTTCATTCAATTTGAGTATATAAATAGCTACAATAATATCCAATTTGATAAGATCAAATAGCATTTTAGTTACAATAAATCTCTCAACAAATCAAACTAATAAATAAAATAAAATCCTAATAACATAAATCTTAACAACTCATATGAGATAATCCATGATTGGTTAGTCCTTATTATCTCAACACTCTCCCTCAAACTAGAGAGTAGATAAAACGAACTAACTTGCAGATAAGTTTTTGAAATAGCTATGCTGGCAGTTTATTCCTTATCGATAAACTTTTAACGAATGCAGAACAAATTGTTTTTATTGGTGGAGCAACAGAAGATTGAGAGAAGTCATTTATGCATGAGATCAAAAAAAAGATATGAAGAGAAGATATGTACCACTCATGTGACAACACAATTAAAAATAACTTGCACCATGAAATGATCACGTGCAAAGAATACTGATCGACATATGTGTCGATGACAGAAGTTGAAAAGAATAATACGGATCATAGAAAATGTGATCATTGTAGGAGAAGGCTGAAAAGCTAAATAATCATTTCACAAATGCATTGATGGAGAGTGACTGCACTATAAGAAGGACGACATAGTCACAATAGGAATAGCAACAATGTGAAGAAATTTTGATGGCCAGAAAATTAGCAAAATATCAACGGGAAACATAATACCATGGAAAAAAAATGATAATTGAAAAAAAAAATTGTGATGTAATGAAATGTAGATCATAAGTACTGGATAATGAAACCAATGATGGAGATATGGATAAAACCATACAAGAATGGACGATCTTCATGATCGTATTTGAAGAGATTTGGACGAAATCAGATTGAAAATGGCGTCGGAGGTTTGGAATTTTGCCATAGAACACTATGAGTTAATTGCTTCAAAAATGAGTTTTGAAGAAAATCTTGCTTGAGTCAGAATCGAGACTAAAATTTTGAATCCGAATAAAACCAAGACGGAGGTGATCGATTGCGACGAGGCTATTTTAGAGGAGAGTTTTGAGATTTCTTTTATGATGAAATCACAATGGAAGAGGATAGCTTGTTGGGCACGCATGGAAGCGGCCCAATGCCAACAGGTGGTTTGTGTTGTGGCCCCTACAAGATTGATTCCTCTGATACCATTATGAAATTTTAGATTGGAAATTTCAGTATGCATTTCTTCATTCAATTTTGAGTATATAAATAGTTACAACAGTATCCAATTAGATAGTATCAAATAACATTTTAGTTACAATAAATATCTCAACAACTCAACAAGTCAAATTAATAAACGAAATAAAATCCTAATAACATAAATCCTACTAACTAATATCTAGATAGGGGATCATCCATGATTTGTTAGGTTTTATTATCTCAACACGTCAGGTAGAATTTGATAATATCTATAATATTTTTAGAATTAATGATGTATACAAGAAGATACAATTAATCAAGCCGGCTGTGCATTATTAATGGGAAGATTCCTCGCCTACAGTCTACAGTCGTTAGATTCTAGGCAGGATCTTTCTTCTAAATACAGAGGGATGCGCATCAATTAAACTATATATATCTAGGGACAGCTTAGCTAGCTTAGCTTGGTTGTTCAAGCTTTGATGTCCATGGATGCTTCCTGTGAGCATTCAGCTTGTGAAATGGGCACCAAACGATTGTTAGGTGCATG
Organism: Dracaena cambodiana; assembly: GCA_036321105.1. Classification (NCBI taxonomy): domain Eukaryota; kingdom Viridiplantae; phylum Streptophyta; class Magnoliopsida; order Asparagales; family Asparagaceae; genus Dracaena; species Dracaena cambodiana. Next base: position 2,867,301 of record JAYEPQ010000016.1, on the reverse strand, counting down.
GCAATGGGGCTGCTGCTGCTGCTGCTGCGTGTCTCACGGGTGTCCCTTCTTGCTAGCTGTATGCATGGCAACCTAGCGAGCGAAGTCCACCAAAGAACAAGTCTAATTTGACTGATCATATTATTGCAAAACAATTGATAAAAAAAAAAAAAATGTGAAAGTTTAAAAATCCATCATTCACACTAAAATCTTATCATCACTAGCTTGCCTCGTGCATACCTACAAGAAAACAATTGCAACTATAATCCACAGCTGCTGCTACTACAGCCTACAACTGTAGCCAAAGCGCATCTCTATGAACCTGGATCACATTTCTCAAGACATTAATCAATGCAAACGGTCCAAAAGTACAGGAAATTAATTTCAAACTTCTGTTTGTATTGATTAGGAGTGAACCTACCAACGGCTTCGTCCGACTCCAATAAAAATTGATCGGAGTTCGGCCAGAAAATTTTTTCGGTGACGGTCAAAATCTTCTACTATCGGATCCGATCAGAAAACTCCGATTTCCGACCCATCGACTAACTGAACGTCCAAAAACGAACTCCATCACTAACTCCGGCGATTTCGTCCGACTCTGACTGAAATCAGACGGAGTTTGATTGGAAAAATTTTCCGACGATGATCGGAGCTTTCTACCCTCCAATCTAAAACTCTAACCGATCAACCGACTAACATCCCTAGTATATATTCTCGATGATTGCCAGCCTAAAATCAACACACATGTTTCTCTTCCTCCAAATATGTTAAACTAGAACCTGTGCTAACGATGAAATCAAAAGTAAGTCAGATATCTCGAAAGAGTGGATAACACTCGCAACCAGTAATACTCAAAAAAGAGAAAATGATATCATAAGCATCACCTTCCAATATAATCGAAGTCTATACAAAGGCCGCCTAATTATTATTGTGTATTTTACACGGAAAGGGTTAACCACTTGTAAATTTTTAGTAGGGTTAATTATACTCAGATCCTCTGTAGTAGGGAGTATATATAACTTATCATTTATAAAGTTTAAAATTTTTACTTAGATCGTCTGATCTATCTAAATTACAGTGTTCAGAAAGTCTAAAGTGGGAGTTTTAAACGTATTAGTAAACAGTGGAAATCAAATACAATGTGTAAATATCTGGGGGAATCAAATCCCGGCTGTAAATATAATAAATATGGAGTGCAATACAGCTGGTATGGGCGCGCATACTAACGCGGTTCCAGTTGTCACGGCTGACCGTTAGGTGTTGGTCCCCAGTGGGACCGCGCCGAAAGAACCTTTGTGACCCAACTGGCAACAGGGCCCCACCTCCCAATATTAAATTGTCCAGCTTGCAGAAAGCACTGCTATATAAAGAACCCCCCCACTATTTGCTCATCTCTCACAAAAACACGAGCGTCTCTTTTTCTGCGGCCTTTGCTCCCTGTACACATATGGCTCCTTCTTTTGTCACCAACACCAACAGTTACCTTGCATGCCTCTTTCTCTCTTGCGTTCTGTTCCAATTCTCCAATGGGGCGAGACAACTCACCGCTCTGATGCAAGATGAGCAGCCGCTCACCATGTCCTATCACAAGGGCCCCCTCCTCACCGGCCCCATCTCCGTCAACCTCATCTGGTACGGTAAGTTCACCGCCCCTCAACGCGCCATCGTCTCCGACTTCGTCTCCTCCCTTTCTTCCAAGGGCGGCGACCAGAAGCAGCCCTCGGTCTCTTCCTGGTGGAAGAACATCGACAAGTACTTCGCGGAGTCGAAGACGAGGATGCCTCGGCTCACCCTCGGTGCGCAGATCCTCGACGAGTCCTGCTCGCTGGGAAAGTCGCTGACGGACTCGGACCTCGCCAGGCTGGCCGCTAGAGGGCCCCAGAGGTACGCCATCAACGTGGTCCTCACGTCCGATGACGTGGCGGTGGAGGGCTTCTGCGTGAGCCGGTGCGGGACCCACGGTTCGTCTCCCCGGTCGAAATCCGGCCGGTTCGCTTACATTTGGGTCGGCAACTCGGCCACTCAGTGCCCGGGCCAGTGCGCGTGGCCGTTCCATCAGCCCATCTACGGGCCCCAGACTCCGGCGCTAGTTGCCCCCAACGGCGACGTCGGGGTTGACGGCATGGTGATCAGCCTGGGGAGCATGCTGGCTGGGACCGTGACGAATCCGTTTGGTAACGGCTATTATCAGGGGCCGAAGGAAGCGCCGTTAGAAGCGGCGTCAGCTTGCCCTGGGGTCTATGGGAAGGGGGCGTACCCCGGGTACGCTGGGGACCTGCTGGTGGACCCCACCACCGGGGCCAGCTACAGCGCGAATGGGGCCCACGGGAGGAGGTATTTGGTGCCCGCGCTGTTTGACCCGTCAACGGCGTCGTGTTCGACCCTGGTTTAGAGAAAAAAATTGATTAAAGTGGTATTAGTTAGTCTAATACTAAAGCTAAAGGGATACATAATACTTCATATTGTATTAATTCTTTCATTAGTTTGATGAAAATTTTATTTTTAATTTTATTTTTTTCATTTAAAAATAACCAGATACCTTAACCTAATCTCTTACTAATTGTGACAGAGTGATGTGAAATATTCACGTCACCTAACTTGTAAAAGATTAATTAATTTAATTAGTAACTCAATACATTTTTACTCAATCCAGATCAAATCCGAGTATCAAGTTTTTTAAAAATCCCAGCCAAAATTGATAAAGCTCCAATCTGTTACACTGTGGCTAAAGATTTGCTAAGTAATATTTGCGGCAACAATATCAACAACTAAGCTTTTTATTGCAAATACTTGGACAACTAAGCATTTTATTGCAAATACTTGGGAGTAAGCTCCGTGAACCAAATTAGAATCATGTCGAATCATATGAATGATCCATCACCACTCATTCCTATGGAGCAATAAGCCTTAACACCCATGTCTTTTCATTTTACCTCCATCTATATTCTCTTTGGTCATCACTCATCAAATGATACATTTACAGGTCTACGTTGTACATGACTTAACTATCATACATCCTCTTTATTAGGAATTACACTTATTGTATTAAGAATATTTATCTATTTCAGTGCTCCCACATATTCAACGAGCATGCACATCTCTGTTACACTCATATTATATGAATGATGTTTCTTTATAATCCAACATTTCGTGTCATATAATAAAACAGCTTAAATAATAGTCCAAGAGAAATTTCTCTTCAGCCTCAACAGAATGTTGCAATCACATAAAATTCTCATTATGTTCCTCCATTTAATCCTGCCAGTTTAGATTTTATGGTTGAGATTATTGTTGATCTCCCTACCATTTGAATTATAAAAATTAAATACCTAAATTAATTGTCCATTTGTATCTTTTTACTTGTTCAGTATCATAACATTTCCTTTGTTTACTGAATTTGTCCATTTTTAATTTATTTAATCTAAAAGCTCAAGATTATAATATGTGCCTCTATAGTTTCAACTTAGTATTTACCCATACTCTTGTCTTATCGACTAAGACACTATCATCATCAAATAATATATACCAATGTATTTCATCCTGAATAACTCCAGTAAGATTTACTACTCTTATGGCAAATAAAAATGGACTTAATTTAGATCTTTGATATAATCCAATTATGATTGAAAATGGAGTCAACTTAGACCATCATAGATTTTAATATTTGCCACTACTATTTGTACATATATCCAATTATATCAATACATTTGATGACAACTCTCTTCTTTATCAATGTCTACTATAACATCTCTAGGTACCAAGGAAGAGAATAGACAGGTCCAGAGTCAATTCTTGACTCGTACAATTCAAAATTTTGAATTAAAAATGAAAATTTTAATTTTTAATTCAAAGATTTAAATATGACGAACAAAAAATTGATGTTTGGACTCTCTCATTTTCATCCTTACTCAATAACTTATCATAGGTTTTCTATAAATTAATAAAAACTATATGTAAAATATCTTACTCTATTAGTTGAAGAAAAAAATAGTTTTTATCATTTATCATCTATATATAAATTTAAATTAGTTCTCTGATATCCTAATAGTCTATCTCAGCCGTGTAATTACCCATTCTCCAACTACATGAGTTGGAAAACTACAATTTGCAATTCACACTTTTTAAGTATAAAGTTTACTACTAAAGAAGGGGAAATTCTAAATGCGCACCACATTTGACTTAGTGAGCACCATTTTCCCCTATATTGTAAATCTTTACTATGGGATGTGGTGCTCACTAAGTAAAATAGGGTGCGCATTTAGAATTTCCCATAAAGAAGCTTCAAGGCCGCAGGCCCAAGCCCAAGCCCAAGCCCAAGCTTCCTCTGTTGTAGCCTCAGCTCCTGTGGCCAGCCACTGCCTCTCTCTCTCTCTCTCTTCGCTCTCCTCCAAAATTGGGAGAAAAAAATGACGCCGCCCTCAATGAATGACGTAATCGCTTACGTTCGGTTACGTTCGGTCACTCGATCTCTTTATCAACCTCCTGCTCATCGCTGACGAGCTCTCCGTTCCTTCTCCGTTGGTTACGAAATGGGTTGGAGAGGGATTCTTGGATTCGACTACGGCATCGTTCAGGGGCCCCTGGGACCCGACATCTCCGGCCCTGAGCTCGTCGCCGCAGTCGCCAACGCTGGCGCCATCGGAATCCTCAGAGCTTCCGATTGGGTATTTGCAAATTTCCATCTTTTGATGCGTAACATGAGTTTTGTTGATTTTTGTGCTTAATTGTTGGAGACCCAGTTCTTATTTCCAATCAATTTGTATGACAGTTAATAAATATGTTATCTTGAAGTTGTTTGTTAAATATTTAGTTGGCTAAAACCTAGTTTGTTGCTTTTCGTGGTGGATTGAAAAATACTCTATTTTATTGAAATGTTTATTACATCAAAATTGGTCCTTTTGAAGGTCCGGGCAATGGTTACACTGTAGGGTTCTGTATGATATTAATTGTGTCATCTGTAGCCGGATAAACGTTTGGTTTTGAGAAAACCCTAGAATTTCGTCAATAAGAACTTAACAATTCATCATGATCCATCAATCACTCGACTCGCTGCCCTAGCCGTCCTGGGCAACTACGATGTGATTAGTTGTAATCCATCCATTGGGTAGAATCCCCATATCCTATCGAGATCTTCAAGATAGTTAACAACCCAATAAACATAGTTCATTAGTCCCCTCTTTTCTCCTCCGAACAAAAGATTAATACTGTACTGTCCTCAACTTCTCATGTTTGTATCATTCTTAAAATAAAAGAATTCTGGTGCTTTAAAATAAAAGAAAGGCAATGCTTTAATAAATCCAGCCATTAAAACGCAGAACTTTCTCTAGCCAAGATCGACATACAGGTATGAAACTTTCTCTTGCCAATATTGACGTACAGGAAGGAGGGAGGGATGAATATATTTATATATACAAGAGCGCATGCTTCAATATGTAAAGTGCTCAAACATAGGTGTATATAACTTCAATAATCAATATCTTGTGTCAGAATTAGTCGTTATAGGCGCTCAATATTTTCTATAGTCATCATCCGATTAGGATTTAACATTTCTATTAATTGTTACTATAAATGCGACAATCAACCATAAGGTTCTCATATAGCTAGGTCTTATTCTTGATTCATTCATCACGTACTATTGATTACTATCAACTTTTATGAAAAATATCATTCATCAATATTCATTTATACGAACAATATGAAATTAAGGTTTCCTTGATTATGTCACATACTCATACTGTGTGAAGCATGGATACAGACACGAGACACGTATACGAAATGATACGGATACAAGAAATCCTAAATAAGTAGGACATGGGAAGACGATAACATAAATATACACGTATTTATGCATGTGATTTATATAATGCGAATCAAAATTCATAATCATTAAGTCATATTTTCTTTTCTGTAGAAAGAAAATAAAAATTCTAAAGATTAAAAATATTAATTCTAATCAGGTAACTACATTAAAGAAAGAATTTGAATTCAATCTAATGGACCAGTATCTTGAATAAAATATTTGAAAGTTCTATCTTAGCAAGATATTTAGGGCTATTGGTTTAGTATCTATTTATGTTAAAAGAATTTATGTTTTTTTTGGGTAATGTATGACTGCATATTGCTCAACACACGATTTATTTGACCTTTTGAAAGTGGACACAGTCTCAACATGTGATCTATATGACTTTTTGAAAGTAAATATGGCTCCAATAATTAAGTTTTTGGATTCTTAAAATCCGACACGATTCAGTATCACCAATACATATTGGCAAGTATTGTGCAAGACTCGGTGTCCAACATGTATCCAATACTGACACGGCACTCACTTTGAAGTCTCCATGCTTCAATCATAGTTTCTTATTTTTCAACTTTAAGCACGTACAAGTTCATCAACGATATATCATGTTCCACACCATTTTCTACTTATCCGATCATTATCCATACTCATAATCCAACTAGGATTGAAGTGCCCTTCCATTTACGTTATGGTTTATAACTGTTTTCTTATGGTTTTCTATCAACTTTTTTTATGACATAAGACATCTGTACTTATTCAAGTCTTATATTTTCCATTTCATTTTATATTTATGTGCATGAACTAAATTGCATGGTGTAGTTCTAATTGTATCTTTTATACTAGAACCTTATATTTTATGTTGGTTTGGTGCCGGATCATGTACAACTGCCTACTAAGGCATTTGTTTCTTTGTCCTTGTTCAGAACTTAGTTCTTTTTTAGTTTCCCATTTACTATTAGCTCATTTGAAAGTCTTATGTTATTCACATTCGCATACAATCACAATTCAAGTCTAAGTTAGGTATGATGTCATATATTTAAACTCACGCAGTTTCTCATCGTTAATAACCACTTAGATAAACCTTGATCGTGCACATGTTCAAGTTTCCATCATTATCATGAAACTACTTGGTTCTTACGTGTACTTAGTTCCTGCCAAAATCATTATCGATATTTGTTATTGTTAAGCATCCTACAAGACCTTAGGATTATTGTCCATACTACACATTTACACCTCATAGTAGTTTCTTATGCAATACTATCATTAGAGAGATGCTTAGCTATTAGATAAAGTAAGTGAGATATTATCACTCACATCTGATGTTGCTCTTTGTACGCCCGAAAATTGAACCTTTGATTCCATTGCAAAATTGATGAATTACAATAGGAATTTAGATTACAAAAATTCCGAAGAATTACAAGAACGGGAATATTGGTGGATTCCCTTTTTTGAGTGGGTACGGGTGGCGGTGGAGTCTTGTTGCTGCCTCCGTTGACTATCCAACTTGGAAGGGGATCTGTGAAGAAAACCTGCTCCTTCTGATCTCTCTCAACCCTCTCTGAAGAATCGCTCTGCCGGCTCCAAAGAAAAGTTTTTTTCTCTCAAGTCCAATTCTGTATTTTATAGACTGAGAGAACTTCAAATCCGGATTGATTCGCTCCTGAAAAACCGGATCACGGAATATCAGCAAAGGAAAAAAAACAAAAATACGGAAAATAACCCGCGGGTTGGCACCTGCGGGATCGCTCCCGCGGGTGCCAACCCGCGGAAGCTCCCGCGGATTGCAACCCGCGGGATCTCTCCCGCGGGTGGCAACCCGCGGGAGCTCCCGCGGGTTGCAACCCGCGGGAGCTCTCGCGGGTGGCGCGGGTTGCCACCCGCGGGAGCTCCCGCGGGTTGCAACCCGCGGGATTCTCCTGCGGGTAGCAACCCGCGGGAGCTCTCCCGGGTTGCACTTTTCGGGTTCTCCCATTGTGGTTTCCATATAATTTTATTTTATTTTATTTTTTATTTTATTTAATTATTTTTAGTGTCTACATAACCCCCTCCAAAGTTTTTGGAATTCTTTAATTTATTTGTAATGAATTTCAAATTACTTTGGATTTTTTCTTTTTAAGTGGGATTGTTTGTTATTTGGATCTTAGTTTGAGTAGGAATTAGCATTAGAATAGGAAAAGGATTTTAAATAAATATCCAAGTCCTGTTTGGACTCTAATCAAACTCTGATTTTGGTCAGAACTTTGATTCCTTTCCCTATTTGAACTCCTGCTAATTCACTATAAATACCCATAGATCTCCAACTTTTTTCTCATAATCAGAAAATCTCTCGTTCTTTTATTTTGTACGATTACTTTCTCCTTTCTCATGGCTTCTGCAGGCACTTCGCAACCACATGATTTAAATGTTGAAGATCGATCAGTGGGCGTTATCGCCGATGAGGATCGACACGCAGGCGTCACCGCCGCTGTTGATCTCTCTTCCCTGATATCAGGTAAACAAACGGTCATCCGTTTACTTTAAAATCGCTTTTGCGGTGCACGACTACACAGTGATGACCACAGGATTGATCACAAATCTCACAAATCTACCTTGTTCATTTTTTTTTTTTTTTTTTTTTTTTTTTTTTTTTTTTTTTACAGTTCAGTACTCGACGGATCCTTTGTCCAAGAATAATTATTTTGGATTTTCGAGCAGTCCGAATAATCAATCTCACTTTGGATTCGACGGTCACATCCCTTTGGTTGAGGAGCGAAGTAGTGCAGATCGACAACAGAAAATTATTAGCTGCAACCCACTCACAGCTCGTGAATTAATCACGGATTCCGTCTTCGAAGGCGCCAATAGACAGATTTTGAAGAAACCGCAATTTCTTTTTGGGGATGCTGTCAACCAACGAGACGAAGATTTATGGGACAGCGCCAAGTGGTTGAGCAATGTTGGAGGTCGCCATATGTTTATCCCGGATTTGGAGCGCAGCTATTCTTTATCTTATCTGCAGCGGATTTCATATCCCCGCATGATGTCTTGGCCAATTACCCGTAGCAGTCATGGCGTTGCGACCGGGAGATTTAACAGAAACGGTCCATTTGTCGATGGCCCGGCAAAGTATGTTACAGGTCTGTTGCCCAGTAGATTCGGCAAAGACTTACCTGTTGGAGAGCACCCGAAACGAGCAGACACCTTTATGAATCAATTTTCGGATGCCCATGGTCAATTCCCAACTCATGATTTCCGCACTTCTGGATGGATTCACTCTACTTTGCGATCATGGTGGTCTCGGATGACCCATTTCATTCTAAAAAATTTCAAGACACGTTTAGAGAAGCTTGGCCTCTATCGTGCGGTGCGCAACGTGCAATTTGGAATTCCACATAGCTCTCCTCACTTTTTCTGCATACTGGAGATGTATAATCCGGAGACCAATACCTTCTTCACTCCTGTTGGAGAATTGGGATTTGCCCTTCACGAGATGCATGAGATTTCAGCGTTATCCATAGGCGAAACCCCTTACGAGGAGTATGTTCCGAATACGAAGGAACTGCTCCGCCTCAAGGCCGTTCCTAATGCATACTCAACTTACTGGGAGTTGATGTGTCATTACAACATTTGTGCTGATATCTCCAGGCCACGAAATCAAGGGGCGCGCCAGGCCCGAAATCAAGGGGTGCGCCATAAGGTATGGGCAGAATATCTATTCCAGAATCTGGAAAGATATGAGCGCAGTATCCAAGTACGGGCTGCTTGCGATATGGATACTGTCAATAAGAGGATTGGCACCTGCTTCGCAACTACATACACTGCAGAATCTGATGAAGACGGGTTCAAAGCTCAGACCGTTTTCGAGAGTTACCACTATCAAGCAGCTTCCCCCATATCAGACAATGCTATTTTTGCCGGATATCTCATGTTGTGGTTGAAGCGCTGTGTAGTGCCTACTTCGTGCCGCGAAACTGTTACTGTTGATGTTATTTATCCTGCAGTCCTGTTAGCATTTGGCCAGCCTCTGGGGTTATTACCAGCTATGGTTTGCAGTTTGCAACGTGGCTTGAGGGACATAATTACCCAATTTTGCAAAGTTCAACAGGCGGAAGATAAGGGTGGTAACACTATCTTCAAAACGCCTAATCCACGCATCGACCTGCCATTCACTTATCTAATGGCTTGGTTCGTATTGCACTGTCCAGAATTGATGACTTCTCCTTCAGGACTTATTGATCATGCCATTCCTCATGTACAACGTTTCGAAAATTGCTCATGGAATGGGAGGTACATGGCTAAGATTCGGCAAATCCTTGGGCGACATCAAAGTTACCATATTTACCGTTGTTTCCCAAAATTTCTCGGAGGAAGTTATAGTAGCCAATTTGAAGATAGTTCTGGAAATGATGGCTATACATCCTTGCCATCGGGTTGCTTCTGGTGGCTTATTAGCATCCAGCCAAGTCATCTGGTTTTTCGACAGGGTCGAATTTGCCTCATGGAGTCCTATACACCCAGTCGCTTCGCACGTCAGTTCGGATATGATCAGCTATATGTTGGCAATCCGAACTCTTATCTCCGTCGTGAGGGAAATCTTCTCGAGGGTGCGCGAGGATGGTACCATTTTGCGGCCGGAGGTACAAAGGCATCTTTTACCCTTCCAAGCCAGTCACCCTCCCTTTTTGCATCAATGGGATTCTGCAATTGGTATCATCTTGCAGATATTATCCCTGGCGACTACCAGATTAATCATTCCTTCTTAAGGCATATTGAGGCATCGCATAGATCCTCGAAAAAAGGCTTGGCGCGTGAATCCCAATCCATAGGCGCCTCTCTTAGTCCTGATAGCAATGATGGCGATGGACAAGATGATACTTCTACCCAAGCTTCTCCTCATGGAGGTAGATCCGCGTCGAAGCGCTCAAATCCCAGAGGAGTCAACGTTCCTCAAAAGAAGAAGAAATTTCTGGCTCGGGTTGACAATTCGGTTGTAGGACGAACCGTTAGTCGTTTCGGTCTGCCGACCACGACTCATCCGGATCGATCGACCACGAGTCATTCAGATCTACCAACCGCGACATCTGTAGTTCCGTCAATCGTTTCATCTAGGAATGATTTTCCTATTACCACTTCGATGTTTGCGTCAGGAGGACACTTGTCTACTACAACTTTTCCGGTCTTTTCCACTGTTACACCCACACCGACTTCTTCTAGCGAGACTGCCAGGATGTATGGTTTTGCCGCCTTCTCCACTCTTGAGACACCTGCTACCGTAAATCCAGTCCCTAAAGCTGCAAATCTTGGCAGGAGTGATCCAATTATCCCGGATAGAGGAGCTGCGGAGCCGACGGGTACTGCATTGGACAATAGTGCACTAGACGTCTTCTTGTCATCTCCCGGTGAAGCCGCTTTGCCTAGCTCAGTACCAAGACTTGTCTCTTCTGGTGAGCGTTTTTCTTTAAGGTTTGGACTTCATTCCATTTTTTTTTTTTATTTAACGCATATTTGCTTGTATCTCAGGTGGTGAAGGTTCAACGACCCACGCCTCCCCGACTGCCAGATCAGACTCTTTGGATCTTGTGGACTATTATGGTGTAAGTGGGGACATTTGTGACCTTGACGGTCTAGGCTCTGATGGAGAGTTCGATAGTGACTACTTCTATCAACCCAGCATGGACAAAGCCTCTCACTTCCCTTTGGAGGTCTCAGAGGCGGATAGACCTGAGAGATCTGGTTCTATTTCCATAGCCGCCACCAATGCAACCTTTCCACCAGGTATTTGCATACTCTTTTTTTTTATTTTGCACAAATCTTTTTGATGATAATACACGACCGCTCTATTTTTACCAGACGCAGGTGATGCTAGCGCACCTTCCATGTCTTCTGCAGAGGCTCTAGTAATATCTGTGAACACAGAAAGCCTTCTTTTGCCGACATGCATGGTTTCATCACATTCTGACGCCATGGAACCAACGTGCGGCGCATTAGCCATGCCGCTAACATTGGCGACCTCGACAGCAGAGGTGATGACCACTCCAGCGCGAGTTGCGACCAATTTATTAGGTGCGGCGGCAACTCCATTGTTAGAATCTCATATATCATCAGTACTCCCTACGGTCGCTCCATCATCCATACATCCTCTACCTGTAACCTCAACAGATTTGAAGCAGAATTCGGCCTCCAGTTTTAGTGAAAGAATCATCAGTCGCAATGTCGAATTCTTTCTTGAACTTTTTTATGGATGCATTGAGGAGATTCTCAACGGAGAGGATTCTCTGGAGAAGGTTCATCCTCTCATGGTGAGTCACCTAGACCATATCACGAGGATTGGAGGACCGCAGCGAGCAGCTCCTTATAGGGCTCGATGGGACGAGTTGGAGGTCCAATTGTCATTACTCAACAGTTTGCGCCAGGCCGATCTTGCCGAGATAGCAAACCAAGAAGTGGCTCGCTTACGAGCCCAAAACTTGGCTCTTCACGCCGAATTTCAGCAGAATATAGAACGCCAGGCCCAACTCGTAGCGGGACTCCGAGGTTCTTCAGAGAAGTTGACTTGGGACCTGACCCAGATGGAGAATGATATTGAACACCGCCGTAACTCCATAGACTGCGAGCGGGAGATCATAGCCAAGGCTCAAGCCTCAATTACTAATCTTGAATTTGAAATTCAAAATATTTCTGGCAGAGCATCTAAGATCTCACGGCAAAAGGAACAAACCGAACATGACATCGCTGTCGGCATCAGGGAGTTAGAAGAACTCCAAACTCAGGCTGCACAACAACCTCTCATGGATGAAATGGACTTGCAGAGGAGAGCTTTAGAGACAGCGAGAGAGAGTCTCCACCGACGGCTGCAGGAAGTGGAAGATGCTTTGAAGGCTTTATCTCAAAAGTAATTGTTACTATTATTATTATATATATATATATATATATTTTTTTTTTTTATTTGTAATAATACAGAAAGAAAGACTTCGCTATGTGCTGCTGTATTATCATTATTATTATCTTTATCTTTTCTTTTATCTTTTCTTTTATCTCTTCTTTTTATACACTTTCATGGATAATAACTCAGACTATTCAGAGGTTCAGGACTTGATAGTGAGAGTTTTCAGATAAATTTAATCCTAAATGTTCAGCGACATATAGTGCGACCAATTAGGATTTACGAACATAGGCAGATGTATAATATTAACGTGCCTAAAGACAAAATGTAAAGCAGAGGTTGGATGTTAACGTGCTTATAGGATGACAAGCAGAGGTATAATGTTGACGTGCTTATAAAATAACAAACAGAGGTATACTATTAACGTGCTTGTAGTATCCTAACCGTTCAGTGACATCTAGTATGACGGGTTAGAAAAAGACAGAGGTATTATTAAACATATCTTGGGGCTCAACCTATTCAGAGGATCTAGTCGTGATAGGAATGAAGGAGCCGACCAAACAGAGGTAATTGTTAACGTGTTCGGTCTCAAAATTCTGACTATCAGAGGTAACTGTTAACTTGATAGGAAAGATGATTGTCGTTAGAGAAAACTTTTAACCTAACGACCTAAAAAGTTTATGTTCATCAGACGTTGTAACTTTAGACTTGATGAAGTATGATTTTTTTTTTGTCCTTTTTTTTTGACAAAGGTAAAATCTTATCTTAATAAAGAATTGATCTAATGTAAGGTTTTTAGCAAACCCCCAGCTATTAACGGATTTGATTAGCCTTTACCAACTACCGTTTGAATTGGGCTAGTCATGCTATTCCCCTCAGCATGGTGAGTTGTCAAGGATTTCGTTTGGGCTTAAATGCCAAACTTTTCCTCTTCCCTTTGCCTTAGCAGCTTAGGGCAGTGATGTATTCTTATATTCGGGTAAGAATACTGTTGTGACAGATTTGTTGTGGGATTTTTAGCAAACCCCCAGCTATCAACGGGTTTGATTTTGCCTTTACCAACTACCGTTTGAGTTGGGCTAGCCATGCTATTATCCTTAGCATAGTGAGTTGTCGAGGATTTCATTTGGGCTTAAATGCCAAACTTTTCCTCTTCCCTTTGCCTTAGCGGCGTTGGGTGATTCATGCTTTTTACCCCCAGCATAGTGGGGTTGGCGAGAAATCTATTCTCTTCCCGTAGCCTTATCGGCGTTGGGCGGTTCATACTTTTTACCCCCAGTATGATGGGGTTGGCGAGAAATTTATTCTCTTCCCGTAGCCTTGTCGGCGTTGGGTAAAATTTTTTCCTTTATTTTAAGAATAATATTTTTTGAGAAATTTTCCATTAATGGGCGCCATCATTCGATCTCCATGCTGATTAATCAACCGGTATGCTCCATTTGAGTAGACTGTCTCCACTACAAATGGGCCTTCCCATTTCGGCTGAAACTTGCCTTTAGTTTTATGCGTGAGAATCATAGGACGCCTGACTGCTAGGACCAAGTCACCCACTTTAAAAGTTCGTTCCTTCACCTTTTTGTTGAAGGCCCGAGATATTCGTGCCTGATAAAGCTCGATTTGCTGTTGAGCTTTTAAGCGTTTCTCATCCAATGCTTCTAATTCCCGAAGTCGTTGGCCATGTTTTTCCTCGGTGGTCATTCTTGTAGCTAACGCCACCCGAAGAGAAGGAATCTGAATTTCCAGAGGTAGTATAGCTTCGCAACCATATACTAAAGAAAATGGTGTACTCTTTGTGGGTGTCCTAACCGTCGTGCGATAAGCCCACAGACAAGCCCCCAATTTTTCGTCCCAATCACGCTGACTTGAAGTGACAAATTTCTGCAAAAGCTTCACAATGGTCTTGTTGAATGCTTCAGCTTGACCATTTGCGGCCGGATTATATGGAGACGAAAATATGTTCTGTATTCTGAACTTATCACAGAATTTAGTATAGGCTCTGCTAGTGAATTGAGGGCCGTTGTCGCTGATGATCCGTCTAGGAACACCAAAGCGATAAATAACGTGGTGTTTGATGAAACTGACCACATCATTCGTTTTTACTTCTCGCAAAGGGATAGCTTCTGTCCATTTTGAGAAGTAATCGGTTATAGCCAGTATAAACCGATGTCCATGAGAAGATGGAGGAGCAATGGGACCAATGATATCCATTCCCCAAGTCTCGAATGGCCATGTAATTGTGGTTGGATGTAGGTACTCTGCGGCCTGATGTATGTAGTTCGCATGTACCTGACATGCATGGCATTTCTTCGCATATGCCATGGCATCTGACATCATTGTCGGCCAGTAGTAACCCATTCTCTTTATCCGGTCTCCCAATTTAGGTCCCGGCTGATGAGCACCACAGGTCCCGTCATGTGCTTCTTTGAGTACTTCTTGTGCTTCTTGTTGTGATAAGCACCGAAGTAAAACTCCACCTGACATTTTTCGATATAAGGAACTAAGCTCAGAATTATAATAGAATTTTTTTGCTTCCTTCTTTACTTTTGCGGCTTCTTTAGGATCTTCGGGTAACATCCCGTAGAGCGCAAAATCGACAAATACGAACCGCCAATCTCTGAGTTCGAAGTTCATCCCTGACACATGGACCTCATTTGCCTCGAGTATTTCTTCAGGGCAAAGGAGCTCCCGGCTTCCAACCTCAACACTTTTAGTTGACTTAGCAGGGAGCGCTAATGTAGCAGCGAGGGACGCCAAGGCGTCAGCATATGCATTCTCGTGCCGTGGCACATAGTCAATATAAAATTCTTCGAAAGAGTCGGCAAGTTTTATTGTTGCCTTGTGGTAGGGTACGAGATGCTCATGTTTAACCTCGTATTCTCCTCTTACTTGATTTACTATGAGCTTGGAATCCCCATAGGCCTCTAAACGTCGGACCCCCAGCTGTCGGGCAATTCGCAATCCCGTTAATAATGCATTGTACTCGGACACATTATTAGAACATGGTTGAGTTAATGAATATCCTCGGGGGATCACATGGTTTTGCGGGGATATTAGAACCACCCCCACTCCAGCAGAGTTCTTTCTCGCTGCTCCATCAAAAAACAGCTGCCAAATCGGTTCTTTAGAGACCATATTGGCTTCCACTATCTCATCTGGAATAACCTCATAAAGTTTCGAGGATTGCGGGACAGGATGCTCTGCTAAGAAGTCAGCAATTGCTTGTCCCTTAATCGCTTTATGTGGTATAAATCGCATGTCATATTGCGATAGGAGGATTGACCAATTGGCTAACCTGCAATTGAGTGACCCAGGCTTGGTCATGAGCACTCTCAGAGGATTTACCCGAGAAATCACATGGATTGTTTGGCCTACTAAGTAATGCCGCATTTTCTGAATTGCGAATACCAGGGCCAAACATTCCTTCTCTACTGGAGTATACCGATGTTCGGCACCTACCATAGTTCTACTAAGATAGTAAACAGCTTGCTCATGGCCGGAGTCATTAGTTTGGGCTAACAAGGCACCAAGTGAATGGTCCATTGCCCGAACGTATATTAAGAATGGTTTTCCCGATATAGGGGCTACCAATACCGGAGGCTTTGTGAGGTACTTCTTGAGATCTTCAAAGGCTTGTTGACAAGCTTCATCCCAAACGAACGACACCCCTTTTTTCGTTAGCCTGGTAAAAGGTTGACACCGCCCTGAAAGGTTGGCGATAAATCTCCGGATATATGCTAGTCTCTCTTGTAATCCACGAAGTTCTTTAAGGTTTCTTGGTGGCTGCATCTCTTGAATTGCTTTTACCTTTTCAGGGTCTAAATAAATACCCTTGGATGTAACAACGAAACCAAGGAATTTGCCACTAGAAACACCGAGAAAGGACTTAGTTGGATTCATTTTTAATTGGTGTTTTCTCATAATATCAAACACCGCTTTCAGATCCCGGAGATAATCGTCTTTATTACGACTCTTGACAGCCAAGTCATCCACATAACACTCTACCGTTTTACGGAGATGCTCGCGGAAAATTGTGCTCATAGCACGCTGGTAAGTTGCACCTGTATTCTTCAGACCGAATGGCATGACCGTATAACAGTACACGCCTAACGGTGTTCTGAATGCAGTATGTTTCTCGTCTTCCGGACACATTTTGATTTGATTATATCCGGAGAATCCATCCATGAAAGACATTCTTTCAAATCCGCAGGTGTTGTCAATCATGACATCCGCTATTGGAAGTGGAAATTCATCTTTAGGACATGCTGCATTGAGATCTCGAAAATCGATACAGATTCGGATTTTTCCATTCTTTTTGGGAACCGGGACGATGTTCGCTACCCAATCAGGATGTTGTTCTTCTCGTACGAAGCCAGATTGTATAAGCTTCTTTACCTCATCTTCGATTGATTCCATCAGTTCTGGACGGAATCTTCTCTGTTGCTGTTTTACTGGTTTCGCATCTGGCTTAATATTGAGTCGATGCACAGCAACTTGAGGATCTAAACTCGGCATGTCTTCATAGTTCCAAGCAAAGACATCTATGTATTCTCGAACGAGAGTCACCAGGTCGTCTCTTTCATTAGGAGGTAAACTCTCACTTATAAATATGGGTTTAGGATTGGTTTCATCTCCCATATTTATTTGGACCACCTTATCCTCCGTAGGAGGTTCACGTTGCTCAAAACGCATGTTCCACTAGGCATCAAGATGCTTTACTAATGCTTCATCTTCTATAAGGGTCAGTTTATCGTTTTCATCTGGGGTTGGACTGATAAATGTCATGTTTACCGTCATCTCTCTGAATAACATACCCAGGTTGATATCCGAATCCCAATCGGAATCTTCCACATTCTGGCAAATCATATCTTCGATATCCGAAGGATCGGGTGTTGTGACGTATCCCAACCCCCTGCCGGTTTTGTGATAATAGTCCGGTTCTTTTCCTTTGGGTACGAATGAGGGAAGCGGATCCCGTCGTCCCTTACCAAAGTTTAGTCCGGGTTTATTGATGAAATCATATCCCATTTTTGCCATCATCCGGAATGACTTTAGTCCATAATGATAGAATTGAGGGGCTTTCTGAGCCTCACTCTCACTATCACTGGATGAGGCTATATGTGATTTAATTCTTCCAAAAAGAATAGGTTTTTGACCTGGTCGATGGGCCGGTATTTCGAACACCGCCCCATCTGCATTTTCGATGTCTGGTTGTACCATCATCGATGACCTAATAGGCATGTGCATGGTTGCTAAAGTCTCAAATTCTGAGAGACTATCTGCATCCGTGCTAGTAGCTGAAGTTAAAGAATCAGTAAGAACACCAGGCAAATAAGCAAAGTTCAGATTCTCATTTATTTCCCACTCGCCTTCATCACTGGCGGTGTCATTTACATCTAACTCATCAAGATTAATTACAAGAGGTTCAAAGCCTTCATTGGCAAAAAACACTCCTGACTCAGTATCCGCTTCATTTCCACTATCACATTCATCGTGTAGTGGGGGGTCGACCTCAGCACTTTCAGCATACAGAAGGGCGTCTACGAAGTAGTTTTCAACACCCTTGAATGGCTGTTTGTCAGCAATCAAAGTATGCACTTCTCCGTCTTCATCCACGTACTTCATGCATTGGTGCAGGGTGGATGGGACGATCATATTAGCATGAATCCATGGTCGTCCTAAGAGAATGTTATAAGAAGTGTCTGCTTCGATCACGTAACAGGTCACCTCGCTTTTAAGATCTCCAATCTGACATCTGAGCCTGATCTTTCCCAGAGGGTGACTGCCATTGGCATTGAAGCCAAAAATGGCGGTATTAGTTGGAGTCAGTTTGTAGTGAGGGATCCCAAGAAACTGCATAAGCCTCCGTGGCACAATGCTCAAGGCAGAACCCGGATCAATCTGAATTCGACCGATTTCCGCTGAGCCAATATACCCGGTATAGTACAGGGGCCTGTTGTGCTTAATATTCTTCAGCTGCATGTCCTCTGGTGTAAAAGTGATATAAGGGGCGTGCCTTGACACTGAGTTGCATTGCGGGCATGCCTCCTCAACCTCCTTCGGGAGATGGGCTAAGAAAGCTTCAGATTCCGCTAGGGCTTCTCTTGGCGCATCTCTTGTAGACTTGGACAGGCGTAATAACTCGTACAGAGTTATTCTTGCAGGTATATTCGCCAATTGTGCCATGACATCAAACTGAAAAGAGGAACTTTGCTCTTCAGAGACATCTTTTCGTAGTGCTCGGTTGTATCTGAGCTCCTTTTGTTTTCCCTTGTCGGAAATTTGCTTGGTAGTTCCTTCATTAGTCTCCTTGGTTGGCTTAGAGGGGCCAGCTTCTGTATTTGAGAGATCCTTCAAGTAGTGTTTTTCAGATCTGGTTCCGGAAGGTGGTGCAGGCTCATTCTCCACCGCCAGAGCTGTCGCCTCCGATTCAGAATCTGTCAACAGCGGAATGTCATCTGCATCCTTCTCAATGGTTGCTGAGACGGCATTGCACATGTGCTTCTTTCCTCTTGTTTCAGTTTTCTTTCTGGCCCTGACGGTTATCCATTGTTCATCTTCAAGAATGTCCGGATGCACCCAAAAGACCTCCTGCTTTTCTGTCGTGAAGGGGACTAACCCTTTCTTCTGTTGATTATGGGGGGTCCAAATTAACCACCCTGAGCTCACCCTTTGGAATAGGTGTGAGCCCATTTGGTACCTCCAGCTCACCCACTGTAAATGTGGCCGAGTTAGCCGTCACCCTTTTTTGTTCAGCTTTGAGCTGAACTGCTCCGGCATCAATTAGTGCCTGAATCTTATCTTTCAAGATGAAACAGTTTTTAGTTGGGTGACCCACGATCCGATGGTATAAGCAGTAATTCGGATCATTGGTCTTTCCAACCTCTTCAGGTCTTTTGCTCTCCGGCAACTTGAGCATGTTGCGCTTAGTGAGCAAATTAAACATGGTAACAGTATGTTCATCCTTGAATGAATACTGTTTTTGTATTCTGGGTGAACCCGCTGTGTTGTTTTTAGCCGGCCTTTCTTTCGGTTTGGATGTATTCTCCACCGCCATTATGTCTTTCCCTCTGGAACGGGGGAAATGAGATGTTGGCTTGTTCGAGGTGCCTCTTCTTGTAGATTGTTGTTGCTCTTCAAGGCGCCGGAGTATGTCTTCGGCCTGCTCACCTTGCTTGAGCAAGTCTCTCCAAGATCTGGATTCAACCGAACCCATCTTGACTAAGACATCAGTCAATAAGTTATGCCTGCAAGTCTCCACGAGGGTCTCCTGTGTCATGCCATGCGGGCACCGCACGGAAAGCTCTCGGAACCGCTCGACAAAAGCTTTTACTGTCTCGCTCTCTCCCTGCTTTGCTGCTAGCAGGGATGGTACTGAGACCTCAGTATCGTCTTCGAAAAATCGGGCCAAGAACTCACGTTCTACGTCGGCCCATGATTTAATCGTTCCTTGGGGTAGTTGCATAAACCAGGTAAATGCGGGTCCTTGTAAGGTACTCGCAAATATCTTGGTCAATGTTGGGTCATGCCCCATCAAATGTCCTGTCTGTGACAGGAAGTAGAAGATGTGTTGCTGTGGAGAGCCTTTCCCGTCAAACGATTGAAGGTTTAACGGTTTGTAATTTGCAGGGTAGGGCGCGGTCTCCCATTCAATAGAATAGGGACGCACTATTCCAACTTCCTGCAACTTCTTTCGGTGAAGAAGGGCCTGCAGCTGGTTTTCCATCTTTTCCATTTTTTCCACCTGAGGATTAATGAACACTTTTACTCTTTCTTTTTCTCCTAACTGAGAAGGTACTTCTTCGTAGTCGTCTCCACTGTCTTCCTCTACGCGGACATGTTCCTCTTCATGTTGTTTAGCGGATGACGAAGATTGGCCTTTCTTCGTTTGGGCCAGCAACTGAGTCAAGAGTTGTTTCATCTCCTCCATAGTCTCTTCCTGCTGTTTGAGGCGTTGTTCTTGCCTTTCAAGTCTTCTAGAGACTTCTTCTGGAAGATCGGTCATATTTACTGTAGCCTCCAACCCTCTGTTTGAATCAGAATAGGGTGAAGATACAATAGCAGAATATCTGTCTTCCTCTTCGTCAGATCCTGCAGCTAACTTTTTATAGTTCAATGGTATGGCGACTCCCCTCCTAGCCCGAGTGTGTCGGAACACACCCTCTGGTTCAACAGACACCCCCCTTAATTTTGAAGTGAACTCTTTGTTTGAGGAGTCACCTTCGGCAATTTTCTTGCCTTTACCAACCATATAGGATGAAACGGCAGGCAGATCATCCCTAGGGCACATCTTTTTTACTATCTGCCTTCTCTTTGGCTATGTAATCCGCTCAAAAACGGATTGTCCTGACTTGCATTTGCAGTTTGACAAGACGGCTGAGATCAGCCGTTCGCAATGGCAGTGAGAATCGGGTTGGGATGTGCTCCTCTTTCGAGTAAGACTCTCTCTCAAATCTTCGGGCTTGTCTCCATTTACATTCTGACGTCTCTTGCGCCGCAAGTTCTGTTCATAATATTGGTTGGTTTGTAATATTTCAGGGCTAAGAGCTTTCCCTGTATCAACACACTCTCTTCTATGGAGTCGTCTAGAGTGTGTGCTGGCTTGCGCAGTTGCGCGGGCCCCGCACACATTGGACTGTTCCTCCGCAGATATCTTCTCAGGCGAGTGCATGAGCACATCCTTATGTTTGTTTGAAGAGGAATGAGATGGTACACCTGAGAGAGTGACCATAAAGTTAGGTGTGCGCTGTGTGCTCATTGCGCGTGTGCCCGAATAGACACCAGAACCAACTCCTAATCTTTTTTGCGGAGTGCAACCCGCGGATTGCAACCTGCGGGGTGCAACCCGCGGTTGGAACCGCGGGTTTGCACCCGCGGGGTGCAACCGCGGGGTTGCACCCGCGGTTGCAACCGCGGGGTGCACCCCGCGGGTTTGCACCCGCGGTTGCAACCGCGGGGTTGCCCCCGCGCGGTGCAACCCGCGGTTGGAACCGCGGGTTTGCACCCGCGGTTGCAACTCCGTGGTTGCCTCCGTGCGGTGCAACCCGCAGTTCTTCCTGTGAATTTCCAATTTTGGATTCTTGGGCTGGATTTTCCGACTGTAATTTTCCAGAGGCGCTGTTCATGCGGGCCCGTTGGATTTTGGGCCTCAAGTTTCTTTTCTGAGAGCGGGTGAGAGTTTGATTCAACTTAGGAGTGGGCGATGACGCCTCAAGTTTTCTGACAGAGTCAGTTTTAGCGGGCGATGATGCCTCATAAGTTCTAATAGGCGATGACGCCTTCTTCTTTTCGGTGGGCGATGACGCCTCACCTTTGCTCATCATAGCCCGGCGATGACGCCTGGGCTCCGAGTCAGAGGAAGAGATAAACTCTTCGTATTTTTGCTGATCAACCTCTACGATCAGCGTTTCGACAACAGATCCGATGGGTATCAAGTCGGACTGCGCCACGACGTTCTCTGTAGTGAACAGAGAGGCTCCCACTGTGGTCGCCAGTTCTTGTACGCGCGAAAATTGAACCTTTGATTCCATTGCAAAATTGATGAATTACAATAGGAATTTAGATTACAAAAATTCCGAAGAATTACAAGAACGGGAATATTGGTGGATTCCCTTTTTTGAGTGGGTACGGGTGGCGGTGGAGTCTTGTTGCTGCCTCCGTTGACTATCCAACTTGGAAGGGGATCTGTGAAGAAAACCTGCTCCTTCTGATCTCTCTCAACCCTCTCTGAAGAATCGCTCTGCCGGCTCCAAAGAAAAGTTTTTCTCTCAAGTCCAATTCTGTATTTTATAGACTGAGAGAACTTCAAATCCGGATTGATTCGCTCCTGAAAAACCGGATCACGGAATATCAGCAAAGGAAAAAAAACAAAAATACGAAAAATAACCCGCGGGTTGGCACCTGCGGGATCGCTCCCGCGGGTGCCAACCCGCGGAAGCTCCCGCGGGTTGCAACCCGCGGGATCTCTCCCGCGGGTGGCAACCCGCGGGAGCTCCCGCGGGTTGCAACCCGTGGGAGGCTCCCGCGGGTTGCCACCCGCGGGAGCCCCTCGCGGGTTGCCACCCGCGGGATGTCCCGCGGGTTGCAACCCGCGGGATCCTCCTGCGGGTAGCAACCCGCGGGAGCTCTCCCGGGTTGCACTTTTCGGGTTCTCCCATTGTGGTTTCCATATAATTTTATTTTATTTTATTTTTTATTTTATTTAATTATTTTTAGTGTCTACACTCTTGTTTTTCCATCACCTAGAATTTTGTAGCATGCTATCAATCACAAACCCAAGCCTTATCCTTGAATTGATATATCTCTCGTTCATCTTCATTTATCATTGTATGCGGTACATCGATTCTCTATTTTACATGTTCATATTCATTATTCATTAAATGTCGATCCCTATTTCATATCATTCATACTACGAAATTAATGGCACTTATCCATAAAAGTACTTTATCTTTACTTTCATTCATAGTTCATTATTCAATTCCTACGGCTACTTAGCATGTAAAAGAATTGCCACCCATCTCATTCTTTGGTATTAAGGTCATGATGGCCCTCAAACTAATGTGATGGAAGTACGCCTATAACCACTTAAGCAATTGCCAATTTATAATTTTTCTCAATACATAACTAAGAAAAACATCTTTAGGCTCAAGAATAACTGGAGAAGACATAGGAAATATACCCTACATGATTATTCAAGAGCACATAAAGTTATATCTCATACATGAGGGTTATTACGTCGAGCTAAAACAATACATCTATAGAATCTACTAGGATTGTTGCTAACATAGTAACATATCATAACTCATATTGTTCAAACAACTACTAAAGAGGTATCTATATAGAACTCATCTGTAACTATCACTTGGATAGAAGCATGATAGTCAATATATTGAGTTCACAGCATCACTCACTTTAGGATGTGCTGTTCCTTGGATTAGGACGCATGATTTCCATATCTTCTCCAGGTAACTTCGTTGAAAGATTTATCCTTATTTGCAGAGAATAATCACACTTAAATCTTTACTAACAATTCGTAATTCTCTTATCATTTTATTGTTCATATGAAAATACATATGTAATATGTACACACCTGTTGGCTTACCGTAGAAATGACAGATATGTTTGAGTTTCGCACTTCCAAGGTAACTGTTTGAGACAAACGTCATGCTGAATCACGTCAGTATGCATCTTGTGCTACTTGCAATTTTTTGTATGCACTGTGCCCGTGGCCTTGGCCTTGCAGTGTGTGTGCCTCAGCTTGCCGCACCACTGTGCAGCCTTAGTCAGTTTCTGCTGTCTTTGGTTGTATTGGCAGTTATGTTGATGAGGAGGAGAGGAGATGGTTGGTGGCAATGGTTAGGAGGTAATAGCATAATAAGACTGAAGTAAGTAGACTTTATCACAAGTTCTCTCTTTAAGCACCACTTCGTTGATCTCATTTACTCACCAATTATGCATGAGTATTATTTGGTGATGACCAATTGATCTAATTGTTTCCATATAAATAACAATTACTCATGGAAGCCATGGAATATTACATGCTGTAACGCATGAGGAGGGGAAGAAAAATGAAGCATTTTGTTTAACAATGAAGAGGAAAATGGATGTTTTACTTTCTTCTTCGGTCCTTTAAATCTTATTATCTTCTCTTTCTCATGCCAACACACCCCCTCTTTCATTGCCACTGAACCTGTCGTACCACCCAACTCTTTCTCATATTGTCCTCTGACCTCTCAAGGCCAGCTCAAAAATTTCAAAAATACCCCTCCACTTTAATTTCTTAGTACTAATCACTACCAACTTTTTTATTTTACCCAGTACATTACCAATATTTTAAGTTACCAAGGCAGTGTACATTAGACTTACAACTGTGGATATTCTTGAATCAGGGAAATATGGTAACCTTATGATGATGGTGGTGGTAAGTGTTTTGCATTAATAAGTATGCAAAATCCTTGCAGCCGCTACATGACCAGATACTTTTTTTTAGAAATTTTGGCGACATGGAAATACCTACATTCTCCAACATGACAAAGAAGTAGCATTAAACATGAAGTTGCAATGTTATAAAAATCTTGCTAAAGCAGTTATAATACTTAGCACAAGATTATTTGTAATGAGACAAAGTTCCTCGAAAGCATAATCGTGATTAAACATTGAAAGCGCATTCTTTTTCATATAGCAAAGTTTACCCCTGTCTACTCCCGTCTTGAGCACAGACACTGTAGATCTACATTCTCATTAGGGTCCGCACATTACACTTCTACAACAAGCCATATAGAAGTACTCGTCATTCTCTTATCAACACACTTGAAAAAGTTGCTTTGTGCACTGCAATGTTGATATGTTCTACTCCTAAGGTGCAACTACTTTGTCTGTATTGCATATGAAGAGTCCAGCAAGTGATGTTTTCCCGTTTTAAATTGAACCTCATTCTAAAAAACAATATTCTTGATATGATGCTACCTTAAACTGTCAACCCTCAACTCTTAGTTGATCCAGGAGAAGACCCTTCATTTCATCTGCTTGCCCGTTTCGGCCAATTGTTACATGCATGTTGAAAAGATCAAAACTTGAACGTGGTTCCTTTGCTGGTACGATAGCATGATAATTTGATTTCTTTACAGTAGCTACGGCAGGACTACCGATCATACCAAGGACATGCTATCAAGGTACATAGATTTGAAGTGTTAATATAGTTTATTTGGATATGGACAAGGACAATAACTCAGATTGCAATGTGTTTCAGCTCTAGGTACAGTGGTAGGGTCCTTGTCCAAAGCTAAGATTGCCTTCAAGATGTTGATATTATCTTCTAACCATCTCATTTAAATGTTAGAAGTTTCCAGTTTCCACAAGCTGTCATCCTAACTGCCTGTGAGGCTTTTTTAACCCTCTACTCTATAAGGTATCTTGCAGTTCTGAAGAACACCATGTTCTCCATCTGCAACAAGTAAATACCTACGCATAGCATGCCTAAAAAATAAGGATAACTTCAACAACTTATTTACTAAAAGGCCCTTGTCTGACAAAGGGAGGAAAATCAATGTGAAACATCCTCCTTAGTTCAATGTTGATACATCGTTGATCTCAAGTTAAATGCGCCCCTATATGTATTTCTTGGCTGTCAATGTGAAATATAACCTTATTTCTTGTCATACTTCTATTAATAACTACATTCAAATATTACATTCAATTTTCATTTTTGTTATGTTAATTCTAAATTGTTTTCATTCTAAAGCTTGTAGCCACTGTTCTACTTTCGGATTTTTCCTTCTCTAGCTTCTTCAAATAATGCAATGAAATGGGCAATATAAGACCTGATCTTTTATACACCTCATATATGCACTTACAACAAATGCCTCGAATAATTGATTGCAAGGGTGATAAAATAAGAAATACTGTCACCTAAATTGTTCAAATAATTTTTAATTCTCATGGAATATAAATTATATAATTGATTGATTAATCTACGGTAGTATTATCATGTTTGCAAAATTTTTTCATTCAACATATTTGCAAAATTTTAAATGGAGAAGCAACTTCAAAATATTAAGTTTTTTTCTATCTGATGTTGCTCTTTCATCCGAATTTCCGAATAGTTTTGTGTTATATTTTAATTTCAGAATTGACACTTGTCAGTGCTCTTTTTCGTTTGATTTTGGCTACACCTAATTCGAAGCAACATCATAACTGATAATGATAGATAACAACTGTAGAATTAATTAATCTGTTAAAGTGAATAATTTGAATATCAATGTCAGATAAAAAAACTTTCTTGTATTTGGATTTAGTTTAAATTTAGTCCCACATTATCTGTTGGATTATTTGTATGGTGTTGTGAAACCTATAAATATATGTATTTCTTGACTTATAATAAATAGATTGGTTAGTTATAATTATTTCATAACACAGTATCAGAGCGTGTTATGAAATAGTTCTTTGTTGTCAATCTCAGCCATCCTAATCGATGGCTAAATTCGATTCTAACTCCGACTCTGAATCACACTTCATATTCGGGTTACCAGTTTGTGGCTGATTCCAATTTTGATTCTGCAATCGTATCACCAATTTGATTCCGATGCTGACTTCGATTCCGACTCTGACTTCAGAAGTGCTTCGCTTCTATTTTTACTTCTCTTTTCACGTCTGCTTCTATTTCTATTTATTCTCTACTTCGTGATTGCAACAACAAAGGACTACTGTTATTTTTGTTCACTGCAGGGACTCTAGCTGGTCCCTCCTCGATTACAAGGGTGGAATTTAGTTTTGATACAACTCTTTGTTTCTTCCTTTGTCTATTACTGCTTCTAAAAAAGAAGTTTATCAACTATGTACTACTACTTATAAGAAAGAAATTTATCAGCTGTCTACTACTGCTTCTGAGAAAAAATTTTATCTACTGTCTACTATTGCTTCTAAGAAAATTTTTTATCTACTACCTATTACTGTTTCTAAATAAGAAGTTTATCTGCTGCCTAATATTGCTTCTAAGAAAGAAGTTTATCTGCTCTCTACTATGCTTCTAAGAAAAAAGTTTATTTACTGTCTACTATTGCTTTTAAAAAAGAAGTTTTTCTGCTGCTGCTTTTGCTACTCAAACACTAGCGTACTCTGATGATTCAAGTAATTCATCTACTACTACTACTGTCTACTGCTGTTACTGTTGTTGTTGCTCATCTGTTTCAAGTTAATCTATATAATTGAAGAGAGTAACAGTGTTTTCTAATCTGTTTAACAAGTTGGGTATAATTGTTATTTATACTCCAACTTGAGGGGGAGTGTTAGATTAGAAAACTATGTATTTGAGTTTAGTTTATGTTTAGTCCCACATAACCTGTTGTATTATTTATATGGTGTTGGGATACCTATAAATATAAGTATTTGTTGACTTATAATAAATATATTGGTTGGTTCTGATTATTTCATAACAATCAAAAGCCATTAAATCCAATGTTTAACATATCATAATACGTTATTTGCTATATATATCGGCTTCGGGCAATATTTAAAACCTTGATTAAACAGATTATTTTATTTTCAAGAGTGAGCATTGGAATACTGGGTATTTCTTTGGCAGGTACGTTTAGATCCTTCTTCTATTTCTAACAATTATTATCTTCAGATCCTTCACCCTCTTTTTACACAACATCCTGCTGTCTTGGGATATCAATTATCTTTTTCCAAGTTCTGCAGCATCTTGTCTGAACCATCTGGGGTAACTAGACCGCCTTTGAAAACCTTCCAGATAGAAGTTCTTGTGAGCTCTTCAGAGTGGTGGCAGTGCCAAAACGTGATAAAAGGAGAAAATTAGTTTTATTGAAATGTCAATAACCAAACAATTTGGTACAGATTCAAATGTAGCAACCTATATTTGAGAGTTTTGTATTTACTAAAATGACATGAGTTCGATAATTATTTTAATTTTGTTTTTGCAACAGCTATCATGTGTGATTCTATTAATGAAACTTTGGCTTGACAAGGCCACATTACAAAGCAACAAATTATTATTTTGAAGTGGTTTTACCGATTTAGCTGTTTTGGATCTGGTTCTGGTTGTTCTGAGTCCAGCTTGGACCAATGGGAATCCGGTTTAGGTTTAAATTATTGTTTTCTCTCTGGATTTTCTGTAATAATTATCCTTTTTTTTAATCTCTACAAAAATTTGGTTCCCACTTCCCCATATGCAGAAAATTCTAGAGACCGTTTTCCTTTCGAAACATCTAGCACGCATTTTTTTTTCTTTTTGTTGTAGTTTTAAATCCTTTTAGTCAAAATAGTCGAAGCTGAACCAGAAAGAATTGTCTTCAAGTATGCTTCGAATTATTTCAGGTACACCTGAAACTTAACCCCATAATTAAACCTTGTTTATGGTCCTCTTTATCTTCATTCTTTAATATTTGTCACTTCAAAAGGGTTTACTGTTGAGCTCAACTCAAATATGTTTGGTTAATTGAAACACTGATATGAAAGTACTAGCGTTATACGAAATGTTGATACTAATTGATTATATATCTATAGCGCTATACGAAATCTTGTTAAGTGTAATATTTTCTTTTGAGATTTTAATACATTTCATTAAAATCCACAACTGTAAATACATGGCAGAAGTCTTGGTCAGTGTGACATCTTACTTTTTGATTTTATTTTTGTCAGCTCTTTAATAACAAGGCTCCTTTATGTGTTATATATTAACCTATGTAAGTCTAATTTTGCTAGGAGTCACCTGATTATTCGAGGGAGTTGATCAGGAAAACAAAATCCTTGACGGACAAACCATTTGGAGTTGGAGTGGTTCTAGAGTTTCCACACAAGGAAACTGTAAAGGTCATATTGGAAGAAAAGGTTGCATTACTGCTGGTTTCATGGGGGGAGTATCCAAGAGAGCTTGTTTATGAAGCTCATCTTGCAGGGGTAATGGTTATTCATCAAGTAAGTGTTCGTTTAAGATGAGGATCTCAGATTAAATTTGCAGAGTTCTTGCTAGTATATTATTGCAGGAGTATGCTTTCGCTATATTTCCCAACCCCCAGCCTTTTAGAGCAATTTATATTTATTTGTGTACGTCAATTAAAATAATTCTTAGGAAATTCTTCTCAAGGTGCATATTTTTGATGCATTCATTTGCTTCACATTTTTCCTCCTAATGTTCATACCACTTTGCTCCTTAATTAAATATACTGACGGCATATTTTATCAGACCCATTTCCGTATTTTGGCACTACTCTGACTTCAAGAAACTTACTTTTTAAGTATTAACTATTTTATTTCATTCCATAGATCTAAATGGTAAATCTCTTCCTGTTGGTAGTCCTGTTTAGTAAGAGAGCTGTCATGAAGAGAAGTTGTTCTCCAGGCCTTTTTGCATTGGAATCAGCTTAATATTGGGTGATAACTCTTCATGGAGAAGACTTGGTCATAAATTCCACCAAATTTTATGACTGAGTGGGTGGGTACCCAACTTGGGCATTTTGCCCAACCCAATCCGACTTAGCAGATAGGGTATATGTATCAAGTAACCTGGCTTAACGTGTCCCCACTTGGTTGTTCGTATTAATATCATTTAATATATTGTACATATTATAATAGGTTATTACATATTATAACTGTGAGGCTGCAGCAATGGATACACGATCTACCTTAGAAATGGATACACAATCTATCTATGGGTAAATTTTTCCTAATCGAATGAAAGCAAGGAACAAATTTATTCATATTGTGACATCAAATTTATTCTATTCCACTTGTCTGAAAAGGATCCAAGCATACACTTCGCTAACTTGAGCTTCCTTCCTGATCTGATCAAGGTGGACCCTCCACCTCCTATAGCTTAGATTGAATGGTAGAAATTTGGAGAGCAGGGAAAGATTAGAGAGTAAGATAGTCATCTTATTGTTTCAAGTTCTTTTCTTTATATAACAACTATTGTTCTCATCATATCTTGTGAGATTAGATATCTATAACTATAATTTAAGAAAACCAAACTTTCTCAACAAAAAAATCTTACAGAGTAAAACCTTCACTCCAGAAAATCTGAATGAATAAAACCCAATAGATAGATTCATCCTTTGGCTTATTAACGCCCAATGTTGACCTTTAAGAAATATGGTCACTATCTAGCCCATAATTTGCACTCAATTCCTTACAAATATTAGGCTAAATTGCAAAAAAGACTATCCTAACTATACACAAACTTCTGAAACTATGATTAACTACCTAAACTATTACATTTTTTTGAAACAATTACCCTCCGTCAAACAGCTGTTTGCCCCGTCAAACAGCTGTTTACCCCATCACATGAAGTGCACACATAGTTCTATGAAGAACCTAGCCTCAGCACATGTAGAGCATGTATTTTCCTGAGGTCTGCTATATACGAGGGGGCTATTTTATTACAAGAGTGGAAGAGAGATGAATAAGTAACTGGAGGGCTTACTGTAACATTCTTTTTTAATAATTATTTTTTAATTAGATTTTAAATTTTGACATTTACGAAAGAAGCACTTGCTTCAGTTGCTTCAGGAAAAAGCGCATAAATATGCATGGAGTGCATATTTTGTTGCGCCGTACAGTTAATGAAATATAACTTCTCATGAAGTGTAGCTTCTTTAAGCCTTATAGTTCTCATGTATGAAACAAAATGCTTTTTCTAACATTGATTTGAAGGACATTCTTCCATTTAACCATTAAGAAAAATGTGGATTGAGTTTGATTCATAAGGATTAAAAATTTTCCTGAAATATGTAGCATTAAAAGATAAACTTATTTGAATTTACCAACTCATGTATGAATCATTAGATGAATCTTGAATAACTAGTATTTTCTTTTATCAAATTAAATTTCTAATAAGATAACTCTCTAACTAACATATCAGCCATCTTTGGATAATAAATTATTTGTATTTAAATAAGAAGCTACCAAATCTTATGGATTATCTTTTGTATTTATATCCGTATTCTTATTGAAAGTCATTAACCATTATATTACTTCATTACTGATTTAAAAAATTAGAGGATTATTATAAGTATTTACATAAGCATATTTTTAAAGAACTAAAGAAATTAAGTTGAATAATAAATTATGTGATTGCTAAATTCAAAGTAGTTTTACTAATTTATTTTTTAAAGACAAAGTCAAGAAATAGAATCCTAAATTTTATACTATATGAAAAGAGAGAAATGGAGTAAATCACCTAACATTTGGCCGCCAATAGTAATAACCTCTATAGTGTTTTTCGTGCAGCAATAACCTCTGGCGCTGTCAAGTCATTAACAACATTTAGTTTGGGGTAGTTAGAATGACATAAGTACCTCTGCTAAGAAGAGTAAATAGATTCTTTTGTCCCGATTTTATTCCTCTTTAGTTTCTCTCTTTTCTTTTTCTTTTTGTAGAGATCCATGTCATAATTTTTGAGCGTCAATAAAACTGATGTATGACAAATTTAGGCTAGGACTTTGGTTCGGGTTCTTGGATGGAATTTACAGGTTAGAGAAAGGATCCATTAATGTGAGAGAGAGAGAGAGAGAATAAGGGTGAGAGAGATGGGGGAGAGAGAGAAGCTTGGTTTGTATGGGGGAAGAAGAATGGAGGGAGTTAAATATTTGGGTTTAGTGAAGCATTAGTTATGCTGGAAGAGGAAGGGATTTAGGAGTATTTAAGTCATTGATTTAACAGGATTAATATGTTCCACGGGATGTTGCTGCACGTAAAAAACTATATGGGGGTATTATTGTAGACGGCTCAAACATTAGGAAGTTTTAGTGTCTTCCCCTCATATGAAAATAATCATAACAAATGTAGTTGATATTATCTAATAGTTAAAAAATAACGAACATATGCGAGAACTTTATAATTTGAAGTTTTAAATTTAATGGAAAAATGAAATAGATGCCTCCGGCACATGCTAAATTAATTAACTCTTCATTAAAAATAAAGATTTTAAATTTATTAAAAGATGAATTAAAACATACTTATGGGATAAAACTACTATTATTTGAGAAATGTCTTATTTGTCAACTTACATTTACTTGCAATAATCTACACATGCTCAATTACATAATCTTTCATAATAAAAAGATATTAAAAAAAGAAAGTGCAAGTTGATCTATGGAGAATAAAAGTAAGCAAAGCAAGATCTGAATGAAACTTGTTCCTCTATTTATACTAATGACATGAAAAGATCATATGATCATATCTTTACCATTATTAAAATGCTCTATTTTATCCAAAAAACATAGAGATAAGCACAAATCATACCTAAAGGAGTGACAAACAAGTTTTTAGTGTTTGAGATGTTACGTAGAATAGAAGAGATTCGATGTTATAAACTTGAACTGCACTACTTTTTGCAAATAGGAATTTTACCTAACATAGACCAAGACCAACTCAAGTTCATGCAAGCGTGCTTTGAGAAGGGTATAACTCAGGCCCACATGTCCATGATGCAATCTTGGATGACTGTGTTAATTTGTCTTTAAGTTGACGATATTTGTGGCACAGAAATCATGACCGAGACATGGAGTTTCAATAAAATCTAGAATACCCATTGTTTAGGTAAGTGTACCACATGGCACATGGGGAAGGAGCTTTGCCAAAATTCTCCTAGAGTAAAAAAAAAATTTGGGAGGCAGAGGATAAATCTACTATAGGCAATTGCATTCAACTTTAAGTTACAATTGAGACAAAATCTGTGTCCAACTGTCTTAATTGTTGCACAAAAAAGGAAAGGATTGTATATACAAATACACGTGTACCTAAGCATATGATAGTAATATTGAAGAGAGTGATGGTAAAGTGCTTCTTTTCCTTATTTCTTTTTTCGTAATTGCAATTACTGTAAAGAAAGGCAATTTAAAATATTTCAATCCTCGTTGTTTGTGACTTTGTGACATATTAATTTATTTCCTTACATTTCACTTTTTTCCATGTATTTAATCTTTACTATGATGTGAGGATGCTTGTTATTTTACAACAAATATGAGGCAAAAACCATCATCATTGAAAAATAACTGTTTTCTATTTGATAAATACCATTAAAATGTCTTTTTCATATATAACAAATCCTTGGATAATATTGCACCATTCATAAAACTTAAAATATCATAACCAATATCTTTATTGGCCAAGGTTTATGGTATGAGAACTGGCAACATCGGACGTATCATCTCATCAATATCAAAATTAAATATTGCTTCTATCTCGTATTTGATACCATGATATGATATTTGCGATATATATTGCTATCAGTCGGTATTTAAAACCTTATCTTCATCCTTCGTTTCTACCAGCACTTAGTTATTTTCTTTTCTTTTCTCGGGGCAGATTGGGAGCTTTGAAGAAGCAGAGAAAGCCAAACAAGCTGGAGTGGATGCAATTATAGTTCAAGGTTGTGAGGCAGGAGGGCATGTAATCGGTCAGGTATTGCATAATAAAGCATTAACTATCATCATATTGAAGCATTGATCAGTGTTGGAGGTTTGTCAAAGTACTCTTGAACGAACTGATATCCAGATCAATTTAGACTACATAGAAACCACTGCACTTGGTCTAGGTCCATTCATATTGACTACAACTGTCAAGATATGGGATCTCCGCACTTTCGTCTGTGGGAATGAGATGCCCACATTTGCACATGATACATATACCAAGATAAATGCATGAAAAGTGAATCCTTCATCATCAAGTTTTTGAACGAAATTTTTGTCCATGGCCTTGATTCTTTTTTATATTTTTGCAGGAAGGATTGGTACCATTATTGCCGAGGGTTGTGGATGTAGTTTCTGATTGTGGTATTCCAGTCATTGCTGCAGGTGGCATTGTAGATGGCCGTGGCTATGTTGCTGCATTGGCCCTTGGTGCTGATGGCGTCTGCCTTGGAACTAGGTTGAGACATCTAGATGTTTGTTGTTTTACGTATGAATTTGTTCCTAATATGACCAATATGCCCATCTTTATATAATAATCAGGTTCCTTGCAAGCACAGAGAGCTTCGCCCATCCTTTATACAAGAGGAGTCTGGTTGAGTCAGATAAAACTGAGTACACAAATATCTTTGGTCGTTCAAGGTGGCCTGCACCACATCGTGTTCTGCAAACACCCTTCTTCAAGGAATGGAAGCATCTCCCAGCTCACGAAAACGAGGAAAACCAGCCTGTCATAGGTCATACAGTAATTCATGGAAGAGTAAGTCTCCTATATGCATAACTCAACTTCTTGAAATTTTAAGTTATGTGCAAGATACAAATTAGCATGCTTCGCTAGATGAGGTGATCAATCTTCCATTAGCATTCTACGTAAATATAATTTTGTAATTGTTTGATTTCCCCTGGGATGCTTTCTGTGAGATTTATAATTGTTTGGTTCCCGAACTATGTGTTGTTGTATATTACCAAACTGTTTGATATATCAAGGCACTGATTCTTTACGAGCACTTTCTAAAATTGTATACCCTGAGCGCATGCTACTGGAGCATTCCTCTACTTCTGTTATCTGAGGAATGCAGTTTGACTGGCAATATACACCGATCGGTTTATTGCCTTTATACTGGACTTGTCCCACCCAGCCTGCGTTCAGTATTTTAACAACTGAACCAGAGAGTGACAGATTTCTTCATACTCTCATTGTTTGTTTAAAGTTTGTGCGTATGTGATGTGAGGACATGACTCGTTAATTAGACTGCTAAAGAGCTTATTTCTTAGTCATAGAAACTTCTGAATATTGCAGAGGTGAGGAGTTATCATACACTCTTGACAGCTTAAAGAGGTATCACATTAATTATGTCCGAGGGTGTGCAAAGTTTAATAATATTCAGTTCACATAAAATGGAGGTTTCATGTCTTATGTCAAATTTGATGAATTCGATAAATTAATAATGGCTAAATTTGAAGGAATTACCATGAAATCTGAAGCCTTAACCAGAGAATACTATTGAGTTAATTTTGTTTGTGTAACTATTACTAATTTTTTAAGGAAATACCTTTCGTTTGATTTTTGCCATATGACTTGCATATGATGTGTTTATGACCAAATTGCTCTCTTAAGTTAAATAATTAACCATACAAGCTAGTTGTAAGTATAAAAACTATCTAATAATAATAGTTGTTAAGGATTATTTAATACACCATATAAAAATTTTAATAATTTATCTGTTAGTTTAACTACTTATTGTCTAAATTATTTTTATAAAACTATTATGGATGAATTTACTGTTAGACTATGTGAATAGTGTAATTGAATATACTTCTTTAGGAAATGATAAAGGTACCACATTTTTTCTTATTTAGCTATTAGTAAATAAACAATTTAAAATTAAGCTTTTCAAAACTCTTGATTAAAACTTAATTATATATTATAGAAATAATACTTGTGATAAAAAAAATATTCTAAGAACTATTTATATAAAATACTTTAATTCTTGGCCCTAAATCGAAGCCCAAACCCTAATCTTCATTCTATCTACCCAAATCCAAACCCTAATCCTAAACACAGTCTCGTCCTATTCAAATCCTAAATCCCCTTCGGTGATTTTGAGTGAATTGAAGCAGGATGGACAGGATGAGAAAAGATATAAAATTGGAAAGGAGAGGAGGAGGTAGCCCTGATAACGGCGAGAAGATAGTGGAAGATATAGGCGAGGAGATGGAGAAGGGAAGATTGGGTTTTGATTAAACAGAAAATATGAGGGAAGAAAATATATCTTTTTTTTTTTTCCTTGAAAGATCCTCAATATTACGTAGTTTGATTAAAGGAGGAGGAAAGGAGATGAAACATGGTTGGGTTTGATTAAAAGAGGTGTGGAGGGAGTGAGGAAGATAGTATTTGCAAAAGCAACCCTGCTAATTATTATATTTTCAATTGAGGGGTTTTAAAAAAAATTATCCTTCATATTGTTCAGGTGTAAGGAGGGACTCTCGACTTTTTAAATCTGCTACTAACACCGTCTAAGAAGTTGACAGTTCATGGTAGTTTTCGTAACGAAAAAAGATTTCATGATATTTTCTGGTAAAAGCATAAAATTTTTTCCTTTTGAAAACTATGACATGCTTCAGTTTGAATTTTTATTTCTCAATATTGTTTATATATGTATATATTGGGAGTAAGTATATATGTAAAGACACACACATGCTCATATTGGATACATGGAAATTGGAAACATATAATTTTTTATAAGCATGTATGCATATAGAATGAATAGAGTCAATAGACATACACATGCATGTATGTAAATTTATGTATTTATACATGTATATATTGTGTGTGTGTGTGTGTCTATCTACATACATACATATATGTATGTATGTATGCGCACACATAGATATTACGGAAACATATACTTTTTTATAAGCGTGTTAAGTGTATAGTCTATAAATGTATGCATGCATGTATACATGTATGTATCTATTTGATAGTATGTATGCCATTGTGTTATATATATGTGTGTGTGTGTATACACACACACATGCATGTATATATGTATGTATCCATTTGATATTATGTATGCCATTGTGCTATATATATGTGTGTGTGTGTATACACACAGACACACATTCATGTATATATGTATGTATATATTTGATAGTATGTATGCCTTTGTGTTATATATATATATATATATAACACAAAGGCATACATACTATCAAATATATATATATATATATATATATATATATATATATATATTAGATTAGACTTACTTGCTAATGGTTTCTTAACAAGTTGAAGCATTGTTGCTTATCTGAGGCTATAATCTTTGCAGGAAAAGGAGATACGACGCTTTGCGGGTACAGTTCCGAATGCAACAACAACAGGTGATATTCAAAATATGGTGATGTATGCTGGTCAAGGTGTGGGCCTAATCAAGGAGATTCTGCCGGCTGGTGAAGTAGTGAGGAGGCTAGTTGATGATGCACAGCAGGTCATCCAACAGCGATTTTCTAATGACGTAGGGTTCGTTCATAAAGCAGGTATTGATACCTCCCATGCTTACTTTTAGCCTTAATGGTAATATTGTTTATTATGTCATCATGGTGCATGATTTATAATGTCAACTGTTCTAAAGAGAGCTGCACAATAGCAATCAATACTTTGAAGTGGATTTCTGTATAAACAACCGTTAGAGGAATTGGTGCGCTAATATATCTTGGATTCATGAGATTGAACATATTACAACTAAATTGCACACAACAATCAGATGCATTTGTATATATTTTTTATATACATATAGATTATATTCTTTTTTAAACTTTTTTCAAATGAAGAAACTTATGAGAACGTCATCCCAATAGTTACAGTCCCTGCACTCCTTGATTTTCATTTCCCTCCTTTTGACCCATTTTCGAGATAACCGCTATATAACTAGTATATATATCTAACATCATATATACATTTGTTTCTTTCATAACATAAACCGCTCACATTTTATTTTTATATTGAATCAGATTCTAGAAGAATTTTTCGAAAAGTATACAAAGAAAATATGTAGTTGTAATAGCATAATGACTTTCTTTTAGAAAGGTAAAAGAAAAGGAAAATAACTAAAGTAAGGGTCGGAGAAGGACAATCACTCATTCTTTAAAATAAAGGGATATTTGTAGATTTGTCCCTTACATCTTTATAAATTATAATTTAGTCCCCCAAATCTTCATATTTAGGATTTATTCCCCCAAATCCTCTAAGTCACTACAATTTAGTCCCCCTCCCTAATTTCCGTTAGTCCAGTTTATTTTTTGACCTAATTTTTCCATTTTACCCCTTCTCAATTCCTTCTTCTCTCTTCTTCCTCTTCTTCTTCCGTCTTCCTCCTCTCTTCTCCTTCTCTCTTCCTCCTCTCTTCTTCTTCCCTCTTCCTCTTCTCTTCTCCTTTTCTTCATTCTTCCTCCTCTCTTCTTCTTCTCTCTTCCTCCTCTCTTCTCCTTTTCTTTATTGGATTCATTGGCTTCTTCCCTTCTTCTTCTCTTCTATCTTTCTATTCTTTCTCCATTTTTCTTCATAGGGGTTTTTAAGTCATTTCATTATTTAAAAAATAAAAATTAAATTCTGCGGTTTATTTGGACGGAAAAACTAACGGAGAAACTAAATTGTAGTAATTTAGAGAATTTGGGGGACTAAATTCTAAATATTGAAGATTTGGGAGGCTAAATCATAATTTATAAAGATTTAAGTGACAAACCTGTAAATACTCCTAAAATAAAATCAGAATTCTTAAGACGAAAGGGTTGGGCGGAAGAAGGAAGAGAGCTCTATGTTCCTGGTTCTCCTGTAGCTGGATTCTCCAAAACAACCAGACAAGAATCCTAGAATGAATGAATGGGATTCTTACTCAGCACCTTACATGCATACTAGTATTACATTGACTTGTCAAGTTGCAAATTTAAATCAAGCTGCTCCCCTTTATCTGCATTGATAGTTTCTTACCCCAATCCATTAGTTCCTTCTCTATTTAGCTAGTGCCGACTGCTTTAGTTTGATAGGTCATTATGCATTTAGCACGTATCTTAGGTCATCTAACTATTAAGATTGGCTAAATAATCCAACGAACTTTGGAATCTCCTTCTTTTGTGCCTCCAAAGCTACTTGTTTGAGATTCCTCCTCAAGAGTCTACATTACAGTCCCTTGTAGGGGTTCTTACCTCAGATAATCAAGATCGCGTCATAAATGGTAGGGAGTTCCAATTTGGAGTATACGGAAAATCATATTGTAATTCTTTCTGTTTTCTTTTGGAATACAAGAATAGTTAATTCTATGTTTTAATGGGAAAAATGTGAAACAACGTATCAAATAGATAATAATAAGTTAAGGCAAGATGAAGCTGCATCAAGACCGGACATGTTAATCGTCATCATTTGTCTTTGGACAATATAATCCCCTCCTATATATTTGTTTCTTCATTTATGAAGAAATCTTTAGCTAAACCTTATTTCGATCTCGGATAATTATCATCCTTTCGCCTACTTTGAAGTAGAGTTTAGTGATACCATCTAAAGTAAGTAAAAAAGCACATACATTTTTGGCATGTGACATTCGTAATGCCCCAAATTATACTATGAAAGTTTAGGTGATAATGTCTGATTTCTGGGTAAGATATTACTGACGGGTACTCCAAAAGCCGATAAGGCCTTTCGAAATAAATAATCATACACTCAGAGTACACAAGAAGGAAGGATATACCTTGCTACATTCCATAAACATTGCACAGCGTTATTCAATATAATTTTTCAAAGGATTACAACATAGATGGCCACAAGAGTGCCTTGCCCAGTATAGATTATGATACAACAACCGATAGAAGTACAAGTTAAGACCGTATGCAACGGGTACAAGGTGAGAGATAGTTACCGTCCAAAAGAAGAAGTTTTCAATGGTCTATTGAGGGTCTGCTTACTCCTAGAAGTACAAAGAATTGTTTGGCAGATCCTCCAAACTATATATTTCTGTATTTTCACTCCATAACCTTTTGATCTAAAAAATATGTTGAAAATTCTGAATGTCCTGATGGTAAGGTACAGTGAAAAAACTTACAAGCACCGTGGTTATCTTCTCTACGAAGAACCGTTTTCTAATTTTTTTTTAAAATTATTTTATTCTGTATTTTGTCAATTTCGACATGACATGGATGGTTCATCAATGGAAAGAAAGAACAAACATAACTGCCCTATATTTTCCAAGTGATGCAATGCCTTGATACATGTTTCTCTACACGTTATACGAGTGCTAATAGCGACATGAATTCTATTGCAGGTGCAATTTCTTGCTGACCTTTGTGGCCCGACCAACTTCTTCACTTCTACATTTCATGTTTCTGTTGATCTCATGTAGTTCTCATGGCTTGTAATTAACCTGCTCACAAGACGTTAGAA
This sequence comes from Dracaena cambodiana, assembly GCA_036321105.1. NCBI lineage: Eukaryota > Viridiplantae > Streptophyta > Magnoliopsida > Asparagales > Asparagaceae > Dracaena > Dracaena cambodiana. Next base: position 2,827,312 of record JAYEPQ010000016.1, on the reverse strand, counting down.
CAAGATAGATGTGGGAGATCAAGCATCCTATGTATGTTATGGGCTGTAGCAGCTCTACTGTGCTGCTGTTAGCCCACAAATTGTGCGCATCCTGATCTCGGAGAAGAACCTGATCAAGGAGGCTGTGGGCTTAACTGAGTAATGGCTGATCAAGAGATGAACAAAGCCAAATAAACATGCTAATGAATGTTCGATTATAATGATAATCGTTTTGGCTGTTGAAAGTAGATGAAGTAAAGATCAAAGTAACTTTCCAAATGAAAGTTTATGAATAGACATCTTAGTAGTATTTGTGTATAAGAAGTGGATAATGAAGAATGTTATTTTATTGTCTGATAATAATAATAGTATTCTATTTTAGATTTAAATTCTTTTTCTTTTTCAAACGTGCATGGTGAGTAAACTTTCTTACTTTTATACCAACACTTGATATTCTAAGTGAATTAATCACCCTTCTCATTTACTTTTGATTATTATCAAGATAATAAACAAAAGTATATTACTTTAAGATTAGGTATAGTGTTGACCAATGTTTAAAATAGCGATAACAGTAATGTAACGTTTTAATTTTGTTAGGTTATGTCGCATATAATGTAACGCACATAATGTAGATTGCGCAATTTCATATTTATTTAATAAAAATAAATATAAACTGTATAAAATAATTTTTATAAATTGAAATATAAACTTAAAATATCTAAAAAAAATATAAAATCATTTTATAATCAAATTTATTCTAATTTTATATTAAATTTTACAATAATATTCACATTTATCTTCATAAATTATGTTAAGTCTGCAACCGTAATTCCAGTCATCATTTAAATAAGAAAATAATATTCCAATTTTTTTATTTTAATTCCAGTTATTATCATTGTTGTAATTTATATTTTGTAATGTTTAATTTATCTTATTTGTAATTATTGATTTCAGTTCAGTTAAAAATTCAATATAATCAATAAATAAGATATTTTAGCAATAGAAGAGGAGTTACAAGCGAACAAGAAAACAATCGCATAACAAGTTAGCAATTTCACAAGCAATCAAACAAGCTAACAACTAATCTAGTAATAAAATAACAACAATTCGCTAATAATAAAAATAATAATCAACAACAAGAAATTACTAAAAAAGATAATATAACGTAAAATAATATAAAAAATATACTGTTATGGTGCATTGAGTTATTTCTAATTATTATGTAGCACTGGGGTCATGTTAGGTTACGTACCGCAATATAACGGGTTTCATAATGCGTTATTTTCAACATTGGTGTTGACATATACGATAGCGGAGCCCGAACTCAGGCTATTTTTAATTTTAAATAACAAAAAAAAAAAAAACACTAGACTTTAGAGTACCCTAAGCCGAATCAATAATCCAATCCATAATCCTTTGTAGAAAAAGTTGAAAATAGATTTAGTCTCTCATATTATTGAAATAAATCTTCTCTTATCAGTTCTTCTCTTGATTAATATGTGATTAATATGTGAATTTAATATTGTAAAAAATATATATGTGTGAAATTAATATTGTAAAAAATACGTATGTGAGTTAACTAACTACTTAATTTACTTTCAAAGGAAAAAGAAAAAGAAAAAGAAAAAAGAAAAAAAAGAAAATATAAGAAAAGATACACCTAGCGGCCTTTGCTCTATTTGTCTCCTGACAATACCGATACCGTTGCCATCTCCCCATTCAAAAAATAATCCCACATCGGATAACAAATCACCAGAAACAGCATTCATGGCCACCACTGCTTCCCTCTTGCCCCTCCTCCCCCTCTCCATCTCGTCCCAGCGAATCTCTCTGCCCCCCGCTCTCCGCCTCCACTCTCGCCGCCCACCTCGGCGGAGCCCCTGCTCTCCGCTCGCCCGCTGCTCCGCCTCTCCGTCGCCCCTCCAAGCCCTCATCTTCGACTGCGACGGCGTCATCCTCGAGTCCGAGCACCTCCACCGCCAGGCCTACAACGACGCCTTCGCCCACTTCAACGTCCGATGCCTGCCGTCATCGCCCGAGCCCCTTTTCTGGGGCGTCGAGTTCTACGACGAGCTCCAGAATCGAATCGGCGGCGGAAAACCTAAGATGAGATGGTCAGTCTAATTTCTCTCTTAAGCCCCCTGTGAATTTTAACTTTTTTTTTTTTGCATAATCTATAACAACGGATCGAGATTTGATTGGAAATTTAGTGATGATTGTGTGGTTGTTGTCCTGAATTACTAATTTCATTTGATTTACCCAAATTTAATAGTGAATTTGGTCGAATTTTTGGACTTGCCATGAAAATAAATGGGAAAGGGGCAAAAAAGTAAATTTCTTGAAGCGACAAACTTGTATCTTTTTAGGAAAATTCTATTTACCCACTGCAATTTACTTTTGACGACCTGAGTGCACCAAACTTTCATTTTAAAATGTCACTAATTTACTCTATGCATCCAATTTTTTTTCCAAATTTAACCCTCTATCTTCTCTCTACCTCCTTATGTCATCCGATCCCAAATTTTTCGAGTCGGATATTAATTCACAAGCTAAAAATATGTTGGTCGGGTATTAATACTCGATCAAATAATCGCTTGGTTGGGTATTAAAACCCGACCAGCAGCTAACGTCTCCTTCACAAAACAATCATAAGTAATAATAAATTGCAAATAAATACACATAAAAAACTAAGAATAAATTTAAATTGTACCTTAGATTTGTCCTCCGACGCCAATTGCATGTTGACATTTTTCATTTGAATAAAAAAAACTCAAACTAAAACTTCAAACCCTAATTTTACTTGTTATAGTGAATTCGAAGAATTTAAAATTTCTCTAGATCTTTTTAGGAACATGAATTTAAAAAATTTAAGAGGTTAAGAAATCAAATTAATAGGTTTGTAGGATATGTATTTTTTAAAAAATTAAATTTCACTAAAAAATATTTTTAAAGATTTTAGAGAAAAAACAGAGGAGGAAGACGATAAGTTGTAGTTCTAAATTTTAAAAAGTTTTAATTTGTGATTTAAAAGGGTAACTTAGTAAAAATAAATAAATGGTAAACTTGTAATTATTTACAAGTTTTAAAACCGTGCGTGAAGAGTAAATTTGCTTATGTAAATAGAATTTCCCATCTTTTTACAACATTATGAGGTGTACTCACGAGGACAAGTGGTGTGCTCCCCAAATTTCTATTCACACACCCATCTTGCTCAAGACGCCCTCCTTAGAGACTTCTAAAAAATTACAAGTTTATCAATATTTTTTGGACTAAATTGTCCTTTCACAACTCACTGGTCGGGTATTACTACTCGATCTAATTAAATACAGATTGGTATTAATATCCGTTTAAGTTTCATTTGGGTCGGTTATTAATATTCGACCAGGATGAAATGAGATAGAAAAGTAGAGAGAGAGAGAGAGGGAGGGTTAGATTGGAAAAAAAAGTGGACATATTGAATAAATATGGGATGATTCAAAATGAAATGTGGGCGTAGAGAAAAAGGTGGGCGTCTTGAGCATAGTAGTGTCGGTGAATAGAATTGCCCATTATTGTGGTTCGTGATAATATCTGAATCGTGAAATATGAAAGAAATAAACTTGATCCTTGATGTTCTAGAAGTGGGTAGATTTATGAAAATATTGAATCTTTTTTGCTATAATGATAAGTTGCATAGCCCTCAATGCAACTAATGGCTCGTTGGAAATGTTTCATTAGATGTTAAAGACGTTGATGACTCTTGAATGCTTAAATTCCTGCTGACCATTTAAATTTTGTACTACTTAAAATTTGAGTAATGTGAAATCTTCTCCTCTTTTTTGATGATTGATGGTAATTGACATTGGGATGATAGGTATTTCAATGAGAATGGCTGGCCTACTTCCTCTATATTCGAGACACCTCCTTCGGAGAAAACAGATAGGGAAAAATTAATTGATGTAATCCAGGTGATTCTACTATCCAAACCTTATATGTGCAATATAACTGCTATAAGAATCATTATATTGATGGAAGGAATAAAATTTACTAGTTTGATATATATATTTTTCCCCTCATATTGAATGCACAAATTATTTGTCACATTGCTTTTTTTCTTTTTGTTTTTTTCTCTTTCTAGTTGCATTGAGTGGTTCCACGTGATGAGTATATTATTTTTAGGAGTTGTTCTTGCTTTCTTATGTTGAATGGCAACTATATTACATAATAGCAAGTTTACCCGTTATCTAGGATGCATTGGTACGGGTACGAGGTACTAATCTGATATGATATGCGATTGATCATTTCTTCGTAGTAGTTGATTCTGGGATGGAGATTCGTATCACAGACCTGAGCTTCGCGTTCCATTGTCCTTCTTAATAAGAGTACGAACACAATAAAGCAATTAAATGTTATTTTTTTTTTTTAGTTTTGAGATAGATTTGTTACACAAGTTGCCATATTAATATCTTAATTTGTGAAAATGTAAGTAATTCTCCTAAAAGATTCAATATCCATTAGATAACCTATATGTGTCATGCCCATTAAAACGAGGAACAAGAATTTATGGAAACAAAATAATATCATGGAAATTTTAGGTGGATCAAGTATTAAGGTTTATCTCAACTTTGTTGTTGATCAAATTTCAAGCTGGGGGCACCTTCAGCACATAACATACTTGCTATCAATTAATTACATTTTAGACAAAGTGAGCTTATGTGATGCAGCGTGAAAATTACCTCCCTCGTGAGAGGTTTTGAGTTCAAATCTCTTCATTTTTGGTGGGTGATGGGATGTTCAAATTAAAATACAGGCTTATTACAGAACCGATCAAGTACACAGTGTAAGAAGGCTTCTAGCAATTCATGGTAAGCTGTTATGATCTGTGCACGACAAGAAGTTCTTTTTCCCACCATGGGAGTTTCTTTCATTTAGTCCCTACATTTGTAAGCTCACATGCCTTGCTTAAAAAAAAAAAAAATTATTTTGGATAAATTCAAAATTATTCTTTTGACAACCACAGTAATCTGCATAAGAATTGCTAGTACTGAAGTATAGCTCTGGATACCAAACATAAGAATTCCGAAGAATGTGCTAGTCATATGGCATGTTTTTTGAGATGTAACTAGTTATATGGCATGTTGAGAGAATAAAAGGTTATATGTGTTTCCTAAAAGAAAATGAAGAAGAAGAAGAAGAATAGTCGTTTACCATATCTTATTGGGTTTTCTTTGTGAAGATTGCTGGCTATGCTTCTATGGCTTGTACTCTTAATTTCCTTCTTTCTGATAACAAATCAAGGGTAAAAAAACGAATGCCAAGGGTGTCTTAATTTTCATATGCCCCTAATACGTTAGTGATGACATTTAGCAACATGCAACTTCTATTTCTTGCTTGTGAGGTTTGTCCTTTTATTTGCTCAAAGAGATACAGTCTTGTCTTGCTTTACAATTTTAATCTCAACTTCGTTTTATTTTTAATAGAGCATTAAAAGCCCAAAATGTTGGTAGCGTTAGCTTATAGAAATTTTGTAAACAAAAGTGGAATTTGAGCAATACAACATTTCACAGAATTATGGGAAAAGAGGACAGAATAGAAAGTCATGTGAGGAACAGAAAAAATTGTATTCTAGCGTGTTACTATTTCAATAGAAAATCTCTATAATTACTTTGCAAACCAATTCACGCTAGATAGTGATAAGCATAAACAAAGTGGTAATGCTCTCCTGCCAAGGGGTGTTGTGGATAACTGGGTATCTTGTTCCTTGTAGCACATGCTTTAGAAAATGTAGAACTGTAAAAGTAATATGATGACACATCTTATAAAGCTAGCTATATTACAGCGTTAAAATAATTTTTATGCTAGAAATATGAAGCCTGCAGGTTTCTTTCCCTTTCTTTTTGTGTGAAGAGAATCAATGCCGCAGTTCCTATCCTGTTAGTCTTATCAAATTGATTCCAAGCTCTCTATTTTACATTATATAAAAATTATTCATGAGCATGGAGTATATATACAATAAACATGACCCCTATGCGGGGTCATAATTTGGCCATTCCTATAAATTTGTCCATGTAATCTTATTATAAATCTCCATGTCTTTGTTAGCCTACTCTATGTTGTTTCAGTGTACAAGTATTTTCCTGTTTCTAATAGTCTTCTCATTTCTGCAGGACTGGAAAACTGAAAGGTACAAAGACATTATTAAATCTGGAACTGTAAGCAACATTTTTTTTGTTTCTTGCACACATGAGAACACCAACCCATTTGGCTTTTCACTTACTTTTGTTCCTCAGAGATGAGTGTGGTTTTCTATAGCAAAGCCAATTATCTTACCTCTTCATAAAAATTCTTTCCTTAGCCTTGATGAATATGGGGGATGGTCTGTGGTTGCATGAACATAATCTGTATGATCTGAGAAGGGGAATGTTATGATGCGCCATTTAGCTTTGAAGGTTTTATGGGCTGGATCCTTGCTCATTGTTCCTTGTCTCGGATGTGGCACATATTCATAGTACTTACAATAGGTTGACCATCATTTGCAAATATATTGTCATCTTTGTAGATTTTCCTTGATGTTGATCATGTATGTCAGTGGGCCCAATTTTTGATGGGAAAAATGCTTTAGATGATGTAGAATTAAATAATGCAGTCGCAGTAGTCATGATTATTGCTGTAGGAACAACAAACTGATATTTTGTTCGTATATTTTTACCAGGTACAACCTAGACCTGGGGTACTTCAGTTAATGGATGATGCTAAGGGTGCGGTAATATAAATTCATACCAAATCGTATATTTTTCTTTTCTTAGGTATCCATTAAGATCTGTAAAAAGCTTTTACCTTTTCATGAAAATATCTGTTGGACATCCCATCATATTCACCTATCTAGCGCTTGGCATGATATATTATATTATAATTAACTTTCAATGACAAATTGATGTCTTTTGCTTATCGTAGGGTATTAGACTTGCTGTGTGCTCAGCAGCTACCAAAAGTTCAGTCATATTATGCCTAGAGAGCCTTATTGGAATAGTAAGCGTTTCATGCAATATGTGAATTTCATTACTCTACCAGCTTGCAGCAAAAGCATAAAATTCCATGACTTCAAGTCTTCTGTTTTGTGCTTTTGTAGGAGCGTTTCCATGGTCTCGATTGCTTTCTTGCAGGTATTTTATTGCTTACCCTAACAAATTTTCTTCCCATACTTAAATCTTCTTCAGATAAAACCAACATAAAAAATGTAATGTCATATATATCATATTTTTTGTAATGGATGTGAGTTCGTAAAGGAAACTATTAATCTGTTAGATATATTGAGGAGGTTAGAAAACACCTGGTTTTGTGTATGCATAACAGCAGCATGTCTGTATATAATTTTTTTAATAATTAAACGTTTGCCGGTCTAACTCGAATATGGAACATGGATGGCCAATTTAATTTAGGAGTAGGTCAAATAGATTATATCTTTGTGTTACTGATAATACCTGTAATGAGCAAGTATATTGAGGTGTTTTTCATAAGATGATGACTAGGGTGAGCTGATCACTGAAAAGGGCAAAGTGAACGGCACTGTTCGGTCGGGTTAATTCGGTTTTCAGATCGGTTTGGGATAAAAACAAAATATATTGGGTTTAAGATTGAGCGTTGGAGTGTTTCTGCTAACCGAACTTGACCAAAAACTGAAATATAGTTAATTTTTTTAATTAAAAATAAAAAAGTACATAATCATGAAATCCAACTCGACCTGTTATCTATAATCCCAACTCCAACACTCCATCCAAACTCCATTTTGGCTGAACTTGGTATTTTTACAAAGATCATTGTGAGCTCTATAACTTTGTAGTTGACTCGTATAAGAAGTTGTAGCTCTGATAAATCGACAATATCTATCATACCTGTTATTATCAATCACCGTCTTTACATGATTTGCTCAATTACTTGACCTTTCCACTGTGTTTTTGACATGTTTTGCCACATACATAGATTTAAAAAAAATCCTAATAATGTCCAAAGAAATCAAGAAAAAATAATAAGGGAAAATAAGATTGGAGAGAGTTTCTTATAGCAAAATTGAAATCTGCAGCAAATAAAGACAGGAAAATATGAACGCTTCTAAAATACCTCATCAAAACCACATTTAAAAAATTACACCTCATATGCTCCAGACATGCCCCAGAAGCTGAAGCATACCCTTCATAGGCAAAACCACTTCCTGCAAGTGCTTTAGCGTGTTTTCAGTTAAAATGGCCTGGCGTGCGAATTGCATCTCAGAAACTCTTTTTAAAATATTGTTCCTTTGCAATGTGTGCACTCATTTTCTTAGTATTTATATCTGGCACTCTTAAGTTTTATTGCCAGATTCAGGGAGTTGAGAATTGAAGAATACTTTTGATACTAGAATTACCTGATTCTTGTTGAACTCCTGGATGCATATTGTTCATTTCTTTTCTCTACATGTTTTTTTCTTTTGATGTTCATTTGTTTTGCCTCTTCTGCCTTAGTAGGACTTGGTACTCTTTATAACCATAGCTATTTGCGATTAGAAATTACCATTTCAATGAGTAGAAGTCTAGAATTATATTTTTAATTCATATACTTTACAATCTGTCAGTAATCAAATGAGGGAGATATCGTGTAGATGTGAGGACAACTTTCAAACTTTCACTTAATGCATATTTTCAACACATGAATTTCCATTGTAGTTGAATCACACTTCTGGCTTTTATACTGAGGAAAGTCTTACTGAAGCACCTTTCTTAATATTTAGGTTGTGCTTAGATGTCAGAAACAAAGTATTTTGGGGTATTTTTAAAGTGTATGCTTGAGAGTGTTTTGGTTGTATATGTTTGGCAATGTTCTGATCATAGGTTTTAGGGTGTTCAAAATTGTACTTGAGAGTCTAGGGTTTTCATGGGTTTTTGTGGGTTTTATAAACATGTAAAAGTTAAATATTCCAATTAAGATAAAGAAAAGTACGTGGGAGAGAGTTGGAATAAGGAAAAATGAGGGTATTTTTGGATAAGCAATTGAAAACACTCTAAAATACCCCGATTTGGGGTGTTCTAAAAAGCACTGCAAAAACTCACGAGGAAATATTTCTTATGAACACTTCATAACACATCCCTCCAAAACACTTCAAAACACTTCAAAACAAAACTCCTAAGCATAGCCTTAGGGAACATTTCTTAGCAAGTGAAATTTTTATGCCTCTAATAAATGTCATCACCTGTAATATTTTGGAAATATTTGATTTCTCCCTCATGGCAATCTGCAATGGTTTGTATTTCAGGTGATGATGTCAAAGAGAAAAAACCTGATCCGTCAATTTATTTAACAGCTGCAAAGGTAATCCAAACTTGAGCACTATTTCGCTTTATTGTTTATCTATTGCAAAAACATATTTCACTTGTGCCGTTGGACATGTTGACTGAAAGGAATAGTTTCCAATTCAGAAACTAGGTGTGTCGGGGAAGAATTGTTTGGTGGTGGAGGATAGTATCATCGGGCTACAGGTAATTCTGGTGCATACCTTAAAAGGGCATTGATCTTGAGTGTAAGCAGATTTTTTGGCATTGACAGGCAGCAACTGGAGCAGGAATGCCATGTATTATAACCTACACGTCATCTACTGCTAATCAGGTAATTTAATGCTTATTTATATAATTATATTTGGAAACTGCCTCATATTCTTTTCATATACAAAGTAGTAAGGTGAACATGCAATGCACAAGTTGGATGATTGAAATTTTTATTGCATGGCATCATGGCAAGTATGAATTAACTAATTTGTTTATAATTTCTATGGGATTTCCTTGTTAACTAAGAATCTTAATAAGTAACCACTCCCAATCAACTCAGAGGTTCTATACAAAATGTAATTGAGTAAATTTTCAAGAGCTTTGGAAGTGAAATCTACAGTGTTGCGGAAGTGCAAGTAATAATCAAATAGAGAATTAGGGTTTATTGAGATTTAACAAATAAATCAATAAAAACAGAAATATTAGGGAGAGAACAATCCAAACCAAAGAACACCATGGATTTACGTGATTAGGAATAAGGCCTATGTCCATGAACTAAATCAAACTTCACTTTTGATGATATTTGTAAATACAAATCTTGGAATCTCTCTAATCTCTCAAAGTTCTCAAATTGAAAAAAACAAATAAAAACCCTTAAAATATGCAAAAGAGTTTTACAAAATATCTCTTCAGATACAAAAGATCCAAAAGATACTCTCAAATACTTTGTAATATTTATATAGATTAGGGATATCTGACATGAACCCTAAAATAAATAGAAGTATTCGATTAATTTCAAGTCCAAATCATGCTCGAAAAGACGCGTGCTGCGCACAGCACCAACTGAGACATCGACCACATCAGCATCTGTGGTGAAATATATGATCCAATGTTTAAAATAGCAATAACGATAACGTAACGTTTTGTCTCTGTTAGATTATCTCGCATATAGCGTAATGCATAACGTAGATTATGCAATTTTCTATTTATTTAATTAAAAATAAATATAAAACTATATAAAATAATTTTATAAATTCAAAAATAAATTTAAAATATCTAAAAAAGAATATAAGACCGTTTTGTAATCCATAATCTATTTTAATTTTATATTAAGTTTTATAGTAATTTTGTAAAACCGTTTTGTAATCCATAACTCCGCCAGTGCTGTATTTAAAGATTTATCATTTCACTGCCTGTCCCAAGTCAGGATAAATGAGAAGGGTTGTGGTAGGTCGGTGACAGCCAGCATAAAATATTGTCGCATATTATGATATGAGCCAAAATATGAATTTCGATTGGACGTTCTCTACCGTGCGACGTGCTACATCGGAGCCCGGGTGTAGTGAAAAATATGTGAAGATTGCCAGGTCATCTCCCAGAAGTAACGCGCCACGTCGGCGTCCAAATATGGTGTCAAATATAAGAGAGTTCTCATATCTTAATGAGCGAGTGAGGATAAAAAAGTTAGCTTACAAATATAAACATAGATTTCGATTGGCATCGTGGAATATAGGTTCTCTGACAGGTAGATTGGTAGAGTTAGTTAATGTTATGATTAGAAGGAGATTAATATTTTGTGCGTGCAGGAGACTAAGTGGGTAGGTGAGAAAGCTAAAGTCATAGAGTTTTGGGGTTATAAACTTTGGTATACTGGTAGAAATCGTAATGGGGTAGGTGTGATCATAGATAAGTAATTACTTGGGAATATAGTGGAGGTTAAGAGGAAGAGTGATAGAATTTTATTAGTTAAACTTATTTTAGATAGAGAGATTTTTAATATCATTAGTATCTATGCACCATAAGTAGGTCCAGTAAACATCATTTTTGAGAGGATCTAGATGAGATGGTACAAAAAATACCTGTTAGGGAAAAACTATTTATTGGAATACCTGCTAGGGAAAAACTATTTATTGGTGGTGATCTCAATGGGCATGTAGGAACTAGTCGTAGTGGGTTTGATAGTGTACATGGAGGATTTGGTTTTGGAGAAAGAAATGAAGCAAGTAATTCAATTCTAGATTTTGTTTTGTCTTATGATTTGATTTTAGTGAATACTTAGTTTAAAAAAAGAGTTTCTCACTTGATTACTTTTAAAAGTGGATCGAATCCAAGCCAAATAGATTTTTTTTAACTAGGAGGGTAGATAGAGTTACTTGTATTAATTGTAAGGTAGTGTCAGGTGAGAGTATAGTTATCCAATATAGATTCTTAGTTTTACATATTCAGATTAGAAAGAGACTTAGAAATATTAAGTATAATTTAGATCCTAAAATTAAGTGATGACGATTAAAAAGTGATCAAAAAGTTTTTATAGATAGAATAGTATAAGAAGCAAATTGGAGGGATCATGATGATCCTAATGTAATATGGAACAAAATGGCTAGCTGCATTAAAAGAATAGCTAAAAATATATTTGGTGAGTCGAGAGGCGGTGTTCCACCATGCAAAGATACATCATGTTAGAATGAAGAGGTAAAAAATATTATTAAGATCAAGCGAGACCTTTATAGAGATTCGAAGAAAAATAATAATAACGATGGAATAAGTTTTGAGAAGTATAAACTAGCGAAGAAGGAGCTTAAAAAAGCTGTTCGGGATGTAAAAACTAAATTATATAAATAAGTGTACGAGAAGTTGGATAATAAAGAGACAGAAAATGATATATATATATAATTGCTCGAATAAGAGAAAGAAAGTCTAGAGACTTATGTACTGTAAAGTATATTAAAAATGATGATAAGACAGTTTTAATTCGAGACAAAGATATTAAAGAAATATGGAAAGATTATTTTGATAGATTGTATAATGGTAGTTTTACTCAAAATTTGGGAGATCTTACTATTTAATGTGAGAATATGAATCGTAGTTTTATGTGCAGAATCAAAGAGTCTGAAGTAAAAGAGGTTTTAAAGAGGATGAAATTAAGAAAAACTGTTGGTTCAGATGAAATTCCTATAGAGGTATGTAAATATTTAAGAGGGATTGGTGTGAATTGGCTAATAGATCTTTTTAACAAAATTTGGTAAACTAAGAAAATGCCAAATGAATGGAGGAATAGTACCCTAGTATCTCTGTATAAAAATAAAGGTGATATTTAGAGTTGTTCTAATTATCGGGGAATAAAACTCATGTGTTACTCTATGAAGATTTGGAAAAGGATAATTGAATATAGATTGCGACAAACTGTTAAAATATCGGAGAACCAGTTTAGATTTATGCCGGGGCGATCGAAGACAGAAACTATTCATTTATTTCGTCAATTTATAGAGCGATTCCGAGAGAGAAATAGAGATTTGCATATGGTATTCATTGACTTAGATAAATCTTATGATAAGGTACCACGAGAGATATTTTGGTGGACATTGACGAAGAAAAGAGTTCCCATCAAGTATATCGATATAATTAAGAACATATATGATGGAGTAGTGGCCAATGTCAGAACATGTGGTGATTTAACAAGTGATTTTTTAGCACAATTGGATTACATCAAGGATCTGCATTGAGCCCATTCTTATTTGCTATAGTGATGGATGAGTTTACTAGAGCTATTCAGAATGAGATACCTTGGTGTATGCTATTTGCTGATGATATTATCTTAGTTGATGAGACAAAAGCAGAGATAAATGCCAAGTTAGAGTTATGGAGGCACACATTAGAATCTAGAGGTTTTAAATTGAGTAGGTCTGAAACAGAGTATATGGAGTGTAAATTTAGTAAACGACGGATTATAGATTATAATGCTGTAAAACTGGATGGTTAAGAGATACAAATGAGCAGTCAGTTTAGATATTTGGATTCTATTATTCAGAATGATGAAGAGATCGATAATGCTGTTAATCATAAGATACAAACTGGTTGGTTGAAATGGAGGAGGGCAACGGGAGTTTTATGTAACCGTAACATTCCGTTAAAATTGAAGGAAAAATTTTATAGGACTGTGACATGGAATGTTGGGATATAAAGAAACGTCATTCACAGAAAATAAGTGTAGTAGAGATGAGCATGCTCCGCTAAATATGCGGTAATATTAGGAGAGATAAAGTGAGAAATGAAAATATTCGTGTTAAAGTATGTGTAGCTCTCATCGATGAGAAGATGCGAGAAAATCGCTTACGATGGTTTAGTCATGTGCAACGTAGGCATACAAATGCACCAGTTCGACGAAGGGAGTTTATCAATGTAGGACAAGTTAAAAGAGCGAAGGGAAGACTGAAGAAAATATGAATGGAGGTGATACGAAAAGATATGGATTTTAGAGGTTTAAATGAGGAGATATTACTTGATAGAAATGAATGAAGAAGGACTATCAAAGTGATCGATCGGACGTGATTCTTTTTTTTTGTTCATGTAGCTTACTTCAAATACTTGAGATAAAAGGCTTAGTTGTTTACAATAATTTTTACATTTATCTTCATAAATTATATGAAGTTTCCAACCGTAATTCCAGTCATCATTTAAACAAGAAAACAAGATTTTAATTTTTTATTTCAATTCCAGTTATTATCATTATTGTAATTTATATTTTGTAATATTCAACTTATGTTATTTGTAATTGTTGATTTCAGTTTAGTTAAAAATTCAAAAAAATCAACAAGTAAGATATTTCAGCAACTGGAGAGAAATTATAACAGGCGAATAAGGAAACAATCGCAAATTAATAAGTTAGTAATTCCACAAGTAATCAAATAAGCCAACAACTAATCAAGAAAATTACAGTAATTCGATAATAAACAAAATAATAATCAACAACAGTATAGAAATTAATAAAAAAAATAATTGTAAATAGCGTAATATAACGTAACTTAATGTAACGTTACGTAATATAACGTAAAATAACATAAAAAACGTACTGTTACGGTGCACTGAATTATTTTTAGTTGTTATGTAGCGATGGAGTTCCGTTAGGTTACGTAACGCAATATAACAGATTTCATAACGTGTTATTTTTAACATTGATATAATTTGTAAATTTAATTCTGTGTATCAGTGACCTGGTGGAAGTTTTCTGTCAAATTCTTTTACCCTAAAAGATACAATCGTCTATATATATGCAGAATTTCAATGCTGCAATTGCAACCTACCCTGACTTGGCGAATGTTAGGTATGCCCCTTCCCATCATTATGTATCGGAAACATGTGATCAATTGATGCCATCTTTGATCACTAAGAAAAACCTTCTTGTCTTTGCAGGTTGGAAGATCTTGAACTGCTGCTGCAAAATTCTGTAGTTGCTAATTAGGTTTGAATATCTTATCTTGGCCAAGTACAGTCAACATTCAAATTAAGCAATGTCGAAGTAAGTCAATTCTGAAGGTTTTATATGAATTATTTTCACGATATTTCTGTTTTTTCCACTTTTATGAGTAATTTTTTTTTTATTGCAACTGATGTTCTTCAGTATCAATGAAGTTAACTGTATCTTGTGATATATATATATATATATATATATATCATTTGCTTCTCATATTGCCTCATGCCATATATGATATCATGCATATATAATAGAGGGCATGAATCATATTGGATTAACTAAATGAATGACTGCAACATGGCACGGCACTACTAGGATTTATTTTATCTACGGATAACTTCTAATTCTCAAGAACAATTCGGTTCTTAGTTTCTTTGTTGGTATGGAGCATGCACTTCCCGGGAGTTTCCAAAGGAGCACATCACTTTTCCTAGTGAGCCCACTAGGTAGCTCTTTTTTGTTCGGGCTTTCAGTTGGAAAGTAGGCTCACCAGGAAAAATGGTGTGCTCCTTTGGAAACTCTCCACTTCCCTGGAGAAATAGAAATTAGGGAATTAATATTGTGGTAATGTTTGGGCTATGTAATCCTGTAGAAATAGCAATTATGGAATTAATATTATGGTATTTTCTGGTGTTAAATTGTTGGTATTCTTTCTTTTTCCCTTTTTATTTATTTAAAATTATCTGAAATAACACTTGTTCCTAAAGTACTATGAGATTTTATTTAAGAATTTCTCAGTCATGAAATTATTCAAATTAGTTGTATGTAATTATTAACCGTCTTAAATAATGTTGTAAAAATTTGAAGCATGTGTTCAGAGATTCTGAATCTTTGCCCAATGTTGCTTGTGCACCTGTGTGCTTTGTATAACTTTCCCTAGCTACCTTCAATTGTGTAACAGTTGTTGCATTAAGTTTAGGGATGGTAATGGGTAGGGCCGGATCAGGCCAGATCCATTCTTTGTCTAAACTAAAATTTTGGACTTTAAACTAATCCAAAATCTAATTGTAAAAAAAGCTTAGCCCGGTCCAGTGGGCTTCGGACAGCCCATCATGAAAAAAAAAGTAATATATTAAGCTAATGATCAATCACAAAACAAGAGAAGAATAAATATATTGATGAGCTCTAATATATTATGCTCAAAGCTCTAACATGCTGAACAATATTTTGAAATTCATCTATGTCACAGTCCATATTGTTCAGTCAATTTCTTGACTATTTGAAGTCTCCTGGATGTCACTTATATTGCTCTTGGTATCTGCAGGTTCTCACAAAATTAGTCTAGTAGTTGGAACTTAAAACACATGAAGATCAAGCTAGCAATATAAATTTCAAAAGAAATCATGATAACTGATGAATCATAACCAAAATAAGTACATTAATCAACAGGCATGCATGCCCAAAGTACAAGATGATGCTCTCTCTCTACTTGGATTTTTCTATAACTCACACTGACAACAAATCATTATATTTAGGACACACAAAACTCACATTTAATTACTCCCACTTCTCTATCTATAACAATCCTTCAACGCTAAAAAAAAGAAAAAAAAAAAAAGAAAGAAAAAAGTTCAGTATCTTTAACAATTTCACATAACACACAACATACTACACCCTCATATCATCAATCATCAAGCAAACTCCCAACTGCTACACCAAAGCAACTCTTTCTAGTCTCTCTCAAGATCTTCACCCACATGTATTTGCATATCAAAACAGTTACGATTCATCAAATCATCTAAAATAAATTTAACGCAGGCTATATGTATCAAATACTCATTTTTACCTGCCCATCATTGGCTTTCAGGCTCATGTTTGTCTGTAGAGTAGGCATGGTCGTTGGTTAGATCAGCAATATGCTTGGTTCGTATGACCTGTTTGATGGTAAGAATGCCATAGACACAACGTTTGAGGTCGTTAAAATAATACAAGAGATTATATTATAAGAACAAACTAAAAAAGATATGTATAAGATTTTGAAATATCAGGTTAATACTTTTAACAATTATCACTTACTAGTTGCTGGCGGTTTTAGTTTTCCCCCAGTTACATACTTTCCCATAACCCCGCCACATCTGACATAATGTACAACTCAGTGAATTGAGTCGGTCCGAGGCCAAGGGACTACTGGGATGATAATAGACGCGCTCATATTTTTGGTCGGTCATATACAAAATTTTGAATTAAAAATAAAATTTTAATTCTAAATTTTGTATAGAAAGGACCAAAAAATAGTCCGTATCCACGTCCGCTACCATCCCTACCTTTGTATGCTTAGTAGCAGGTTAGTGGACCAAAATAACTCTCATTTTCCTTTTTCATTTTTGCCGCGATTGCCTTGTTCTCGGGCAAGCTAGAGATCGAACCTTTTCTCTTTTTATTTTTTTACTTTTATGTAGTTTTCTCTTTTATTATTTTGCATTAATGGAATGCTATAGGCAATTGCTCACTGTGATCATACAGCATAATCACACATACATGGTCAACACTATCGACTATTATTCTATAGCTTTTTTAATCAGTTCTCTCTCATCAAATACATGGTATACACGATTACTAGTAAGCCAAGACAATATTTTTTAACATATAAAAAATAAACTCAGATGCTTTCATGTGAGACACGGACATACAATGCAAACGTTGGACGAGAAGAGTTTATCAACATAGGATAAGTTAAAAGAGCGAACGGAAGACTGAACAAACATGAAAGAGGTTATACAAAAAGATATAAGTTCTAGAGGTTTAAATAAAGACATATTACTATATTGAAATTGAAATGGTCAATACCATCCACTACTATTCTGTAGCTTTTTTAATCAATTCACTCTCAACAAACACATGGTATACACGATTACCAATAAGCCAAGACCATATTTTTGCACATATAAAATTAAACTCAGGTGCCTTCATGTGAGACGCAGATCTACGAATGCACAAGTTTGACAAGAAGAGCTTATCAATGTAGGATAAATTAAAAGAGTGAAAGAAAGACCGAACAAAAAATATGAATGGAGGGGATACGAAAAGATATGGATTATAGAGGTTTAAATGAAGATATATTACTCGATAAGAATGATTGGAGAAGGATTATAAGTGTGATTGACCCGACATGATTCTTATATAGCCTACCCCAAGTATTTGGGATAAAAGATTTGGTTGTTGTTGTTGTATGTTTTCAAACAAAACTTTGCTCATCTAAAAAATACACCATCAGAAGTTCTCACACATCACATTCATTGCTTTACCAAATTACAGATAAAAAAATTGCAGTTACAAAATCTTACAAAAGCATTGCCGCTTACTATCAACAACTTAACATTCTCAATGCATTCATAGGCAATGGACCTACTGTATATACCTTGCTGAACATATATAGCTCTTAAGGTATCCACAACATCAGTTTTTAGGAAATTGAAGGCGTTGAGGATCAAACTGTTGGCTTCTACAGACCTTCTCGATGCAACCTTGCTATCTACGAGGAAGAAGTCATCAGCATCGACTGTTCTGATGAAACTAGGTAGGTCTCTGAGGCTGATATCTCTTATTCCTGACATCCAATCCACGGGTGTATCCAGATATCCGTTCGTTAAGCAGCTCTCATCTATAAAACGATACATATCATCAGAAATAGAAAAAAAAATTGCTGATGGTATTCTAATTAGATTGCAATACCAATTAGATTATTATAGTGCTAGTCTAATATGATTAGAATAGAAACATTATATATATCTTTTGTATGTGATACGAGAGAGGTGATGAATAGATGACAGAGATGACTTTCATTATTATGAGAGATTAGAGAGATAAAGATGATTGAATATTTTCTTATACCATCTTCCTCATTATCAATCTCTCTTATTGTTTCCGCAGACGTAGGTCGAACTTGGTCGGCCGAACCACATTAATTCTTGTGTTTTTGTGATTGTATTATTTTCTTCGTCTTTATGATCTCGATAGGGGATTCGATCCCCAACATTTTTTCCCCTTAAATTCTCAATGGCGTACTAGTGCCCTACCCTCCGTAATTAACCCTAAGTTATCATAGAACAAGAGTAAATAAGGTGTGCTCATTAAAAAAATTACTAATAAAGTTCATACAATCAAAATAAAACAAAGAGTACAAAAACGACTGACTATAAAGAGGGTAATAAGACACATTCCCGTACTGTCTTCTACTCAGATCCCGTGGACAGTCTAGATGTCAGGCTTCTCTGTTGCCTCATCCTCTGATCTCGGTAGTGGGGGATGCTCACGCTCTAATAGCATACCTATCTGTAAGATTGTAAAATATAAAATGTGAGCTTTCTGAATCAAAAAAGGTACCCATTATTTATTTCAACAGGTTGATCAACTTCTCATAGGTGGAGTTACCTCAGAAAGAAATCTCTCATTGGTGGAGAATCTACATAATGGGATGTTTCTGTATCCAGGGTCAGAGTCGCATTATATTGTGAATACTATGTATCTGAGTAGTAATTATAGAAAAATAAAGAACAAAAATCACATAAACACAAGTTTTCGTAGACAACCCACCAAAGGGTTTTATTCATTATTTGAGAATAAGTTTACAGGCACAAGATGAATATATATATATATATACTTACACACACACACTCACTCACACACATGTATAGACATATGTACATATATACATATGTATACATATATGTATATATATACATATGTGTATGTATATACATACATATATGTGTGTTTGTGTACAAGTATATATATGTATATATACATATATGTAATATCCCAAATTTAGTACTACATGTATTTCTCTTTTGAGTCTGATCGTGTCGAATAAGGCCACCGAAGTTAAGTTTGGGGCACCGAACTAACTTTCGGTGGACGTAACTTTAAATTTGTAACTCCAAATAGCATTTAGTCTTCGCGGTTATTAGTTTTATAATATTTATGATTTTTAGTAATTTTTCTTGCAAACCCAAAAAATATTTCCAAATTTGCTAATTTAATAATATTAAATTATTCTTCTAATTATTTCAAAATTCTAGTTATTTTATTATGGACATTGAAATGACAAACGAATAATTTTTTAGTATTTCTCTCGTTAAGTACTATGTCTTGTATTAATTTGGTAATAATTGGAGAATGTTACACGGAATCAAGATTATTAAATTATTAAATAATAAAAAATATATTTATCTCTAGATTCTTCATGCTGAAAGCGGTGGACATTAGGGCTGAGATTGTGTGCCCACCTCAATGATTAGGCATCATTAGGAAGATTTAATTTGGGATGAGTGATATGTGAGGTGTCAAAAAAAATACCATCTCCTTTAAAACCCTTTGATCCTTTAATCACTCATTAAAAATTAGGGGTATTTAGAGGTTTATCTCTTAAATCTTTATAAATTATGATTTAGTCCCCCAAATCTTTATATTTAGGATTTAGTCCCCCTATTCCTTTAACTTACTACAATTTAATCCCTCCGTTAATTTTTCCGTCCAAATAAATGGTAGAATTTAATTTTTACTTTTTTAAATAATGAAATGACTTAAATACTCCTATGAAGAAAAAGGGGGGAAGAATAAAGAGATAGAAGAGAAGAAGAAGGGGGGAAGCCAATGAACCCAATGAAGAAAAGGAGAAGAGAGAAGGAAGAGAGAAGGAGAAGAGAGGAGGAAGAGGGAAGAAGAAGAGAAGAGAGGAGGAAGAGAGAAGGAGAAGAGAGGAGGAAGAGGGAAGAAGGAATTAAAGAGGGGTAAAATGAAAAAATCAAGTCAAAAAATAAACTGGGCTAACGAAAGTTAGGAAGAGGGACTAAATTGTAGTAATTTAGAGGATTTTGAAGACTAAATCCTAAATATGAAGATGTGGGGGACTAAATTATAATTTATAAAGATGTAAGGGATAAATCTGTAAATACTCCTAAAAATTATTCCACATTTGCAAACAATCAAGAAGAAACAAAGGCCAGAATGGGACTGCTTACAGTAAGGTGTTCTTTAGATATATAAGTAATGCTTTTCATTTTTTTTTTTTTCCCTTCCTTTCTATATAGCCCAATAATTCCTCTAGTGATTTCCCTTGTCTTATCCATTATTGAGGTTGCATCCAATTCCCATGAAAATACTGTTAGTGTATCCTATATTTTCTTGTTTTGCCTTCATCTTCTCTGTTTTTGTGAAGGTAATAGAAATGGAAGTTTATTCAAAGGGATAAAATTAGTGACTATGTTCCCTTTTTTGATACTCTATAGCCCTTTTGGCACATACTTTTCAATAGGCTGGTGACTGCAGGATGACTTCGCCATGCATAAAGAACTGTGGAATGTAAGACCACAAAATTAATTAGTCATTTCTCGATTAGATAGGTATATTTGTTTTGTTCATTCATTTGATCATGTTGAGCTTCTACTATGTCAAGGTAAATACTCTCTGTAGCTTTACAACAGTATTAGTTTTCTTTTCCTTTTAAATTAAACAATAAGCTAGGTCTGAGTTAACCTGAAGTTAGTCAAGTTGATTTATGACACGTAAGATTGGATCGTTTATGAGCCAGTATTAGATGTCTGCAGCTATAAGTTATAATTATCAAGCGTTGGCCTATTTCCGTATTCATCCTTGTCACTGATTTATGATGACAATATTCTTGTAGATAAATGCAATTATATGATACATGACATCGATTGCTTAATAGAAACATGAAAGCAAGGTGTGCACATGACATTCTGGTATATAAATGGTTAAAATAATACTTGATTATGGACAACATGAAACAAAACATATGATTTGTATGCGACACTATGATTAATATAAGATGAACATGATACTTGAACCTGATATATAGCATGATTGAATGAAATATTGACATACAAGATGCACGATGTGCATGATCGTTTATGGAAACATGATGAGAATATTCAAATATCTTGATTATATGAAAATATAGTATAATCGTCATACGTGTGTACGTGATTCTAAATTAAATTGAGTCTTAAATTTCAGTTTCTAATAAAGGACATGTACGCAATTTGACTTGGTATGTCATGATATTTCTATTCGTCATGTGTATCGTGTATCATTGATATGGAAATTGGGAAAGAACTATATGATGGATAAGAATCGTATCGTATGAAGATCATATTGGTCATTTTTTGTTAGGTACTGAGAATTTATACTGCAATAACACCATGTGATACTGACCCACAATTTGATACGTGAGTCCCCATAAGGGTGACGTCCGTTACCGTTACACAGTACGGGATTTGTCTAGCAACACCTAACGATGCGTCATGATTCAGCGTTATGGATTTGGGCAAAGTTCCGGATATGTACGGACACTTACCGTGTAAGGGTGACGTCCGTTACTACTGTTGTGAATTCATTTGATTGTATCTTGTTATGCAAGCTTTGGCAGTACAAAAACAATTAGCAAACAACAACTGGTTGAGTTTGCTTGGGGGCTTGAATATAGCAACCATCCGCCTATGTGGGCGTGCATGGCCTGACCGTGTTGATGGAGATGTTATTATGCGCATACAATATTAATTCAAATTAGTTACTAGCACAACCAAGAGAAATTCTTTTAGTTGATTTAATTAATGTTCTCACAAATTCCGTAAAAATTCACAAATTACACCATTTATATATAATAGAAAACTGATTGTTTTCATTAATAATCTTTTCGTAGAAATTTCTGGATTTTTAATATAAATAGTCAAAGTTATTATTCATAATGTTATGATATGGGATTTACGATCTAATGTGCTTACATAAATGGATGTCTTGTAAATGATAATAAAAGAATCAAAAAAAAAAAAAAAAAAAGTTTACAGGTTGATGAATGTCCAGAGATCTTGAATCTTTTAGCCCAACCCAAGTTATCTTCAATACGAGTTTGTGTGACATTTTCTTCTTCTTCATCATCCTCGCAATGGTTATCGCTCTCCAACCGATGAGCAAAGGTTATGGTCTGATGTCGATATGACTTGCATTCTCTCTTCATCCAGCAGGGCTCTCAGTGTTAGCTCCAGTTGGGGAGGCTTGTTGAGATGTTTGTGAATCTGAAGATAATAATCGAGAATTATTACTATAAATATTGTATAATTGAAGGCATCTACGACTACAGCTTTATGTTGACATTTCTGGTGTGAGAGTAATAGCAGAATATTCAGAAATATTTCTACTTCTTCATATATTTAGCGATATACTGTATATATTCATGTTACCTTATGACAGGACTACATGCAGATGGGAAATGCCTCCAGTCATCGGATGATGACATGGAGGACGAGGACTCTCTACCACTGACACCACCAGCTGATATCGGAGATCCAAATGCAGAGCCAACTGGGAAGGCTCGCCCGATGGAGATATGGTGGGTGAGAGGAGTAGACTTAGTCTTACAGAGTGGCTAAGGAGGCCACACCCTACCACTCATTCTATGTATTTTGTACAGTGGTAAATGTATTTTGGTTGTACGGCCGTCAACAGCACATCTAATGGTGTCCTTTATAGAATGTTTTTATTATCTCTATCAATGGAACACAGAGAGCTCACCTCGGGAACCATACCTTATATTTCTTGTGCATTGGTCTAATGTATCGTGTCTTTTTGTATTAGCTATCTTGTTCTATTATCTGCTTAGTACTAGAAAGCGAGGGATAATTCTTTCCCAAAGTTTTCAGACAACTGCAAACAAAACTGAAGTGCAAAGAGAGGTCACCTGCGGTGTCGGAGGGCTGCCTTGCATTTGGTGGAGCCTGAAGCTGGAAGCCATAAGGCAAGGATGGCGGGAAGGCTCCATCGACATGGGGCGTTGGATACTGAATGTAGGGCGGGCGATGAGCCTGGAACGGCAACTGGAGGCCCGCCGGCCTCGGAGATTGTACAGGGTAACCAAGGTAAGGGTAAGGGTATGGTTGAGCCCCAGCAGTACCAGAAGATGAAGCATATCCATAAATTTGTTGGTAATATTGTGATGCTACTTGAGGATTGTACATGCCCTGATCAAAATCAAGCACAAATTTATGATTTTAAGAAAGTTATAATTGAAACAATATGAATGGTAATGTAAATATAGCTAGTAACAATTTGATGTAGAGTTCTTTTGCTCTACAATGATAACAATCTCATTCTAAGTTCGAGCCAGTGTTGTGAAATTAGTAGTTAAGATAATATCCTTCTAGTAAATGATTTATTAGATAATCGAGAAAATAGAGGATGTCAAGGGAAATTCTATTTGAGCATATCACTTTGCTAAGTAAGCCCACCTTTCTCAGTCCGGGATTAGTTCTCCGAATGGTTTTCACTTCATTCGAAAATTAGTCCCAGAACGAATTTAACATTGTTCGGAAATTAGTTCCCGACGAGGACAAAAAATCATGGTTATAAAAAGTAATGGCAAATTTGTAAATCTTACAATTTTTAGCAGGTGGGCACACTGAGCAAGTGGTGTGCTCAAATATAATTTTCCAATTTTAAGTACTACTCAAAATTCGAAAGAATTACGTAGAGGGGCACTGAATGGCTTGAAAGAGCCCTGGCTCGTTTATGAAAAGCATAAATGGAAGCAGATGAGTATCAAATGAATAGTTACTCTAAGATAGAATAAGAAAAAACCAATTTGATTAATACTACTCCTTGTTTGAAACAGTTAGAAAATTATAGGAATGAAACCCTACATTGTATCTCTTGAACATAAATTAAAACCTAAGTTCCTCCTTAAGGGGAAAAAGTTATAGAAGAACTTAATTTATTTTTTTAATGTCAAATTAACATATTCAAATACCTTTAATTGATGAATATTTGCTTTTAAATCAAAGAAAAAAATTTGAGATAATTAGATTGCTCTTGGATAAAATATACTTGGGTGAGAAAAAAATTGAAACTCCCCCCAAAATAAATATGTTAATATCTATGTTTGATTTTTTTGGAGAATTAAATGAACAAAAAAATGGAGTGTGCGCATTGAACACATTGGAGAGATATTTGAACCGAGTAACATTTGAACCTTAAAAAGGAAAAGCACTAACTTGTTGGTATGCATAGTCACTTGCATAAGTCATGTACCTGCAAAATTAAGACAAATTCATGACATTAGATGCAGTCACTGATCAAATCAATCCTTAAGCACGAACAATCGAACGGCTGAGACCGACCGATCTTAACCGATGTAGGGCTATGAACAACCGAGACTCGTATTCCTTAGCTTTGGAGAAACAAGTTGGGCTACATGAAATGATGGGGCACTGGAAGGGACCAATTCACAGTTAATGGGCCTTTTCTGTGGGCCCTATCATTAGGATGGCCCTGATGCTGAGCTTGGTGGGCCTATGATGTTTTCCTTTTGTTTCCTTCCTTTTTGTTAATAAATATTTATCCTTTCTCCAAGCCAAAAAAAAAAAAAAAAATGATACAAGTGTTGTTCATGAAAAGAGTTGATCCCCTTTAAGGGAACTCACCCATATGGAGTGGGGTAGAAGACTGAATGGGGAGGAGGCATCTGAGTTGGCAATCTGGTATACTGTGAGGCTCCTGATAGCTGTGGTGGACGTTGCTGGATACTCTCTATTTGATTCCTACCTAATAACAGGAAATATCTTTAATAGCTCAAAATTCCAAACTGACGAAATTAACACTAATAAATATGAATAAAGATTAGTATTCTAACATATAACAAAGTTATGCATTATATCAAAACAGTATTTTGATCAAGTAAAACTAAGCAATATACCATAAAATAAATTGAAAATTTTAATTTATTGGAAAGAATCTAAGTGAGCTTAGGTTGGACTTTTTTTTTTTTTTTTTTTTTAATGAAATCTATAACTTGACCCCCAACATGGCCAAGTCAAAAGGTCATAGGCAGTAGGTTTCACTTTCACTTTGTTAACTAATTAGCTCAATGATCTCATGATAATTCCTTGGAGGATTATTCTCTAAAACGGTTATAAATTACCAAATCAAATCTTAATCTAACATCTAATCCCTCATTAAACCTAATACCTCTCTCTAACCACTGTTTAATATTTGATGACCCCCGAATCTTCAACTCATGACATAACTTGCCAGCCTGTCCCCACATGAGTCCTGATCAAGTGAGCTGGCAGCCCACTTTTATCGGGGCGTGGGTCCCACTTACGCTGGCTAGGATAAGCTATTCTGCTCCGCAGGACTATCATATCATAATATATCTAATTTATTCATGTATTTCTCAAATTATATATTTATACTTCTTAAAATGATACTCTTTTGGATTTTAGGAAATAATTTATGATAATTTTTTTTTGGACATTTATATTTTCAGTTTTTTAGCTAAAACATAATAATTTACAATTTTAGAAATTCGAGTTTCATTAATAATATAAATTAAATCATCGATAAACCTCGTAATAAAATACTTAAAAAAAACAAAAACATAATTTTGAAAGACAGTGTATATAGTATGTAGTTACCGGTAAAATAAGACAATAGAGTATCATTTTTTTTCATGGTAAAATATTTAAAAAGTATAATTAAAATAGAGAGTTTCCAAATAAGCACACCATTTTTCTCTGATGAGAAAACACTAAAAAGTGGGCTCACTGTAATAAAAAAAAAAAAAAAAAAAAAATGGTGTGCCCTTTATAAACTCCCCTAAGATAGTGGTGAACAAAGTGCTCTAGGTATCATACCAGGAGGAGGGGATGGGCGCGGCCGGCCCATGGAGGCAATGTTACAGTTGGCTCGCCTGCCGTCTATTATCGGATTCGGATCCGCCACTGACCGTCGTGCCGACTCCGGGTCTCGAAACGTCACCTGATCATCATATTATATAATTTTACAGATATAATAAGGTTTTTCTTAGATAAGGTAATCTTTTTTTGATACGGATGTTGGCAAGTACCTAACTATTATAATGCAAACGATAAACCTCAGCAAGAATCATCACAAAAAAAGAACATCGCAAGAAAGAATATTCTTGGCAATTATCCAAACAAAAATCCCCATATCTTTCTAAGTTTTTGCCTTATAAGCATTGGGCTAGTGATTATTTGTTTAGTATATATACTAATAATCTTTTTTTTTTTTTAATTTATTGAAACTTCACATACAAGGCCCCATGCTTACGTGTGTATATATACATATTTGCCAACTGTACACTGCAATTTAAAGAAGCAAACAAAGACTATTTCAGTTCTTTTTCCATATAATCAAAATTTAATTTGATGTGTAAATTCCCAAAAAACAATCCTAAATTTTCTTAAAAAAAAACAAGAACTTGTATCATCTCTAATTTGATATATTTTTCGATCGCAATTCTTGAAGAACTTCAAAGGTAAGAAAACAAACAAGAAGGAGAAGATGATGGTAAGAATTAATTAACTTACGAAGCCGTAGCCCTTTGATCGGCCGGTGTTCCTGTCGGTGATGATGACGGCCTCGAGAATGTCTCCGAACTGCTCGAAGTACCTCCTCAGCTCCTCCGTGGGCGTCTCCCAAGCCAACCCTCCGACGAACACTTTGGTCAGGGTGGTGTCCCCGAACCTCGATCTATGCTGCTGCGGGCTCAAGCTTGCCATATCAAACTGATCGCCTCTCTCTCTCTCTCTCTCTCTCTCTCTCTCTCTCTCTCTCTTTCTCTCTCTCTCTCAATCTCGAATCAATCAATAACTTTATATGACTTCGTTCTCTTGATCTTCTTCTATGGTGGCCTCAGCTTCCATAGGGGAAGAGATAGAGAGAGATGGGTGATGAGAGTTGAGTTGGGGGAATCTAAAGGGCAAGGGGCAAGGCTGGGCTGGGCTGGGCTGGGCTGGGAAGGCAAAGAGAGGGGTTGATCCGACAAGCACAAAGTGTTCCCTCGCTGTATCAAGGGGTTTGGATGTCGAGTGACAGCCTTGCTCGGTTGCCCTTTTGCCCTCTGGTTGCCACCTTCCCTCTGCTCTCTCTCTCTCTCCTCTCTCTCTCTCTCTCTCTCACCTCCAAGCTTGTTCTGTTATCTGTCCTCACTGTCTTCTGCCCTTAAATATTACATATACATCTAACCTCAAATTCATTAACAATATATATGTGCTCAAGGTTTTGGGCAGAGTTGCTTTAGCCTGCTTTAATGATGTGGGAAAATTATCAGTTTACCCTTCCATGGAAATTACTTTTGTTTTGGAACCACAAATGGGCAGATAAGCCCTTTCAGGAATGGTAATTGACGTATTTACGGACCAATTTTTGATCCTTCATGTACAAAATTTTGAATTAAAAAAAATAAAAATTTCATTTTTAATTCAAAATTTTGCACTATTTTAGATTTTTAATCCGAGACATAAATAGAATTATAAATGATAGATTTATTCTTTTCTTGTTCTAATTTTTTATGATAACTGAGAGCAATATCTCTAGTGATATTATTCCTCTCCAATTTATAGTAGGTTTCAGGATTATCTTTTAGAGAGAATTAAATTTGGATAATGGTACAAAAAATATCTGCTAAAAAAACTGATAATACATGCGCTTAATAGTTAATTAGGTTGTCATGATGACATGTTTAGCAAATTTAATGAAAACTTGAATATAAAAAATATACAAGTTTTGATAATTTAAAATTTTATGAAGAATATTGATGATTTTTAATTTAGAAACATAATAAGTTTAGAGTCAAGAGTCAATCTATTTTCGAACGTGCTCTGAAAAATATCTTTTTGATATCTTCTTACTAAAACATAATCTCCATGTCTACAGTCTCTCATAACGAAAACTAAAAACATCTGTCATTACAAGCTCTAATATTTACCAAGAAAACTATCTTGCTATAAAATCTTAGCACCTAGTCTAGAACCCTCACACGTTACAAAATCAGCACACATTGTTTTCTCTTCATGTATGATGGACGGGAATTTCTAGATGGGCACTAGATTTTTCCTAGTGAGCCCACTTTTCCTAGTGCGCACGTCTTAACTTTTTAAAAAACCTTATTTTTCCTAGTGAGCACACCTATTTTACCAAATTACCCTCACATCTCCCTCTCTTTCTCCGTCCGGGGTATCCAGCCCGGACAGAGACTCTCTGTCCGGGCTGGATACCCCGGACAGAGGCTCCCTGTCCGGGCTGGATACCCCGGACGGGGGGTGGGGGTTGGGGCGAAGGCGAGCGGAGAAGGTGAGGGCAGTGGCGGCGAGTGGTGAGGGCGAGAGCGAGGGCGGCGGCTAGCGACGAGGGTGAGGGCGGCGGCGGCGGCGAGCGGGGAGAGCGAGGGCGAGAGCTGCGGCTAGCAGCGAGGGTGAGGGCGGCGGCGGCAAGCGGGGAGGGCGAGGGCGAGGGCGGCGGCTAGCGGCGAGGGTGAGGGCGGCGGCGGCGAGCGGGGAGGGCGAGGGCGATGGCGATGGCTAGCGGCGACGGCGGCGGTGGCGGCGGCGAGCGGGGAAGGTGAGGGAAGGGCATTTTTTGACAAAAAAAATAATGGCAAATTGGTAAATAAAACGATCTTTTAAGTGGGCTCACTTGGAAATATGCCGTGCCCATCTAGAAACTCCCATGATGGACAGTAGGTAGAAATAATATTCACATTCAAGAGAGAGAGAGGGGTGTGAAAATAATTTTTCCCAATATCATTCTTAATGGTAGGTCCAATAAGGAAATTGTGTAAACAATCCCCTTGCTCTTGCTAGTTACCAATCTGTCCAGCAAGTGAGCCAGAATGGATAGGGATTAAGATATGACTCATCCACTGCAAGCCCAACCTGTGTATGAGTCAGCTGGTGGGGCCCACCCCTTGCTTCTCCCCAACTCCCCAAGTCTTTTCATTAGTATCTGGGAAATTCTATTTGAGCACCCCCACTTTGCTCATTGAGCTCACCCTTTCCACTCGGGACAAGTCCAAACAGTTTTCGCATCATTTGGAAATTTGTTCCAAAAGGAATTTATTAACATCGTTGGAGGTTAAAAATACGGTCACAGAAAGTAATGACAAATTATAATTTTTGCAAGAGGTACGCTCCCTGAGCAAGAGTGGTGTGCTCAATAGAATTTCCCCAGGCATTTGTTTGGCTTGGGAGCACCTTGGGTCACTTTCATGGGCTTGGAACTAATCAAACTCCTTCATCTTGAACCGTCTTTTGCTTCCTTAGCAAGAAATTAGTGTGGAAACAAAAGTTTTGGCAACCCTTGTGGGGGCATAAAATACTCTTTTTTGCCCATGTCTAGCCATTTTCTTGCCAAATGGCTAGACTTATCATTTTGTCTATGTGTTCTTGGAATCTACACATGCATTTAGCATTATTCTGCTTGTTCACTTGTCTTGATGTTTCAAGAACTTGATTTCAAGATATTTGAACTCCTAGATATGTCCCAAATGCTACATTTGGTGAAGTTTATGTAGGGCTCACTAGATGAACTATGCAACACTACACATGTTATCATACTATGTCTACAAACTTTCCTTGAGAAGTAGTGACGAGGGTTGGTATCGGGTCAGGTTGGTTTCGGATTTTCTATATCTAATCAAAACTTGAAGAGTCATTGGGTCGAAAGTTTGATTCATATATACCCTAAGGTATCAGTTTCGAATCTGGATCGTACCATTAATATTCATCTATTTATTTGAAGTAAAAATTTTTAGTAGCACACATAGAGACTACTGCAGCGAGCCGCTAGCTTAGGAAGCTAACCGGCATGACCAAATAAAAATAAAATATTTATTTTTGTAGATACTGTAAATAATATGGATAAACTTTAACTTTAATAATATAAAATTTTATGAATTTTGGAGTTCATTTACATTTTTATCAAGCTGATACAAAATGTTTATTCATTAGAAACCATTAAAATTTGTATTAGCTTGATGGAGAATCAAATCAAAACTAAAACTTAAGAAATTGGGTATAAGTGAACCCTAAATGGTTGAGATCATAATTCAAAAGAATTTTTTTTTAAAAAGAATTTATTGGAGTTAGTGGAAATAAACTGCAACTCTTAACTGCAGCTTTGATAATTTACATGAGCTGTTAGCTTATTTTCATTTTTCTCATACACACACTATATGTGTGTGTATTATATATATATATATATATATATATATATATATATATATATATATATATATATATATATATATATATGTATGTGTGTGTGTGTGTGTGCATATATGTGTGTGTATGTATGTATGTGTGTATGTGCGGAAATAATCTTTGAGATGGATTTCTAAACTAAGCTTCATGAAAACTTCACCATGGTTTTCCTAGAAAAGATCAAAACTGTTCATCTTGACTTACTCATATTTATAAGTTTACATAAAATTGATCCTATAAAAGCTAATTAGATGAAGATATTTATCAAAAAAATTTAAAAAAAGTACTGAAATTACTTTTTTTTTTTTTTTGCTGCCAGCTCACATAACGTATATGATCTGGTGATTCATTTACAATAATTTCATATAATGCAGATTTTAGTGGTTTGTGTTGGCTTGATGTCAAGCAGTTGTAATAGAACTTCAAGTGGTATTATCCAAACTTAGTAAGGAGCATATACTCTGTAGGCAGGTATGTAAGGCAAATAATATTGAAGCTGACAGCTCACATAAATTATTTGGGCTAACAGTATATTTCAATTATCTTTAATAATATTTTATTTTAAGTTTGAATGATGATCTCAATCTCATAGGGTTCAGTCATGTCCTATTTCTTATGTTATAATTTTTATTTGACTTTCCATTAAGTAAATAAAAAATTAAAGATTTTCGGTCTATCAAATGGAAAAATAATTTCCAAATCCATATAATTTCACCTTCAGAAATCTAAGGAGGTGATCATCGTGATTCAACGAGAAATTTTAAAAAAAATAATAAGATTACTATTTTTCTTACTATACTTTATATTATTTATGCATATTTTTTTTGGAGGCGAGAGAAAAGAAACGGAGAGAAGTCATTATAATATTGAATGAAGGTGAGACCCTGCACTAAAATGGGAAAATTCTAAATACGCACCACATTTTACTATTGAGCACCACATACTATAGTAAAGTGACTTACAACACAGGGGAAAATGGTGCTCACTAGTAAACTATGGTGTGCATTTAGAATTTCCCCCTAGAATACAAGGCTCCTTCGGGAAATTCTATTTGCACCCGGCATTTTACTCTTGACGTACGGTTTTGAAACTTATAAATAATTACAAGTTTGTCATTATTTTTTTGGACTAAATTACCCTTATAAATTCCAAACTAAAACTTTTTAAAATTTAGAAGTACGACTCATCGTCTTTCTCCTCTATTTTCTCTCTCAAACCCTAAATAAATTTTTTTTGTATTTAATAAAAACGCATCTACTACAAAATCATCAATTTAATTTTTTGATCCCTTAAAAATTTCTACATTAACGTTCCTGAAAATATTAAAAGAATTTTAAATTCTTTGATTTCACCGTGACAAGTGAAATTTGGATTTGAAATTTGAGTTTGAGTTTTCTTATACAAATGGAAAATTCCAATATGTAATTGGTGTCAGAGAACAAATCTAAAATATGATTTGAATTTTTTTTAGATTTTATGCATATTTATTTGAAATTTATCGTTAATTAGTTTTCTTTTATGGGAGAGACTTCGCTTGCTGGTCGGGTATTAAAACCCGACCAGCACGTTTCTTGGTCGGATATTAATACCCGACCAAAATATTTGAGGAGGGGTATTTTGGAAAAAAAATTGGGCGCAGAGAGTAAAATGATAGTATTTCAAAATAGGAGTTTGGTGTAAAGAGTATTCAGGGCGCCAAGAGTAAAATGTAGTGCGCAAATAGAATTTCCCGGTCCTCTCGGGAAGGCCGATTACATTTTGCCCCATACCATCCCTACTATTTGGAGCATGAGAACTTTAAAGAGTACACACCAAATTGCTAAGCGCACCCCCATTTGTAAGGGCATCCCAAGGGAGAAAAAAAAATCCGAAAACCTAGTTTTATTTAAGGGGTATTTACTGGTTTGTCCCTCAAATATTTATATATTATGATTTAGTCCCCCAAATCTTCATATTTAGGATTTAGTCCCCCAAATCTCTTAAGTTATTACAATTTAGTCCCCTCCCTAATTTTTGACCTAATATTACTATTTTACCCCTCCTTATTTATTCTTTCTCTTCTCCTCCTCTATTCCCCATCTCTTCTCCTTTTCTTCATTATTCCTCCTCTCTTCTCCTTCTTTCTTCCTCCTCTCTTCTCCCAATGAAGAAAAGAGGAGGAAGAGAAAAGGAAGAGAAAAGAGAAGAGAGGAGGAATAATGAAGAAAATGAGAAGAGAGGAGGAAGAGAGGAGGAAAAGAGAGGAGGAAGAGAAAGAATGAATAATGAGGGGTAAAATGGTAATATCAGGTCAAAAGTTAGAGAGGGGACTAAATTATAGTAACTTAGGAGATTTGAGGGACTAAATCCTAAATATGAAGATGTGGGGGACTAAATCATAATATATAAAGATTTAAGGGACAAACCAGTAAATACCCCTTTATTTTAAGTACACCCATCAAATTTCCTTTGTTACCCCTTTCACCTCCGGCTAGTGCCCCCGAACTCTCTCCCCTGCTCTCAGCCCTCCTCGCCCCAAACCACCTCCCACCCTTTGTCATGCCTCATACCTCAGATACCCTCCGAGCCTCCTCTCATCTTCACGCCCTCCCACTCGTGACACCCTACCTCTGTCAGCCTCCCCTCCACTTATCTCTTCTCAGTTCGTATCGTTTCTTTTGGAGTTGAGCTCAAGTAAAATAACTAATCAATTTTACTTTAAAGATCAATATGGGCCTAAATTTTACTTATAAATTTAATTTATAGTAAAAATTAAGGAGTTAACTTAATCTAGTTAGTAGTAAACACTTAAGGGTTTTGTTTTCATATAAATGCTTAATTCTATCAAGACTTACACAAGCAGATATTAGTTATTCTTTCTTTTCCTTCTCCTCCTCTATACTCTACATTAAACTAATTTAGAGAGGAAAAAAAGGAGAGGAGCTCTTCAAGAGAGATAACTTGAGTTGAAATTCGATTGATTAAGAAAACGAATTAAATTGAATAGGTTGGTAAGAAACAATTATGGTCTTGTTACTAGAGCATGTGGTGGAAGAGACTTTTTTTTTTTTTTTGGGTGTGGCTATCACGGTCTAGAGAGGAACAACAAGAAAAATATCTTTTACCTCCACAACTAGGGACCGTATGCATCATCCCACTTCACTTTTACCTCCATAGTTGCAGACTATATGACTCCCCCCACTTAACTTTACCTTAGGTCCCTAGTTTCTAAAATAGACCTTGCTCTCCGATCCCATACCCGTCCTTATTGCATCCCTCCCCTCCCTTATTCTCCAAAACCTGCCCTCCCATCCTGTTCTATTCCCAATTCCCCCATCTTTCAGGACCAATTTTGTCAATGGCAAATTGTAATTTTTTTAACCTTTTCATGGGTGTCCTTATAAATGTCATGAGTACTTTTAGAAGTACTGTTTATTCAAACGGAGCTCATCTCGCTAGCAAAGCCCAATATTCAAAACCCCCGTGCCCACAGATCTAATCATTCAAGGAATCATCACGGCCCACGACATTGCTTTTTTGCCTGATAAATTCCTCTAAAATTTCTAGGGAAATAGAAATGCACACCACATTTTTCCTAGTGACCCCGCATTTTCTTAGTGATCACCAGATAACTAAAAAAACCTGGTGTTTTTTTCTTAGTGAGCACTTCAAAATTTTCCAAATTAACCACCTTCCTCTTTCTTAATTGTTTCTTCTCCAAAACCCATTTTTCCTAGCGAGCACCAACCCTAAATTAGAGCCTCTTGCCGATCCCCTCCTCCCTCAATGATGATGACCCCTCCACCGCGCTCGACCAACGTAAGTGCAACCCGTCCTTACCCTGATCTGGAGTCGTCGACCCGTCTTCTTCACTCGGGTTATCTGCAAAGAAGGTAAAGCAAAAGCAAACAAGTAATTTTTTTATTTTTTGGAAATAATTTAGGCTTTTAATTCTTTGGATTTCAATATATATAAATTTGGATGAAATACCCTAAAGAGAAATTATCATTTTGTGTCATTTTGATGTTTTAGTATATGAAGTTAACAATTTTGAGAGATGTGTACAACTTTATATGTATGCAATTCCATTTCTTCAATTTTTTGAATGTTTTGGTAGATTTTTTTGTGTTATTTAGAGATTTGAATACTTTAAATTTGTTCACTTTATATTATTTATGAACATATTGTTTAAAATGCATGTTGCTGTTTTTATTAATTTTGCATCAATTATTTCATTAATTTATTTACTTCATGATAAATTAACTATTGACACATTACCTATAATTTTATTGTTTCTCACTGGATCAACCCCAATCATCACGAGTTCATCCTACAACATCAAACAGAAGGAAGAAAGCTATCTCCGACGACTCCAATCATCAAACAAATTTAAGAGAAGAGGACCACATAACCCTATTAGAAAGATATATCGACGTTGATATGTTGCTCTATGTCGATGTTTGTATTATTCTGACCTGTATGTTTAAACAATTAAGCATGATGATATATATTTGAAGTTTATATTTTGAAATAAATTATACATATTTTGGTGTACGTTTATGTATATTGGTGTCTATTGATATTTGTGATACGTTAATCCATTAATAAAATTTCCATACATGTCTTGCATGCATATAAATCTATATGTTGATGAAGATTTAAGTATATCCTGTATGAATATAAATTTATGAGCTTTCCTATTTCCTTTTTTAAAAAAAATTAAAACCCACGACCTGAAAATTGATGTCTGGGTTGAGACCCCGTCCCATATATAATATTATCTGAGGTGTGTACCCCGGATGAGCTTGAAATTGCTCAGGATTTATACCCCGGACAACAATTTTAGATGAAAAAGAATGAAACTTACTGTCCTAGTTAGAACCCTGTATCAGTGAGGCATTGTCCGGAATCAAGGCCCCATGACAATCATCCACTGTCCTGGGTTAGGAAACCAAAGAGTTGGGTCTGCGAAAAGGTAATTCTCATTGTCAGAGACGTGCAACAACTCTAAATAAAATTTAAATATTTCAAACTTTTATTAATAATTGATGGATCAAATTATACTTCAAATTGAGTTAAAAAGAAATTTATGCAAACCTCTAAATATGGAGATTCATCCAAATTTTGCCAATTTTGTATTCTTGTTCTCTATCTTCATCTATTTCTCCTCATCTAATAATGGATTTTCCTTCTAAGATTTAAAAAAAACAAAAAAACAAAAAAATTACTTCAAACAAATTCTATAGAGTAATGCAACTAATAAAATTGAAAAATTTTAAGGGGATTTACGATTTTCGAGAAGAGAATTTTTTTTATTTTTTATTTTTTTGCTTTTGGGTTCGCGGGAGATCACTTGGGTTTTGAGAGAGGATGACGCTCACTTGGAAAAAGGAAGTAGCAGAAGCAATGGTGTGGGAACTTCTAAAGGGGCACAACTTTTTTCCTAGTGAGCCCAGTTAATAACTTCCAAAAATATCAAGTTTACCCTCTAAAATTTTTTTTCCATTTTGCCCTTCCTCTTTCTCCCGCTCCAGGCCTCCCGCTCCCGCTCTGTTCCCGTTCGGACTGACAGTCCGAACAGGGCCTCTCCTGTTCGGACTGACAGTCCGAACAAGGAGGCCCTATTCGGACTCTCAGTCCGAACAAGGAGGCCTTATTCGGACTGTCAGTCCGAACGGACCAGTCCTGTTCGGACTGTCAGTCCGGATAGGAACTTGACCCGATCTGCTACTCCGGACACCTCACCCACTCTATCTATGTAATAAACTGATATATCATTAGTTTATCCAATTTAACGTCACTTTACAGACTTATATTAACAACTAATTATACATTATTATAAAAATATAATGAAGGAAGCAAAATGATACAATGATACACTGATACACCGACACAATGATTCATTAATACACCGATACAATAATATACGGATAAACTGATTCATCGATACGCCGATACAATGATACACTGATACATCGATATACCGATACAATGATACACTGATACACCGATACAATGATACTCCTGATACACAAATGCAATGATACTCCTGATACACCGATATAACGATACAATGATACACTGATACACCGATACAATGATACAACGATACAATAACTGATATAATGATATAGTGAAGATTATAAATAAGATCCCCAACGTATAAAACAAACAAGATCACATACAAATTAAAGAAATAAGATCAAATACAAACGTAGTGTATATATTTCTCGAACAAAAAGCAAATAATAGGGTTCATTACAAATAAAAACCATATATTCTACAAATTCTTCAAAATGTTTGAAAAAAATAATTACACTGGCCACTTGAAGTTCCTTACAATATCCATATCAATACACAACTAATATAATCTAATCACTGTCTCCTTATCTTTCTCGGGAATTGACGTCTGCTTCTGGTTCGAGACATAAATATCGTATCGGGTGCATCAGGAGTGGATTGATCTTGTCTTTGTTCATCTGCTTGCTCTTCTGGTGGTTCTTCTGATTGGTTCTTCTGTACATGTAAGTATGAACTTACAAAGTAAAATTTGCTACAAATATCTTTTTTTGTCTTTTTTTTTTTTGCTGCAAGATAGTATAATATTAAATTTTAAAGACACTAAAACCGTCTTTTGCAATTTAATCAACCATTAGGATAATACCATCAAACTTCATAATTAACTAATAAATTTTAATACTAACATTCATGATTATAAAAAATAACTAAATTTCGCATATTTTACAATTGGAATTACAATATTAAATTTTCTTAATAATTATAATCTAAATATTAAAAATTAAAATTAACAAAAAAATGCTACATCTAAACTTGCTACCTCATCCCCTCTTCCTCCTTCCAAACCCAACAAGATCAGCAAACACTAATATTTGAAGAGTTGTTTAATCCAAAAATAATAAAAACTAAATTTTAAAATAAATATTACTAAATTTGGAAAACTTACTTAGTAATGGCGGGAAGGCGGCGACGGGACCTCGGCGGCGGCGGCCTGCAGCGGCGTGAGGGAGAGTAGCAGGGGTTTAGGAATGGGAGGGAGAGAGAGGGAGATTTGGAAGGAGAAATGAGGAGAGAATAAGAATGGAGAGGATGGGTGGAAGTAGGAGAGGATGGGTGGAAGTTTGGATTAGGGTTTGGAGGAGAAATGAGGAGAGAAGAGGAAAAGGAGAGGAGATATAGGGGGAAGGGTATTTTTGGGAATACAATATGTGCTCACTAAGAAATTTTTCTTTTTAGCAAAAACTTATTGGGCTCACTAGGAAATCTGGGCTCATTAGGAAAAAAGTTGTGCCCCTTTAGAAGTTCCCCAATGGTGCTCACCAAGAGAGAAGGGGTTTTTTTGTCCAAAAAGTTCAGGGCAAACTTAGTAATTATTTTTGGATGACGTCACGGTGCTCAAAGAGAAAATTATGGTGCCCATTTAGAGTTAGGTTAATTACACTTAGACTCTCTGTAATATAGCGAATGCAACTTATCACTTATGAAGTTTAAAACTCCCGCTTAGAACTTTTGGGAGATTAAACTCCATTTGTTTGCGGTTTGGACTGAGAGCACGTGAAACACACATGTGATATTAAAAGTCAATTTTACTCCTTACTGTAATTTACCAAGGAGGATCGGGATCTCATTTGCCATCTCCATCTGGAGTGACCGCTACGACCTCATCCGCCTCCTCTCCTCTCCCTCCCGCAACCCTCCCTCCTAACCTCGCCCAGCTCACCCCCACCTGCCTCAACCTTCTCCTCGACAAAAGTCGGTCGTCCATCCGCGCAAAACCTTTCCTCCGACTAATCTCCGCCGCTCGCTCCTTCTCCCCCTTCTCTCTTAGAGCCCACGCTCTCCTTCTCCACTCCCTCCTCTCCTCCGACCTTGCCGTTGCCGCCTGCCTCCACCTCACTCGCCTTATTGACTACCCTTCCTGTCTATTCGAAGCCCTTGTCCGCTCCATCGTCGACACCGACTAGGGATCCATCGCCGCCCTGACCTCCTCCACCTCTATTGCACCCAGTTCAAGTTCGACGGCCTCCGCCGCGCCACCCTCGCGTTCCGCTCCTTCGCTGACCTCGACATCGACCCCTCTAGCAAAGTCTACAACTTTCTGATCTCGGCCATGGTTAAGGGTTGGAGAATCCAGGACGCATGTTAGATGTTTGACAAAATACTGAGGTCGTTCGGCTTGACGTATACTTGTACAGTACAATGCAGTGATCGACAGGCTATGCAAGAATGGGATGGTGGAGAGATAGCACTTGCTTCTTGTTGCTCAATAATGCGATGTCATTGTATAAATTGCATCATGCTGCATTTTTCAAGTATGAACATTGTTAGCATATGATCAACATTTTTGACCGGATAAATTGTTGTTCAGTTATATTTTGCACTTTATAATGAATTATATGCATGAATGATAGAACCATGTATTTGTTTGGCGATGATCTCTTGTATACCGACATGTGATTTTGCAGCCTAATCAAATTTTGTACATCATTGGAGTTTGGAATCAAAGGCTACAAGTCTCAGCTATGAATTAATTATAACTGCAACTTTTGTATACCAAAATTTGTATCCCTGCGCCTCTTGCACCTTTACCAAAACCCTCATAATCCTCATAATCTCTTGAATTTTCATCCTCTAAATCTCCAAACGAACTGAAAGAGCTTCCACTTTTTTCGCTTCACTGCTACTCCCACTATCACCCTCCTCTTCCACATATTCACTCTCTGATGGACTGTCTCGAATTGCTTCTTGTTGTTGCTTCTGTACATTATCAATGGGGGGTTGCTCTATAAGTGGCTTATCAACTAAGTGCTCAACATATATATTCATCTCTTTGCAGGAAACTTTCTCCCTAACCATTTCCATAACTCCACTGTCGTTGTCTACAACTTTACACTCGTGCATACCGGACACCTTATAGTGCAATATATATCCCCCACTATATTTCAACCTTCATACAATATCATCCAAATCAAACAATTCAAAAAAATCTGGGTCGATATTCTCAACCACATCTTCTTTTTCTCCTTCATATTCTATCTGTTGATTTTTTGTTACAAATTGACCCCCATGGTGAATATGAAAATCAAACTTATCACTTGCCATTTGTTAACTGCAATTAACATAACTTGTGTATCATAAAACTACATGTAGATGCAACATTATTAACAACACACACATATATATATATATATATATATATATATATATATATATATATATATATATATATATATATATATATATAACAACATGCTTTTTATAAACGTTAACAACATATACATATGTAGATGCAGCAGCAGCAGCTACTGCTGTGCATGCTTGCAGCAGTTGCTACTATTGCAAGATCTTGCACAGCAGCAACTGCTGTTGTGCATGTTGTTGCGCCTCTCTGCACAAAAATAAATGGGGATCACATGTAAATTTGATTACCAAATGTTATCAAAAATATAAAGAGTATATTATTTTATATCCTACAGTGATATTCTATTAGCCAAAACATGTTATTCTATAATCAACTGTGGACCCCT
The DNA here is from genome assembly GCA_036321105.1 of Dracaena cambodiana. NCBI lineage: Eukaryota > Viridiplantae > Streptophyta > Magnoliopsida > Asparagales > Asparagaceae > Dracaena > Dracaena cambodiana. Next base: position 2,787,051 of record JAYEPQ010000016.1, on the reverse strand, counting down.
ACGGCATCCAACACGCCACTGTCCAAACATCCCCACATGGCCGCAACCTCTTCACGAGTTACTGTCTAGACCATTCGGATCTGGTCTCCCCTCCACACAACCAAATTGTCTATGAGAATTCTTTAAAAAAAATCAACTTTGCAAGGAATCACAACAAAGTATATAAGAAAAGCTCACCATACCACTATCTTGCCTAGATTATAACTTCAATTTCTTCAAACCACAGCCGCTCCTCTTGACCGCCCTCCCTTTGCTCTCGCTGCTCCTCTTGACTGTCGGCAATAATAATTACTCAAGAGCCGCCGGCGAATATGGTAATAATGGCCTCAGCATTCCTCTCGCCTCTGATCCCTCTGTTCACCTCGACGTTCATCTCCCCTCCGAAAATCCTAATCTGCTCTCGGTTTGATCCCTTCGTTCACCTCGGCGTTTCTCTCACCTTAATTTCGCCGGTGATGATAATCATGCCCCTCTGCTCTCGCCTTTATTTCGCAAGATCGAGTTCTTGGATGCCCTAGGTTGTTGGCATTCCTCCAATCTCTCCGTTCTTGGATTCCTCTCGATTGTGAAAAAACAAAGTGAAACAAATTTGGCTTAACCCTCTCTCTATCTTATCCCTGTTAGATTAGGGGTAAGTTGGACTTTTGCTAGCACGTGCACCTCACGTGTGTTCAACCTAACTGCAAACAAACAGAGTTTAATCTCTCATAGAGTTTAAGTGAGAGTTTTAAACTTCAGAGATGATAAATTACACTACCTCATACATATAGGGTCTGAGTGAAATTAACCTTTAGAATTTCCCAAAATTTCCCCAATTCCAAAAGCACAAACTCCAATTCCATGGAAATTGATTCCCAATCTACCCCGCCACCCCAAATCTCCTCGCCGGCGCCACCGCCACCGCCACCGCCACCTCCACCTCCACCGACGAGCACGGAACCCATGGATATCAATTCCCAATCTGCCCTCCCACTCCCTGACCCTTCCCAAAATGACCACGCCGCCGCCGCCGACGAGAACAACCCTTCCCAAAATACCCCTCCCCTCTCCAAGAAGCGCCGCCGTCGCAAGAAACAGTTCCCGGAGATGATCCCCTCCTCCCAACCCGTCCGATCCCGCGCCCTCCGCCCCAACGCCGCCCGACCGTCGGTGATGTACAACGAGAAGGCCCTCGACCGCCTCATCCGCCGCCAGATCAACCGCACCGCCTCCTCCCGCCGCCGCCGCTCCCAGCTCAACGACCTCAACACTGAGTCCCTCATCGCCCTCGCCGTCGGCTTCCCCATCGACTCCCTCACCGAGGAGGAGATCGAGTCCGCCGTCCTCCCCCTCATCGAGCCCAGCTCCCAGGCCAACTACATCACCGTCCGCAACCACATTGTTTCCCTCTTCCGATCCAACCCCTCCACCTTCCTCACCGAGGACCAGGCCGCCGCCTCCATCCGATCCGAGCACCGCTGGCTCGTCGCCGCTGCCTACTCCTTCTTGCACACCCACGCCTACATCAACTTCGGCGTGCTGAATAACGTGCCCCCTTCGCTCCCCTCTAGCTCCACCAGCGGGGATGTGATTGTGATTGGGGCCGGGCTGGCGGGCCTGGCTGCGGCCGGACAGCTGCAGGCGCTGAATTTTAAAGTCATTGTCTTAGAAGGGCGCGGCCGCCCGGGCGGCCGTGTGCTTACCAAGAAGATGATGGGCCCTGGCCGGCTTGCTGCTGCGGATTTGGGCGGCAGTGTGCTGACGGGGATTAATGGGAACCCGTTTGGAGTGCTCGCGAGGCAGCTGGGTTTCCCGCTGCACAAGGTGCGGGACAAGTGCCCGTTGTATTTACCGGATGGGAGACCGGTGGACCCAGTGGTGGATACGAAGGTGGAGGTTGCATTCAATCAGTTGCTTGATAAGGTATGTAAGCTGAGGCAGGCGATCCTGGAGGAGATGAGGGATGTGGACGTGTCGTTAGGGACGGCATTGGAGGCATTTAGGAAGGTTTATAAGGTGGCGGAGACAGCAGAGGAGAGGATGTTGTTGAATTGGCATCTGGCGAATTTGGAGTATGCGAATGCAACATGGCTTTCTGACCTCTCGATGGCGTATTGGGACCAGGACGATCCGTATGAGATGGGGGGCGATCATTGCTTCATTCCGGGGGGCAATGGGAGGTTTGTGAAGGTATTGGCAGAGAATGTTCCCATATTGTATAATCAAACGGTTAGCAGAGTGCACTATGGGAGTGATGGTGTGCTGGTCTGTGCAAATGGGCAGGTTTGTACCAAGCTCAATTTTATTTTCTACTATGTTTAATTTTAAATTGCTCAATTTTTATCCTAGGGTTTTAGAAATACCTTTTAACTTTGACTATAATGACGATAAATAGATATACATATCACCTATGCAGTATAAATGCTCTATCCTAAAACCATATAGCGTCAGGCATAAAACACGTGTTGGAGATACATATCCATACATGAATGAAATAAGCATTTCTAGTTATACGATAACTTCAAAATTCACATTCATATAATCATATTAACAAGGTTTTTTAAAATAATACTATTTAATTAAATAATAAAACTTTAGTTTTAGATTTAGACCTCTGACTTGCTGTGTAGGCATTTGCACCAACTGCCAAGCCTATGTAGCAAGTTAGAAATTTTTTTCTGCTGTTAATTAGTGGTAGAAATTTTTTTTCTGTTGTTAATTACTGCTTTATTTGTATAAAGCCCCACCTTAACTTCCAACTAAGCTCACTCTATCTCGAACCTAACTAGAGATGGTAATGAATATGTCCACGGGCCAAATTTTGGTCCTTTCTATACAAAATTTTGAATTAGAAAAATGAGATTTTCATTTTTAATTCAAAATTTTGTATAGGACGGGCCAAAATTTGGCCAATGGGCGCGTCCATTACCATCCCTAAACCTAACCCTGTGGGGCTCTGTTTGCTCCCAAACAACATTTGGCAAATGTGGTCAAAACTCTTGCCTGAGTTCCCTACTTAACAATGCAAATTTGAGAAGGTATACATTAATCTCCGTCAAAGTAATACATAAACTTGATGTTCCCAACAAAATAAGAACTAAAGAAATTTGGATCTTGTAGCATTAGTACTCTATTGTGAAATCATAGAGTGTTCGGCATGATACGTGTTGGATGGACGTAGCCAATATTTTTTTTTGAATTTGCTTTATGTGGAGTTCATGTCAGCATTGCTTTGTCGATGCAATGTAGGCATAGTTTTCAAATCCGGAGATATATCCTATCACATATCATATTGCATATCTATTGTAAGATATGTTAATGAACGTAAAGTAGGTGGATTAAGAAGCATTAAATAATGCATATAACAAAGTGTATGCAAATTTAAAGCATAAGTTAATAAAGAACTGTAAATAAATGATAAACATGTAAAGCACAAAATACAAGTCTGTTACATATAAATATGTAACTAACACCAAAAGTGCATGGCAATAAGATCAAGTCAAATAACTATAATGATAGAATGCGAAGATTGCTCGCTAATGAACTCCATGTTTCGCTCTTGCTCTTCATCTGGTATTTGCCCCTACTTCAATGAAAGCTCGCGATTCATTCTTGGACATACTCATCCTCCCTCCTTACTTTTGCTTCTTTACTACTAGAGAGAGAGCTTTATTACTGAAGGGATGATTCAAGATTATAAGAATATGGAAAAGGCAAAAAAATTGCTAAATAGAGATTGTGACAACTAAATAAGTACCGATAGAAGTCGAATGTTATTGCTCATGCTACCAGAATATGAAGAACTATTAATCAAAATGATAACGCTAACAAACATAATTCATTGCTAGATTCACTTGAATTTCCTCATTTTTATCTCCTTCGATCCGTATGAACTTTTCTTTCTCTACTATATTCTTCATTTCCCTTGCATTATTTCTTGGATGTAATTGCATTCAGGTGATGATCTTACTAAGTGTTGTAAAAATACTTATTAGATATTAATTAATTGATTAAATTTTTACTATTACTTTCTCTATTCATTTTCTTTCTAGTAGACCTATTTGTTCCTCCTCAAGTTCAAAACATTCATAAACATCTATCCAAATGGTATCTTTCAAGAAACAAGGTCCTTTCTCTATAATCAATTCGTAATGGAATTTCATATCTAATAGGTTAATCTGATCATATGTTTTTTTTCCAGCCACTTCTTTTGATGCAGTAATACTAATTGTAAATTGTATTTAACAAAAAAAAAAATCAAAGCATTGAGCCAAATTTTTTTGTATACATATCATATTATAGATACGTATCAATTTCTGTATATATATCGTATCATATTGTAAAATATTTGTCATATCATTTTGTAAGTTATCAATAAACGTAGATAACATATATGTGGAGCTGTTGACAGATTTCTCCATGCTCAACAAACCAATGCAGAATAAACTAGCAATTTCTCTACTATAATTGAAGTCCAAAAGTATACAACGAATTCTTTACTTTTGAATATTTAACCCATTGACAATTATTTCCTATGCTCCATCCAATTTTAAGAATGCACTATTAGGTCCCCACTGAATTCGAGTACTGTTTACAATAGACCTAACCAAAACAAATTCTTCCCTAACAACAATTTTGTAACGAGCTAATCAAACAAGAGATCTCTCACTTTTTAGAGTAAATCTATCTCTATTTAAGAAACTAGCTTTCTTTTGCTTTTAGGGGAAGGCAAACCCCAAAAGATATTAGAGTCGAGACTAATAAGCTTGACAAACACAATGCCATTAGCTAAGCCCTATGAAACATAGTGTTAAAATAAATGAAAATTTATGTTTATTGTATCTTAGTTTTCTTTTCTTTCGTTATATTATTTAGACTTCTTCAAATGAACACGCCCCAAAACCCTTGAAATTGATAGCATATACAAGGTGCATGGCAACTTGTCCTTATTCCTCTTAATGGAATTGTATGACCTAACTTGTGATATAATCATGATGAAACAAACATTTCTCAATTAGATAACTATAAAATTTACATAGATATAATCATAGTAATAAGGGTTCAAATAATATTATTTAATTTAATAATTAACTAAAGAAATGGAAAATATTATTTTTTGATTTTGTTTGACTCCTCATGTAGGCATTGGTGCCAACCACCATGCCTACATTGGCAAGTCAACAATTTTTGTTTTAACGGTCTATTATTGTATTTGTCAAATGTGGATATATAAAGCCCATCCCAGCTCCTAACTTTGCTATCCCTATTTAGAACCTAACAGGGAGGATTTGCTAGCTCTCAAGTTGCATTTGGTAAATGCCGTCAAAAGTTTTGGTTACATTAACCGACTATGACCCTACAAATTTCGACTTGATAGTGCTGCCTTGGAAAAAAAAAAATTACACTAACCTTCATCAAAATACTACGAAAACTTGAATTTTCCCATTAAAAAAATGTAAATAATTTGGGTCATGAGAGCATGTATCATCAAACTTTAGAATAAGACCCGCTAATCTCCATCAAAGTAATACATAAACATAAACCTAATAATAGCATTGAAATTTGAATATAAAACATGATGTAAATTAAAAATATTAATTAAGACAAAATTCTTAATCATATGTTCTAACATTTTTCAATAGCTCCCTCCAATTATTTTTCTCCCTTCTTCTTGGCAACCACACAGGTTGCATGCGGGAAAAGTGCGAGGGCAAGGATGGAGGGAAAGAGAAAACATGGTCAAAGAACACAAGGACGAGGGAAAGGTGGAGACGGAGGCTAATGTAGAGATGGGGGTGAGGGCTTATGAGGATTGAGATACTTAAATAAGGATTGAAGATGTCCTTATATTATAAGGTGGAACATATACTACTGAATTTGACAAGTACAACAATTTAACACGGGCATTAAAAAAAAGCACTTTATGCATCGGCCAAGGGTTAGCCTCGGCGCGTAAGTAGTGAGGACTTGGTCTATATCCTAAAATATTTTTAGCTCTATTTACTTAATTATTGATTTATTTATTTTTTTTTAAAAATATATTAGTAAATTAAAAAAAATCTATCTTTTACGTATTTTTGTAAGTCTATACATATAGCAAAGTTGACATCCTACTCTTCAAGATCTTAAGTTACTATAGTTATACTTGAACCCAAGTTCAATCCTCGTATAGTGCTTTTAGAACTAAATTGGACATTGAACCAAGAGCTAGGTTGTTTGATCTTCTTCGGTTCAATTATCGGTTTATGGTAATCTAAACTGTGTTTACATGAGATGTTATCCTTCACTACGTAGAGCATTCATATAAAACAAGATGTGTCAAGTTTCAATACAGACTTCCAAATATAATATAAACTCCAACAAGTATTTCTTAAAGTATTTGCGCATAGAAAATGAAAAATATGAGACAAGACCATTTGCTCGTAGGGACGTCACCTGCAACTAGTACTTTGCAAAGGAGAAATTAGAAAATGAGTTGCATTTTAGGTATGATTTTCAATACTCAATATAATAATAGTGGTAAACACTCACAAGTATATGATAAAGATAATTTGTATCGAGAAATATAATTTACAAGATCGTGTCCATTAATATGAGATATTGTAAAAGCATGAGCTGCGAATTTTGTTTTACTATAATACGATTTTGAGAATTAAATAGGCATTAGTGTTGTAAACAATGTTCAAGAATGCGTTTTCAGTATGCGTGCGGTCCAGGACCGCATAACGCATAATCGGATTACGCGCCGATTATGCGGATTACGCGGAATTATGCGGAATACTAATATAATAATTATAAAAAAATGGATATATTAATGCTATAAAACTCTAAAAAATTATAAATAATAACCGTAAGTATATAAAATGAATATAAACTGGCTCTATATAAGAAATTAAACTGCAGCTACAAAATTCGTTCAAAACAAAAATTAAACTCAGCAGCTACAAAATTATTATTAATAGCATCTACAAAATTATTATTAACAGCAGCTACAATTACTAGTTTAGTAAACAACAGCTACAAAATTCGTTCAAAACAAAAATTAAACTCAGCAGCTACAAAATTATTATTAACAGCAGCTACAATTACTAGTTTAGTAAACAACAGCTACAAAATTCGTTCAAAACAAAAATTAAACTCAGCAGCTACAAAATTATTATTAACAGCAGTTACAAAATTCCGAAAAAAAAATTCCAAAAAAATCCAACTAAAGAAAAAAAATCCAACTCCAAATTACTAGTTTAGTCCAAATTATTATTAACAGCAGCTACAAAATTCCGAAAAAAAAACAAAATTAAACTCAGCTAAAGAATTTAATCCGTTCAAAACAAAAATTAAACTCAACTAAAGAAAATACTAAAAACAAAATAAACTCAGCTAAAGAAAATACCAAGGAGAGAAAGCAGCGAAAGTCAGAGGCTTCAAGCTCCGATTGGACTCCGATCGGACGAATCTAGGCAAAGAATTGGGGGTAGAGGTAGCCGGTGAGATTCCGAGCTCCGATTGGACTCAAGGGGGGAGATCAATCCGAACAGATAAGGGAATTTAGGGTTTTTTTGGGAGCGATCGATTTTTTCGTCTGATGTCGTAGGAGCTCCGATTGAACTCCGATTGGATGAGTCTGGGCGAAGAACTGGTAGTAGAGGGCAGCCGGTGAGACTTATAACTCCGATTGGACTCAAGAGGGGAGAAGATTTAGTCGATCGGAGAAGAGGAGATTTTTTCGGGAGCGAGAGAAGGGAATTAGGGTTTTTTCGGGGGCGAGAGATTTTTCCTTCGGGTGTCGAAGATTCGGGTCGGAAAAATAGGGTTTTAAGTAAAGATAATGGGTAAAGATAACGGGTCGGGTTTCATATGCAGACCCGTTTTCGGTGCGACCGCATAAACACATTATGCGGATTATGCGCCGCATAATCCGCATAATGCAATTATGCTCCGCATAATCTGCATAATGCGATTATGCGGTCGCATAATTGCCCTGTCCGCATGGACAGGGCGTTTTATCAATTTTTCTGCGTTTTTCACCCGCATTCGCTTATGCGGACGCATATGCGCCCGCATAAGCCGCTTTTTAGAACACTGGTTGTAAAGTGGCCTAGACAACCGCTTAGGTTGTGTAGACTTCAAGATTTTTTAATAAGTGGGCACCTAAGAGACTAGGTATGCCTATGTAGGTGCCTAAGGGAACCTAGGGGCTGGGTACCATCCTGGGTGTCTACTTGGTAATTTTATAAACAATGCTATGCATAGAAAATGAATCACCATGTTACTTTAGCCTAGTGCCCACACTCCTTCAACTTTTTTTTCTCTAGCTAGGAAGTTACTTAATTTTAAATACACTCACGATATCTATTGAACTTACTCCACCTCAATTTAGATAAATATGAATTTCTTCTATGGCTTGATTAATTACTATAAATCTAAAACTTATATGTTACTTTAACTAGGTCACAACCTCTTAATTATTGAGACCAATAAAATTAGTAGGATCCAATGACTAACCTTTATGTATAATTGTATTCTCTAAGCATATACTATGAACAGCAGTACTAAATCCTAACAATATAATACTCCACCGCTAGCCATGTTTCCATCTTCTAACCCAGCTTCTTTAAATTACCTTCTCAATTTTCAAAACAATGGAGTATGGTTGCCTTCAGTTTAGCCACAAACGGCACTTCACATGTTTTGTTGTAAGGAAAGTGAAGGGAGAATGGATGGGGAGTAGGGCATATGGGTACAGTGTATTCGAATGAATGCTCGCTTGAAATGACCTTTGGAGCTTGTTTGGATTTAGAATTAAGTTTTTTTTAATTGTATTTTGGTGTAGGAAAAAAAATATGGGTTATGTGGCCATATATGTGGCTAGATATGCATATGTTACACAAAATTTCATTCTCATACACTGCAGTAGGCCACTATGCAGACAAGGTTTGTAGCAAACACAAAAGATTATGCATTCATAATTCTTATGCATCTACATATGCAGACACACACTGATTATGTGGTGGATCCAATGTCCAACTTATTTAACTTGCAGAGTGTTGAGTGCTATATATACCCCTGTTTTTTGTCGTTCTACTTTCTTTTTCTCCTTCTCCCTCCCTTAACCTACAGTTTGTAGCTGTAGGCCCACCTCTTCCGCAAACTTCTCCAAAGAAAACTCCAACATTACGGTGACACCTTTTGGTGATTCTATAGGAGAATGATTGTTTCTCTCATAAAGTAGCATTTACTTTTGCTATTTTAGTCCAACTCATTTAAATGCTTTTGTTTCATTATATTTACTTGAGAGCTTAGTCATTGAATTGCTTTTTGTTTTTTAGGAGTAGGATGAGGTTAGGTGACCTCAACAAGAAGTACTTAATTCAGATGAAATAAATTATTACAGCCTAAGCAAAAGCCAAATAAAAGAATAGTTTCTCCGAGTGTCCTAGAAAACAAAAGCCAAAGCATTCCTGATTCCTCTAGTGTCGAGCAACTCCCCAACCCTGACTTTTCTTCCCCACAGGATTCTACTTCATCATTAAAATTGTTTTTGTTCATTTTTCTAAGTAAGTTTGGTTTTGTTATTAGTTGTTAATTAAGTGGAGACATTTAGTATTGTTTTTTTTGCTTCAAGTTGTCCTCTATAGTAATCTTTCATTTCATTTATCATGCATTCATTAGCATTTAGGTGTTCTAAAGATATCTTCTTTTTCCATATTTTCTTACACTTTTTGCTGTTTTTTCCCCTTCTGAGATGACATATGGAGTATATAGTATGAGCAATCTCGTGCCTCTGGCACATTTCGCATTCGTGGAGTGTGAAGTCACTGTCTGAGGTTTAGCGAACTACAGCTATCAACCTCCAATAGTTTGGCTTAACATTATTAAAAAAAAAAAAAAAATCTAGTCTAAATAGATTATATTAAATACAAGAACTGCAAGGAAAATGTGAGCGCTCCTCTCTTCTCCTTCTCATTTGCCTACCCACTTTTCTCTTTTCATCAAACCTAACACTTATCAACATAATACAGTGAGGAGCTACCTCCATTTGTATCCAAACTAACCATAGAGCTCGTTAAACTACAGTTCAGAAAGCTATGATTATTGATTTGCAGCTAAAGTTTGCAGATCTATAACTATGACTTAAAATATTATAGTTAAATAAACTTTAAAGCCAACATACTCTTATTGGGTTCGCAAAAGGGAAAACTTCAAACCCAATATAACCTTAGTTGCTTTCCCTCAACAACCCTCTTTTTCTCTGAGCGAGCGATTTTATTGAAATACTGTGGAAACAGTACTTAGAAATGTATGTTCGGTCGCATCGGATAATTGCATCATTGTTAATATGTAATAGCCAGTGTTTTAAATATCGAATACCGGCGATATATCGGTTGATAAAATTATATACCGAATAACGGATACCAGGCGATATGGCCCTAAATACCAGTTGCCATATCGGTATCATATTTGTTAAAAAATAAACATGTTATTACATTCATAAATCATATTAAACTACTTAAATAACTTTAGGGTCTTAGAAAATACTTACAGTGATCAATTTGCTCGAGAAAGGCAATCTGCTCGAGAATTGAGAGGGAAGGGACGTCTGCTCAAGAAAGAGAATGGGTGATCTGTTTGATAAAGGGATGGAACTATCTGTAAAAGAGTGTGAGAGAGTTTATCAGGGCTCATAGATTATTAGGGTCGGGGCTTTTAGTAGTCGGTACTAGGCGAGGAGAGAAGTACAAGACTCTCTGTGGGGTCTATTCGATGTAATTGCTCGATCGAGAGCATAGAGGAAAATAAAAAAGCGAGACATCGAATCGTCAATTGATTAATGGGTTGTCACTGGTCATCGTCGGGGATCATGGGGGCGTGGTGATCAGGATCTTTGGTACTTGATGTTGGGAGTGGAGAAGGACAGTGCGGGACTTTGTTACGACCTCTTCGGATACAATCGTTTGATCAAGCAACAGAAAGAGGAAAAAAAATAAATCGTTGAATCATCAATAGATTAGATTTAGGGGAGAATGAGAAATTAGAGATCCAATAATATTTATATAAATGGATTTGGGTATTAAAGACTTTGGATGGTTTAAATTCAAAAAAGAAAAGAAAAAAGCAGTAATATGTTAATCTCCCTGATATTTTTTTCATCTCGTTTATTGAGCGATATATCGCTACGTAGCCAATGTCATTGCGTGGCCAATATATCGCCACGTAGCAGATATATCAGTTGATATTGGCCCAAATTGAGAACCGAAAAAATCTTGACTTACCGTATCATTTTAGTTTCAAAATCGAAAAACTGGCAGTAATACAGGTATACCGATTGATATTTAAAACACTGGTAATAGTTCGCAGTGGAAAGGACTGACCTGACTGCCTTCCCCAAATTTGAAAGTCATCTCGTTTTTTTTTTTTGTCTTCCTTTTATGAGTTTCATCTTGTAGGTGAAAATAAGAAAACATAGAAAAGTAAATAAATTGAATTGAAAATACTAAACTCCTTCTCCTTAAATATGATAAGAATGTACATATTGCTTTCTACTCAATTAATGTGAAGGACCTGTAATTCTCTTACCCTTGAGCTCTACTAACACCCTCTCAAGGATAGATATTGTTGACGCTAGTTTCAAAGTAAAACCTTCTACCTTAACCTTGGATTTTGCTGGATTCCAACCCTGCCCCTTCATCACTATGGCAGGCTATAGTAGCATGAATTTGGTTTAATAGAAATACCTCATTGATGGTGCTTGGTTTTAATAGGAAAAACTGAAGTAGATTAGTGGATGGCATGGGTGCAATTAGAGATAGTGAGATGTTAGAGCATGAAGGAAGTAGTAAGAGATCATAGAGATTGTTTTAAGAAAGTGCTAAAGAATATGATGACGAGTTAACTGTTGGTTTGATATAATTGTATGGTCTGTTGCAATATGCTATCCATTCATATGTATTTTCCTTCTGTAATAAAAAATGTGCCCCGGACTATTCTAAAATTAGGAAAAGTTGATATTCATGGTAAGTTATATTTCAGATCTTTAGTGTCGGGCCCACATAGGCAGTATTTTGTATACGAAAGGCTTGGCTTCACTATTTTGCAAACAAGAATGAGTTGGGCCTACATTTATGTCTTTAATAAAATTGGATCAAGCCTTAATATTTTGGGTGAATTACAACCCAATTTTGATTGGTTTGAAATATAGACCAAGCCTCAAATTTTCGAGTCTCTATAGTTGTTCTTATATTTGAATCAGCTGAGCTTAAATTTTTATTTCACTTGGTTTCATGATCATAGGCTTTAGGCAGTGCAGCATGCCAAACAGAGTTTGGCCCATTGTAGGGATTCCACCAATTAGATTTTGTTTGGAGGAAGTTGTTGCCACCAAAGGAAGATAGTTGATCACTGCCAAGCCTTCATATGAGTTTTGGATGATGGAATATCTGCTGGTGGCTATACTCCCATCTTCTCTGCCAACTAATGTCTAATTCCTTTATACTGCCTTGTTGATTCTTGAAAATGAGGACCATTGACTATCATCGCCTTCGTCATGAGTCATGAACATTGCCGCGACAAACATCATATATGTTTTAGTATGAGAAAAGTAAGCGAGAACAGGGTGAATAGGGTTTTAGGTCTAAATTGACTGTAAATCGTAATGAATTATTGCTAGGGTGACCTTTTATCATGTGATAGAAAGAAGTCCTTTTTCAGGAGTCAGCTTAATTTTAATTTGAGCAAAAAACTTCTAACTGCATGAGCTAGACCCTCTCTTTCCCTAGAAAAAAAAAATACACATTAAGTTGGGGGTTTAGTAACAGTCCTACAGTCTTGGAGCGTGAGGATAAAAGGTTTATTCTCAAGATAAGAGTCACAAGATCTGTTTTGGGAACTAAAGTTTCATAAAGTTCAAGGGTAACTAGTTTGCCCTTTGTTCACATTACTTAAGTAGTGGCAACTTTTTCACCATTATCGTATGTGATGTTTTGGAGTAAAAGATTAATGGTTCAATTTATTTACTTTCCTTGTTTTTATATTCACCACATATATAATGAAACTCTAGGGGAAAAAACTTCAGCTCGAAGGATTTTCAAATTTGAGTAAAGTTGTCACTCTGATCATTTTTGCTAACAAGAATTGTGCAATTATCACAATAAAATTAACTAGAGGACCCAATATATATTCGTAAGCTTATTAAATATACTATCATCTTACATTAATAAATTTGAACATGGGATTCTGAACAACCCAAACCTACGCTTTTATCACTAAGCCAGACCTTAGCAGCATGTTTAGGTTTAAATAGAAAGAGAGAATAGGTTAGTGGATGGTGAGTTCAATTAGAGATGGTAATGATTAGAGAATTAGGGAATAGTGAGAGATCTTACTGTCAGTTTTAAGAAAGTTAGACAGAATACGTGGAGTTGCACATCAAGAATTCTATGATCTGTTGCAGTATGCAACCCATTCTTTCATTATTTCCGTCTATATGGGTTCAACTAGATTAAAATACAAGTGATATTTTTGGTCTAAAATATATTTGAAGAGAACTACTTTTATCAGACCCATACAGGTTTCGTGAAAGAATGGGATGGATTGGCTGCAAATAAAAATAAGTGAGGCTGGGCTTAGACAAGAGCTATAGAATTTGATTAAGCCCAATTGTTTTAGATGAATTCCAACCCAATTTTGATAGGATTTAACTTGGACTAAGTTTAAAACTTTAGATTGTATTTGGTTCATGTTAGGCAGGGCAAAAATTTTATTTCATTTAGTTACACGGCCATAAGCTTGAGGATGTTGGAGCATAATGGACTTCGGACATTCCATCGACCAGATTTATTTGGATTCATTTCAACAGTAAAACGCACATGCTAATATGCCATGCTCTTGACGTTTCTACGTTTTGAATTTGATTATATTATTCATTGATTTTGATGGGAAGGAATGAGTAGATGATCAGATTATATTCTTTTTTCCCTTCTCTTTTAAATGTTAGTTAAGAGATCATTTAGAAATAAGCTAGGTTGTGATTCACATATATTTTTCCTACAACTAATCAATCTTCTCTTCTTTTAATATTTTAAACCTTTCGTTATATAAAAAAAAATTTAATTTGATTGATTGATTTTTAATTCATTCAATTATTTGTCAATTTCATAGTCTGTTCAAAGATACTTTTCTAATATAGTAGAGATAGAAATGTTTTCTGAAAATGGAGAGCATAGACACTTGAGTGCCTATGATTGGTTGGTATGTTTGATTATAGACGAGTTCAGCTTTCTTAAAAGTTTTAGATAGAAATATCTTTGGATAGGCTTATATAGAATTTTAAAGAATCTTAAATACATTAAGAGATTGATTTTGGCTGCATTAAATAAATTCCAAAAGGAATTTCAAATTTATTAAAAGTTAAGATAATCTTTTTGGTAGGGGACGCACGTTGTGAGAAAAAAAGGAGGTTCTACAAGACAATTTGGACCTCAAGTTGGAAATTTGGACTTTGTTTTATCCAAAGAGATCAGTTGCCCGCCCCAAGGACTACTTTGAACTTTTTTTTCTGTTTTTTTTTCGGGGGCGGGGGAATAGGCAGTCACCTAGTGCGAAACCTCTCGCTGACTGCGAAGAGGCTTTACCACTGTGCGACAGTGGTGCTTGCAGACTAACCCCTACATGCATAAATTCAATAAATTCAAGTTTTACAATAATACTATATACCTAATAGTTTAATACAACAACACAGAGTTCAATCATTTTATAGTATATCTAAAATCTAGACCATGAGAAAGCAGTCATCTCAAACGGAAAAGATATAAGAGAGATAGTTATGAATTTTATTGGGAAAATTTTAAGATTTTGTTTGGAAAAGAAACCTAGATGATTGCTCATTTGACTAAGCTAAAAAAGAATGGAAATAGTTTGTGGGAAACAAAAATTTATCTTCAATTAGATTATTTCACCAAGCTTCGCTGATACACGTATTCAAAAAGTGTTTATTATGGTTAGGTAAAACAATTTAGGCTTGAGGTTAGATATTGATATGATAGTTCCTTTCTTAGTTTTGGAGAAGGTTGAGTTTGGTAAGGTGTTAGCAAGGAGACAAGCACATGAGGTAGGGGACAGCAGCTTGGCAAAGAGGGCATAGGGAAATGTTGTGGTAGGAGAGACAACAAAACATATGATCTACCCTTGTGAGATTTCTCATCTTGTGATTTCAATATCTAGGTGGGTTGAAGCTGGAGACTTTGATATAGTGATTTCAATATCTAGGTGGGTTGAAGCTGGAGACTTAGCTGTAGTTTCATATGGCTATCCAGGAACAATTGCATAGAACCTGATTGGTCATACTTTCCAAATGACTTGTATATTTCATTCGCTATAGTCCTTTGCTAATTTCTATTTGGTAGTTGTGGTATCTGACGAATTCTGGTTCTTGATAGGCATACTAGAGACTTGAAAGTAGACCCACATTGTTTTCTAAATCTCTTTTTTTTTAACAGTAAATCATGTTTACTGCACTTTTTCTTGCAGTTCTATTTATTTAAATTTTTTTGGCTTCATTTTCTGGATCATTGTTGATATTCTACACACATTATTCTTTCTTATCACCATAACTTTGGGCAGGTCTTCCGTGGTGACATGGCTCTAGTTACCGTTCCCCTAGGTGTCCTCAAGAAAGGTTCGATCAAATTCGTTCCCGATCTCCCAGCACAAAAGCAAGATGCAATCAAAAGATTGGGTTTTGGGTTGCTAAATAAGGTCGCAATGCTATTTCCTCATGATTTTTGGGGTGGGGAGATTGATACCTTCGGCCATTTGACAGAGGATTCGAGCCAAAGAGGGGAATTCTTTCTGTTCTACAGTTACTCTTCAGTCTCTGGTGGGCCACTGCTTGTTGCTCTTGTTGCTGGGGAGTCCGCAATTAAGTTTGAGAAATCCTCTCCTGTGGAGACCGTTGAGAGAGTATTGGATGTACTAAGAGGGATATTTTCCCCGAAGGGAATTGACGTCCCCAGCCCCCTCCAAGTGATTTGTACTCAGTGGGGAAGTGATAAGTTTACCTATGGGTCATATTCTTATGTAGGTATTGGATCTGCAGGGGATGATTATGACATTCTTGCTGAGAGTGTTGGCGGTGGAAGGGTATTCTTTGCTGGCGAGGCAACTAACCGAAGGTACCCAGCGACGATGCATGGAGCCTTGCTGAGTGGGTTTAGAGAGGCAGCGAACATATCAAGAGCAGCTCAGAGAAGGTGTATGGTGCCAAAAGGAGAGAATTTCTGTTCAAGTGGAAGGCTTGGATCTGAATGATCTATTTTAGAGTCCTGATTGGTCCTTTGGGAGCTACTCTGTGCTTGACGATCCAACTTCAGATGGTCCAGACTTGCATTCGTTCGTGTTGGGAATTGGTGAGAGGAAAATGTGGTCGGCTTCTCTTTTTGCTTACGGTTTGATTTTGAGGAATCATGTCAAGGAGCTTCTTGAGATAGGTTGAGATGATAATAGATTGAATATGTTGCGTCAGAGATATGGTACAAAATTATTCAGATGGAATGAATTAGGAAGCGTGGGAGAGGCTCTTATAGCCCATATAAAGACTGAAGGAAAAGTTAATAACGTATTGGAGATTGTGAATGGAATTCGTGTGTAAGAGTTTTCTGTCAATTTCATTTATTATATGCAATGCACCTGATAATGCCTAGAGCAGCCAACAGGCCTAGGCAACAATGAAGATTTTTTATTCAGTACTAGGCTTATATTCGCCTTTGTGCTACAAGAAGAAGCCATAAATAACGAGGATTTTCTCAGAAGGCTAGGAGATAAACTGACCACATGGCGGTAGAAGCAACTGTTCTTTCCATGGGTAGGTAAGTTTCACTAACCTTTAAATTTGATGGTATATAATTGGCTTTCTCTAATGAGTCAGTAGTGAGGTAGGATTAGGACCTGTTCTAATGGTGTATGATCAACATTCTTGCCCATGCATCTGTTTGAGCTAGTTGTGTTTGACATGCAATGAAAAATTCTCAAGTTGTCACACCCTCAATTTGGATTTATTGTTTCTATTATATCAAAATAAAGATGTGTGGAATTTTTTTTAGCAGCAGTTGTTTCTTCTCTCTAGCAGTAGCCTGTTATGATATCTTTCTTGTTATTTATGGTCATGCATATTCATATATCACGTTCACTTCACTCAATGCTACTATGCTGATTCAATTTATAGTGGTTACAATTTAATTGAGCGATAAAAGCAATAAATACTTGATTTTAGTTATCTCATGAGATATTACTTGCATAATTTACTTCATCATGAATGCATTGGTACTCTGTAATTAGAAAACTTACTAGAAGCATGGAACTTATACTTCTTTATAAATATAATTCTCTCGAAAATAAACTGTTATTGATGAAGTTGCTTGTCCAAGAAAATTCAATTTCAGTATTTCATTTTGCTTGTCTTGAAGGGATATTATTTGAGTTTGTTTGGATGCATGGTCTACAAATCAAAATTTTTTGTTTTGAGTTGTAGTTTTACATAATAAAATATATCTTTTTCAAAACTGTTAATATTGACTGGAGTGGAGTCTCTGGGCAGCCTCTAGAAATAATTATTTTTAGCAAATTTTGATTTTCATACATTTGACCAACCAAACTGAATATGTACAGCTTGTGTGAAAGAAGATTTTTGAAAAGTTTGATTTTGCATACACAAGATCAAGATGGAGTGATATAGAAAAGATGGATAGAATAACAGATTAATGATGGGAGGAATTGCGATTCCCTAAGTTTAAGTTTAAATTAAAATGTGATTCTTCCAAAAAAACGAAAATTAAAATGTGACATAAACTGAGTTGGAAGTGTAAAAGATGGACGCATAATTTGGCACTGATCATAGAAATTCAAAAGAAAAAAAAAAAATTATGGCTGCTTTGTCAATGGAGACTCTGTGAGTTTTTCCATAGATTGGTCTATTCGAAGGTTTGTCGCTAACTTAGTGGAGGGGACGTACGGTGAAGGGGGTTAAGCGCATGAAAGAGAACACAAGGAGAATTTAGTTTAAAATATCTGGTTTTATTACCTATGCGGCTATGGTGCTTTAGACTCCTCACTTGTTGCATGGCTTTTGGTGGGTCGGCCTTTCGCTTTGGAGTTGTACTCCATAGGTCAACCTCTTTTTGTTTGTAGAGGATTGCAATGACGATCAATTGGCTGCTTTCTCATCCAAAAGATGACTCCTTGCGCATGTTTTAATAATCTACCTTTTAAAGAGACACAAGGGTTGACGAGAGAGAGAGTAAACATCACTTACATCCAAGTATCAGCACATGATTGGTTGTGCTCTTTTATTCTGATTTTCTTCCTTCAGCACATTAACCATTTAACTGTGCTATTGCCTTGAGTTATTTGGAAGTGCTATTTAGCTGATTTTCGTTCTAAAAAACTACCATGGAAGCTTTGCTACTTCCTTTCCAATGTTTGGGACTTTAGCTGAGGGAGTTGATGAATCTCTGATCAATTAGGATACTGAGATGGTATGCTAATTTAGGAGTGTAATTCTAGGATTCCTCTTACAAGGTAGTTTGTAGTCATCGGTTAAAGTTGTAATCAGGAAGTGGATAAGTATCTAGGCTGACTGCCTTTTAAAATTAGATATTATTGTATTTCAATTTGTACTCATATGCGTCAAGTAGCCATTAAATGGATGGTTGAAAGCAGCAAGCATTTAGATCAACAGTCTATATCCCAACAAAAATATATTTAAAAAAAAAGTTTTGCAAGGGTTTTTAAAGTGCTTATATCATGATTCAAGATTTAAATTTTCAATGTTTATGTCCCGCATCATAGATCTCTAAGCAACTTGCTGCTTTTATCCATTCCATTTTTGGGACTGGTTGATGCATGGGAAAATTATAGAACAGCCTCCTTTTTCATTTTCTAGGCATTTTATATCAACTTGAAGAAAATGGATTCACATTGAACTGACTAGCACTGGAATGAAATGGAAGGATTAGTTTTCAAATCCCTCCACGTGTAACCTAAGTTTGTATGTGCGGATGTGCCAATTTTATGTTGTATTTGGTTGGGGTTTCCTATATGGACTAGGCCTGTTGGGTTTTATGACACTTATATCTAATCTTAGTACCCTTGTTTAACAATTCGGCACCAATTTAGAAGGCCATGCAAGGTTGTAAACTCTTGTTTTAAAATTTTCATGAATCTTTGTCAATAGAGAGTTGTACTTCCCAACCGACTTTTTACGAGAAAATTGTGGAGTTGCATGTCACCTTTTCCTATATTTAGAGTTATTATGCTTCCATGTCAACGCTATGTTGTGACATGTTTGTGTCCCTGCTTTTTTTGCTGGGGCAGACCAGCCTTCTATTTAGGGGGTGTCAATGGTATACACCTGTTATACACTGTGATGAGTGTTACTATAAGTCTATAAGCATAACTAAGCTAAAACATTTAGCAAATATAGACTATTCTTGATTCTTCTTAAAAATACTTATTTCAATTTTAATAAAACATTACAAATTTACAATTCCTCTATTATTTTTGACGTTCTACTAGATTTATCTTGCTTTAAAGCGAAAACTAACACATGAAAGGAATAAGAAATAAAATGGATTCCAAATATAAGTTGCTTTCATAAGTAAAACTGGTGTCTGTATATTATTCTTATTTAGGTTAATTTCAACTGTCATTCAGTACCATTTAACTTTAGGCTTGATTCCTTTATAGCCCAATTTGTAGCAAATTCATACACCTAGGGATACCCACGTAGAGCCCAGGGTGGGCAGAGGCCCACACTGGGATTTTAGGAAAATGTGATGGTCTATTTAACTTCAATTGAATTCAATTTATTGGCCCAACTAACGATAGTTAAATGCATGTCAGTTGGAATTTGAACTTGGGTAGCTTTGTTATCATACTAAAGTTCCTTCCACTTCACAAAACTTTGAAGTTCAGGTGAGGTTTGAGGGTGTTTTTATATTTCAAAAGCCCCAGCAGGTCAAGTGTTTTTTTGGCCGAAATCTTGGCCTTTACACAATTTTATTCAATTTCTTAAAAATCCAAATCAAATGCGTGCTTGCTGGGATACGAATCTTAGTTGCCTGAGATTATATTAGAGTCCCCTCAACTGCACAAAACTCTGAACTTATGACTAGGTTTTGGATGATATATTTTTATTCTAACAACTAAAATACAGGATTGGTGAACTTGCTGACTCCTTACTTTTAGATACATTGGAATTTAATTTAATCTCTAAAGTAGAAAATTAAAAAAATGATCCAAGCAGGTCTTTTCATAGACAGAGGTAATTGATTAGGTAATAAAAAGTTGATAAAACTTTTGTCTTACATTCTAAGAAGAAAAAAGATGTTCCAAGCAGATGTACTCATAATCATGTAAAGAAAAAAAAAGGGAATTTTCATGGTTTTATAATTTCCAAAATTGAAAAGAAATGATGACGAGTGAAATACTATCTAAACAACCGCCTCCAAGAGGTTACCCAATGGCCCTCTGAGATATTTTGGTTTTGAGGACATGTCCCAATGCCCTATTGGCTTTAAGGGTTGGGGTGTTGGAATTTCTTACAAGTTAGGATGTAGATGAACCAATGTTGAAAATAACACATTATGAAACTCGTTATATTGCGTTACGTAACTTAACGGAACCCCAACGCTACGTAACAATTGGAAATAACTCAGTGCACCATAACGGTACGTTTTTTTATGTTATTTTACGTTATATTATGTAATGTTACGTTAAATTACGTTATGTTACGTTATTTACAATTATTTTTTTAGTTATTTCTATATTGTTATTGATTATTAGCGAGTTGCTGTAATTTTCTTATTTGATTAGTTGTTGGTTTGTTTGATTGCTTGTAGAATTGTTAACTTGTTAATTTACTATTGTTTTCTTATTTGCTTATTGTAATTCTTCTCCGGTTGCTAAAATTTACTTACTAATTCTATTGAATTTTTAATTGAACTGAAATCAATAATTCCAAATAAGATAAATTGAACATTACAAGATATAAATTACAACAATGATAATAACTGGAATTAAAATAAAAAAAATTATAATCTTGTTTTCTTATTTCAATGATGACTGGAATTATGGTTGCAGACTTAATATAATTTGTGAAGATTAATGTAAAAATTATTATATTATGTATTACAAAATGGTTTTGTATTCTTTTCTTAGATATTTTTAAATTTATTTTTCAATTTATAATAATTATTTTATATAGTTTTATATTTATTTTTATTAAATAAATAGGAAATTGCATAACGTACATTATGCGTTATGCTATATGCGACATAACCTAACAGAGGCAAAACGTTACGGTACCGTTATCACTATTTTAAACGTTAAGATGAACTAAACTAATTTACTTTCTAAAACCATATGCACCTGTAATTTGAAGACTAGAAATTTCCATATATGTCATAATAGACTTTTCTTGCATTGTTTAAAGACATCAACTCAAAATAAAATGACATATTTGGTGGAGAATTCCTAATTAAAAAAGCTAGGATGTTTATACATGGAAAGTTTTCAAATTTGCATGCACCCACGGGGGAGAAGTTGACATGGCCCTCGTTTCTCCTGCTCCCTCCCCTTGCGTGGTGTGTCCCTATTCCTATCATCTGAAAAAACAAAAAAGGTAAAACGTAAAAGAGTGCAATGTAATCCTTCATAAAACTTCATGATGAAGCCTAATCCCTACACATACATACAACTAATATGTAAGCGTACACAAGTATACACCTATGGAAACATGCACTTGTAGATAACTCCTATAGAAGGGCCTCTTCAAAATGTACTTTACTCCAAAAATTTTAGAGGAAATGCTCCTCTAGAGATCCTTTGCGATGCTATACAAGAGAATCCTGTAAATGTATTTTGTACAACTAATTATATTTATTGCTCCTAGCCAAAGTTTTAAAGGTCAGTTAGTACCGTAATGTTATTGCAAATGTCATATCAGCTTTTGAGGCAATTGTTACGTTATTTTGCACTATAATATATGTCTGGTATTACCAAATGATATGTCCAATATTCCCTCTGTTAGAGTAAATCGAGTCGGGTTGTCAGACAATTTGCATCTCTAGCCTATTCTGGTACCATAAACCACCAGTCGTAACCATCAATTGATAATGTATTTTTATACCTTGCTCCTACCAAAGATGGGTAGTGAGTTTCACTCTTTCAACCACGTATAAATGAAGTTCATCGAATCGTTTTTATCTCTTTTGCAACCCCTCCAAATTATTATGTTCTTATTAATAGTTAATCAATTAGTATTTTTCCTTGCTATAAAAACCGTTTTGTCCAACTTGAAACAAATCTGGCAATCGCTACCCATATAATGCCCCCCCGACCATAGAATTTTTTTGCGCCAGCAACTAAAATAGTGTATAGTTAACCATAGATTTTTTTTTCTCAAAAATGCTAATTACAATTACTTTTTGAGTTCATGAGAATTATTATAACCCCACTAGCTCCTATCTCATATGCAATGTGGAACGATAGTTAAGGACAGTATATTGATGTTCTTGTTAGATAGGCACAGTAACATACTAACACTTCACACCAAGTGATGTGGAATTTTAGAGGTGTCCCTCGTGGAGTCTAGATGTGCTCCCACAGACTCAAGAGATGACCCCTACGTAATCATGACACTTTTTTTTTGTGCAGCACATAGTGCTTCATGTGGCACTAAAGGGAAAAAATGATGGGGAATTTGGTGGGTTTGAGAAAAAAATAGAGTTTGATAAAACCAAAGATAACTTTTGAGCCTCACATCTAGGTGAATCATGTGTGTCCACTGTCACAGATCACTCATACAGATATTTCATAGCAAACCACGTGTCATAGAAACTAAGGTTTCAATTTTCCATCAATCATCTTCTAATCAAAATAATTCTCATGTAAAATTAGGTATATCCCTCCAGCACACCACGTGCAATAAATAAATAAAACAAATAATCTGCTAGAGTCCCGAGTAGAATAATACTAATAAAAGCCAACTAATAAATCTGGACCTCATCATATTGCATCTCAAATGGCATCTTGTTTAGTGCTGCAGTCTTGTGAAGCCATGTAGGTGTAGCTGTCTGCATAATAAACAGAAGGAATCATTATATACTTCAGTATATGTGCTAAACAAGAGTCTTTTAGTCATAAAAATACTTTTTGCTTTTTCGAGCCAGAAGACCTCATATTTATTTAAGCAGGAAGCAAGCTGTTGTTACATATTCGGATGCTATTCCATCGTCAAAAATGCCTTCTGCTGAAACTGTTCTTGTAGAAGTCTAGGTACCTTGTGGAGAAACTTGTTATTCAATGTGATGAAGATTCTAATTCTTATGTTTGTTTTACTGAAATATCTGAGTATCATGCATAATTAGTTATCTTTTAGAAACAGGTTAACTGTAAGATAAATCTTTGGATGTACATTCAAAATTCTATCAAAGTACCTAACCTGTTAAGACAGTTTTGGATTGAATTTCCTGATATTTTGGAACCCTTTTGAACACATTTATTTTTGTTAGATATATTGTTGATTAGCATGAACACTTTCAATAAAACAAATGTAACAATCGGCTAGTTGTATGAGCTATAAACAAGGCTTTATTTGGAGATTGAATCCAAGAAAGTTCCCTTTTGGATCAAATTAAAGTTGAGCATGTGGAACACAAGTAATGGGGAAGATATATGAGCTTCATCTTAAACACTATATTGTTCACACTCCACAAAACTGGAGTTGCTTCATCTGTTGTCACATTGAGTTAGAGAACAGATTGTCACAGATAACATCGAGTCATATATGGGTATGCGATAATGACAAGGATGTCACTAAAACTTTTGCTCATAATTTTGAGTTAATATAAGGTTGGAGTTTCTATTGCAGTTCTGATGCAGATGTGAGGTAGCCAGGCCCTAAGCATGCTGCTTGCAAACTTATTACTATAAGGCTGCAAAGAATGTATACAATGAACAATATTATATTTTGCTTTCGGTTATTTCTCGTAAATCCAATAAGTTTATGCTGTAGCAACTGCTATTCCATGTTGTGAAATTCAATGAAGGTAACTCCTGTCATGAAATCTTTGGCAATGCCCAAGAATGCTGATCTATACTCATTAGCAATTGCAGTTTATCTGTCTATTCTTTTGGTTTCATGTCAAAGTACTTGTATTCTGCAGCAGTAACATGAGATGAAATTTTCAGCGAGGTACTGTTCAAGTGAGGTAAAGATGCTGTCATTCCCGAATTTGTCCAGTGTTTGGTTAGCATAACGAATATCTTCAGCGGTTTTATTTTCTCTGTTTTGTTGACAGGGGTCGACAGGGAACATGGTTCTGACTCTGTACTGAGCGAGGTTGACGCTGAGAGCTCTGTTGCAGTCATTAAACTTGTACGTACCCTCCCTTTCTGTCCTTGTGTTAATGCAATGACCATGTGCTAATTCTCATACACCATAATGTCTTAAGCTAAGTACTGCATTGAGCAATAAATATGCGCCCATAACCTTTGCTCGCTTGAATAGTTCCCATCACAATGAGAATAGCAATAATATGGTACCTCTTTCAACTGTCTCAACTCATTGTCTCTCTTAAAATGTCTTGCATTGTACAACAGCCTTAAGTGTTTGAATTCTGTTTATGTCACGTTAATGTTTCAGTAATTCTCATAGCCTATGATGCACATTTTTTTTTCTTTACCAAGAAGTATTTAGCTTCCATGTGCAAAATCAATTCTAGCATTCTTATTAAAAGCAAGAAAATGAAAAATCAAATCTAGCAGAATGAAAGTTCTGATCTAAATGTTGACATCCAAACTCAACTTTTAAAGCAATTGGGCTGTTAGTTGGTGTTGGCCTACTGAGATTGTTCATTCATTGAGGCACATGAGAAACATTGGAGCTATAACAACTTGAAACAACAAAACTGAAAACATTATCTTGGAGACTTGTAAGTTGGGATAAGAATGGGTGGATCCGAGGGCTAGTCCATGACCTGTTTTTCAAAATTTTGAATTAAAAAAGAAAATTTTATTATTTGAATATAAAATTTTGGATAGACGGGCCACGGATTGATCTTTGGATCCGTCCATTCTTATCCCTACTCATAAGAGAGGAGCAATAACATTCTGGCTTAATGGCTGGCAAGGGTCTAACAATAATTTAATTCTATAAATCTTAATGCAAGATTTTGGCACTAACCTACTATGATTAGATTAGTGGGATCATAACTAATCCCTAGATTAGGATTATTTATGCTAAGTGGGGATTAGGAGAAATTGATATTGGAACTGATTGCTTTTGTAACAGTCTGGGTTGGTGTTGCAGAGGATTGCCCATTTCAGTCCTCTATTAACTAATCCATTTAGCACAGTAGATTAACTTTGATAATCATAGTTTATGCCCCTTTGTGAATTCAAATACCTTTCTCTAATAACTCACCTTATTTATTTTTATTTTTATTTTTATTTTTTGTCTCTTTTTCTTTTTCCTTCTTATTTGAGAATTATATGCAGAATTCCTACCAAAATAAAATATTTTATTTCTAAATCCATTTCTTTTTATCAATCTATTTTTTAAAAAATCGATATTAGATTTTCATGAAAAATTTGGCTTCAAGATTACGGTGGAAAAGAAGTGCAAATTAAGAAAACAAAAAAGGGGAATAAAACTAAATATTTTTATGTCAATATATGGTGAAGATGGTACTTATAAAATGTTGAGAAAAAAAAAGGGAGAAGATGGAAATCTTTTGACCCTAAGAATTAAGTTTTAATTTGTATCATAACTAAAAGGCAAAAGACTTTGTATTGACATCAGAGTGAGAGCCTAATGGTCCTTTATCATGTCAGCCAATGTTTAATTACTTCCAATGCACTTAATATCCATATTAACTTAAATAGGTAGGATGAAGTCCATTTGTTTAGCCGTCCACTAAACTAAATTGTGGGTAAAGAGCTGAAAGTAGCATCTTGTTGACAATGAGTCAATGACAAGAGATTCATGGCCAAATTAGCCTAACATCTGTAATAGTATGATACTAGGGGGGGATTGCAGAGTCCCACTCCCCACTCCTTTCATGCTTTTACTAGTCACAAATTTTTCTAGAGAAAAGTGCCTGAAGAAAGTGCCTGATGTTTCTAACCAAAAAGTGTTACTTGGCCTAATAACTGAAGGGAGATAGGGTCACACCAATTCTCTATCAATTTGGTCGGAAATATTGTGATCAAATTGATCGTAACAAATGTTTTGTTCATCTGCAAATGTACACTCAGTAAAACTAGTTATGTATTCATACTGTTTCTCTATTATCTGCGGATATGGACACTGAAAACTGAACGGTATGTCAAGTGACAGTATTGACTATTTTAATCTTTAAATTTTTTAAAAAAGAATTACAACAAATATTGCAGAAAGCAAATCAATGCTAAAAGCAAAAACATTTTTGCAGTTATCTACGCATGTCCATTTTCATACATTATTTGACCTAACTCATGGCTACAAAAAAGACAGAATGAGTTTGTTCCTCTGGAAAAATAAAAATCCAAGTTGATAAATCTTACATGTCAGTAAGAACTTTTGGGCTGCATACAAAGAGACAGACAAATAGGTAGCAATGTCTCTAATGGCATCACTTCTTTTTAATTTGTGGAAAGTTCTGAGTTCGATGTTCATTGGGGACTCAATTTGGGTAAATATTGCATAAATGTGTGAATGTGAGTTTGTTGTTGATGGGGCTATATTGTAAATCGATAACACCAGCAATGCAGTTTTAACTGTAATTATTGGAATTGTGCCTTTATGTTTGAATGTAGAATTTATATAATTTCACGTTCTGTTGTTAAAATATATACTGGTTACTTTTACTTTCTTATGTTAAACATAACAAATTCACTTTGCAACTTTTATATTAAAGTTGAGCTATGAGAAAGCGTGAATTGATACAATCAACAACATAATTTTGTTCCAACAAAGTGCATATCGATTTTGTTAACAAGGAACTACATGGCCAATTTTATCTATTATTTCAAGTTAGAACTGCATCTAGCTCCAACTATAATAAACCAAACTGCTAAACTTCAAGTTAACCTTGTCAAATGCTTGTTCATGTTGTAGAATTGGCTATAGGAAGTGATGTACGATGTTGCAGTCGGTATATATTGATACAAATCGCAACTTTAATAGGGAAAATGGGTTGTAGGTTAATTAAACTCATTATGTATACATATATAATGACCTATATGTACATAATATGTATAGTTTTAGTTTAGGTGACATGTTCTTAATTTGCATTGGAAAGTAGTTAGAGGGTCTTATCTCAACCCTTTTGTCCACTCCCATGTCGAAGAAAGTGGCCACTTTAGAGAAGGTGATTGTCAAATGGATGCACCATAAGAGAAGGACCACCAAAGGTTCATTCACACTTCAGCTAGTGAAACACTGGCGATGGGCACCTAGCAGTTGGACATGGAGTTCATCGCCACCCATACCAGCAGTTGGACATAAAGTAGATCAGCATAGCCTTGAGGGCCAAGGACGACTCGCCTGGCCATACGGAGAGGTCACACTCATTTATTCTATAGTCAAAGCAAGAAGCCCACCCTTAGCAGCATGCCCCGGTTGACATAAACATCTAATGTTGCTTTTAATAAGATCACAAGTAGCATAACAAGAGTAATGGATGGTTATGGTCTCACTTGTCATTTGTTATTTCAAGACAATCGTCTTCTTGGTAGTCACTTGTTTTAAGAAGAAAGGTAATATTATGCAGATTTTATAGCTAGTGAGAGAATTTAATTGGATGATATGATTTTTTGGTAGGGAAATCCTTCTCAACAGCTTGCAGAGCTCGTGATGAATAATCGTTTCCGTGAGATTGTAGTTGTCGAGGTTATGTATTAGCGAGGGAAAAAAAAACTCTGTTGCAATCGCGCAACATTATGCTTTCGTACCTTACCCCAAACACACCAAATCAAGCAGACAAAGGATTCAACATGTCTTTTTCTAGGAGTAGAAATAATAGTGGGTCCCTTGTCTTGTTATTATTATTTTAGGAAGCTATCTCTTGTTTGTCCATTGGGTTTTCTTCCTTGTCATGTGCATGTTGTTATCATAGTCCCCTCTAATTTGATGGGAATCCTCAACATCGATTTGGCCCATGAAAATAAAATTAAACATATAAACAAGCAAATTTAATAAATAAAACATTATAGTTTTTATTACATTGTGTATGTTGTTAATAAATAAAATATTAGTTTTGCATGTGTAACATATCATCCTAGTGGTTAGTCAGCAAGCCTTATGATACTCCTCTTATGTCGCCCTAGGTTCAAACTTTGAGAAAAATATTGCCCAAATCCAATAACAATAACAAAATACTCGGAGCTCAAAGAAAAGTTAGGATTTGGATCAGAATGCGGAGTTTGAGCTGTGGAGCAAGGGAGAGATGGTTATATCTATCCCATTCTTTCGTCTGGTTCGGTCTTTTGTAGTAGGTGTGATATTAAGGGAGTTCAGGACTGACAAGCTGAAGCTTTATTCTCACTCGGACAAAGATTTGTCTGATTTTTCATGTTTCAGGGAAAAAAAAAACTCTGGCATTGATTTTTTTGAACCGATTTATTAATAAATATAGCAATGTTTCTCAAAAGCCATCACATATGTTTTAAGGCAAAAAATAGGTTTTTTGAGAAATCATCTTCTCCCCTCTTTTTTTTTTTTTTCCCCTGAAATCTTTGTTGCATTTTAATTTAAATAGTAACACGTAAATCGATTTGCAGTAGATCGTAACATGCAGTTTTTTTGCTGATTAATAATCTCTCTATTAATGAAATCTAGAAATATTTTTCATTACGAAGCCCTCTATATAAACCGTTGAAGAAAATTCTCTATCCAAATATGCAATGCGAGCTCATGATTGTAAGACCCTGCAGATTTGAGCGAAAATACGAGAGTTTGATGTCAGTGTCTAACTGCTGATTCAAAATTTTATTTAGGAAGAATTAAAAATTGATTTATAGATATATCTGTAGCCATCTCTGTGCCAAGCTCATGAGTGCAAGTATCTCACCGTGACGATTTGATGACTTGATTTGCTCGTCACGATCCACTCTCCAAATACTAACGGACCAAATATGGTTGATCCCATCGCATCCCATGCAGGCGCACTATATCATCATGCGCCCCTTGGCTCTTTCTCTCTCAAAGTGCATGAAATCATTAGAATGTGGGTTCATCTTTGACCCGTGGCCCCAATATTTTATCGTTGCCCCCCGGCTTCTGCCGTAATTTCGCTGAAACACATATGATTCTAGTGGGATCACGGGAAAGTCTATCTAGGCACACCACTTTGCTCACTATGCCCACAGTTCTCAATCAACGCAGGGATTGCGAAACGAGCACACCACTTGTTTTAAGGAATTGCTAAACGAGCACACCACTTGTTTTAGTAGATTAGTCTATAAACGGTTTTCAAACCGTTCAACAATTAGTTTCCGAACGATTTTAATAATTCCCGAACCGTTCAACAATTAATTCCCGAATGGTTTTAATAATTTCCGAACAGTTTTAAATTTCCGAACAGTTTTAATTGCATTCTCCGATCAGGACAAAAAACGAAGTCACAAAATTAAGTTAAGTGCTTGCAACTTTAAAAGGTGTGCTTACTAGACCAGCAGTGGTGTGCTCGTTTAGTAATTTTTGTCGGGATTAGTCTCCGAACGGTTTTTACACTGTACAAATATTAGTCGGATTTTCACACCATTCAGGTATTAGTCGGATTAGTTCAGGTATTAGTCGGATTAGTTTCCGAACGTTTTTTGATTAATTTCCAACCATGACAAAAAAAATATTGTAACGAAAAACTTATAAATTTTTACAACTCCGGATATGGGCTTCCTTAGTAAAGTGGTTTGCCCGAACAGAATTTCCCGTGGGATCACGTGATCACAGCCTCTAAAAGAAATGGACGCCCGAGATTTGAGCGGCGCCGGCGGACCCCGACTAACGAATGCGAGAACACTGCTGGGGCGCTGCCGGCGGTCACGGTAGTCCACCGACAGAGTGCGATGCGGAATTAGACGGCAATCGTCACCGGACGGGGACCGCACCCCACTTCTAGAAGGTAAGGTTACCTCCATTAATTAGTTTTGTTTTTTTTAATTTTTTATTTCTCTTTATTGATGTCGGTACGAAAAATTATAGTTTTTGAATATATATTATAGCAAAAAAAAGAATTACAAATTAAAAAAAAATACAGTAAGTTATGAGGATTGGATAACTCTATAATTTTAAGTTGTGCTCCAGAAAAAACGAGTATTGTGCTAATGTATAATAATTTTATCAAAATGGAATGTATATTCTAAAAAGTAAGGAAGTTATGTTCTCTAGGATATGCTTCGTAGGTCAATATGTACTTATAGCCTGAGAGAAAAGAAAAGTATTTTCATCCTTCACTTCAATATGCTCTTGCTATGCGGTTATTTCCATGAAGTTTTAATTCATCATATGTGATGAAGGAAAGATAATATATATACAGATTTTGTGGAAAATGAAAGAATCAGAATGGGCTGTAAAAATTGTTTGGTAGAAAATTTTCCTCAATGGTTTGTGAATCTCACAATAAAGGATGTTTTAAGTTTTTGTTATGTGAGCTTGTAATCATTGGGAAAAAAAAAAAAAAAAAGAACAAACATACAAAATATAACTTGCAATTTCCCACATATAGATGTCAATAACTTACTAGCAAAAAATATATATACTTATTTGTTAACTCACTCACTTTAGATTTTTCATTTTTCTGTATTGTTTTTTTTTTTCTTCTATTTCCAAAAAAATCAATTTTATAGTCAATTATTGATTGTTAAAGCAACCATATTCCACTGACCACACTAAATTATTTTGACTTAAATTTCGGGACAGCAAATTATGACAGAAGGAGATGTTCAAAGTATTTTTTTCTTTATTTATGTGGAATAATATTGTTGAGTACAATCCATTGTTTCGAGATATCCATTTGTTGGGCAATGCATTTTTCCATATTCAAATCCAATATATTTGGAGAGAGCAATATATTTGTCGGTTATATTGCTCAAAATGGTATTAATTTGAACATGGAGATTGTTTGACAAAATTCTTTTCTCGGTAGTTGTTAAACCTTATAGTACGGACATTTCTAAGTAGAGGTACAATGTAAACTTTGAGATCTTGTCTTAGGGGAAGTATATATATATATATATATATATATATATATATATATATATATATATATATATATATATATATATAGACTTAATGTTACTTTGTTCATGTTTTATTATTAGGAGCTAAAAGATTTGACTTTTTAAACAATGCCAATCTAATCTCCTCATTAAGGATGTTAATTGACTCGTCTACATCACTCGTATTATATAAAATTTTGAATGAGAAAAATAATATTTTTATTTTTAATTCAAAAAATTGTATAGAATCAGACTAAAAATTGACACATAGATGTTTACATTACCATCCTAATCGAGACTAATAATTTTGTCATAAATGTGAGAGGGACTAAAACCCAACTCACACATCCTCTTAATTTGTTTATATCCTCACATGTGGAACCCTTAATTACTCTTTAATTATAAACTCAGTTGATATTTATAATTATAATGAAAGTACAACACCATTACAAATATTAAAACATATTTGTTGTTATTTAAGTCACAAGACAACATCAACATGGATAAGATCACTCACCAGGGGAGTTTTCAAAGGAGCACACCACTTTTGCTAATGAGCCCACTAAATAGTTCTTTTTTATTCGGACTTTCAGTTGGAAAATAGGTTCACTAAGAAAAATAGTGTGCTCCTTTGGAAAGTGGTTCACTAGGAAAAATGGTGTGCTCCTTTGGAAACTCCCCTCACCAGTCACCAGGGCTGAGCAGAAAACCAAATCAAATCGTAAAACCGAGCTGATCGATTCGGTTTATTCAGTTTTCGATTTGATTCAGTTTAAAAACCGAAATTAATTTCGGATTTCGGGTCGGGTTTTAATGGCTTTAGCTCCAACCGAAACTGACCGAAAAAATCGAAATTTTACAATTTTATTCTTTTTTTTTTATTTTCAATATGTTTTTCTTTTAAATCTTCGATGAAAAGCATGTTATTGTTATTTTAATAGCATGTTATTGTTATTTTAATAAGTAGAAAAAATATGTAAAAAAAAATTATTATCTTTCCTATAAAATATAAGTATTTATCACATATTTAGTTTCAAACCCAAATAACGGAAAACCGATCGAACCGAACCGAACCGAAAATTCGGTTTCGGTTTCGATTTTTTGGAAGTTCAGTCGGTTTCGGTTTCGGTTTCGATTTTCAGTAGGAGTTTTTTCCCCCAAAACCGAACCGAACCGATGCTAATCCCTACCGGTCACTAACTCATAATGTTCAGCTTCACAGATCTCTCACTCTTTGGAACTGCGAATCTTCTGCCACCCAAATATTAATAAAATTACTAATAAAAATTATGAACATTAACTCACCGTAAAGGCTTAAAAAAATCTTAATAAAATTATTGCGACTCTATTATTATTACAGATTATAACATTTTATTTTTAAAAAAAATGATCAAAACTCTACAACAAAGTTCTACTGCATTATTATAAATTGTTCATGATGTTCATGCATTTAACTCAAAAGTTTTCTCTCGCCGTAGAAAAAATATTCGCTTGCTTGCTAACATAAAACTTCTTTATTTGAATTTAAAATACTATTATACTTAGTTGGGCTCCATCGATCTCTCGCACTTGGAAATTGAAAAACTTCTCTTCCTTATAATTAGTAAACGGTTTATTTCAGTGAAACATCGATAATCTAATTTATTAGATTTTATTTTAGTCTTTAGATTCCTAACGGTCATTAATTAATAACTTGCTATTCTTATTTCTGGTTAACTTAAACTATACAATTTTTTTATGAAATTTCTAAATTACCCTCCTCTGGACATATGAACATATTAGTGTGAGAGAGGAGGATAATTTAGAAATTTCAAAGAAAATATACAATTTAAGTTAAATATGAATAAGAATAGCAAAATATTGATAACACTTTTGACTGAAAGTTTTAGAGTTTAAGGGTAATATAGCTATAGTTAATTCTTAATAAAAATTAATAATTATTTCACCAATATCATACGAAACACTTGATATTTAAAAAAAAAAATTACAAATATGAATGTGATCACATATTCACATACCTTCTCCTCCTAAGTTTCAGCTACATAGATCTCAAAGTCTCCCCAAAAAATACTCTTATTTCATAATTATTGATTTACTAATTCTTAATTCTAACTAATTATATTAAGAATTAATTACACTCAGACCCCTGTAGTACGGGACATATAACACTTAGACCCCCTGAAGTTTAAAACTCTCACTTAGACCCCCTGGACCAGGGGTCTGAATGTAATTAAAATACGGTGATTTAGATACTTCAGCGGGTCTAAGTGAGAGTTTTAAACTTCAGGGGATTTAAGTGTTACATGCCCCATACTTCAGGGGGTCTGAGTGTAATTAACCCTTATATTAAACTATAGTTAGTATTTTTTTTTTGGATGCTATTGGGTCCTAATTAAACTCGTCTAAGTATTAGATGTCCCATACTTCAGGGGTGCGAGTATAATTAACCCTTATATTAAACTATAGTCAGCAGTTTTTTTTGGATGCTATTGGGTCCTAATTAAACTCCTACCTATAAGAGAGACTCGTGAGAGAGTGAGAGGCTCCTCTCATTTGTTCTCTTCTGCTCTCTGGCCTCTGCCATTTACTCAAGTTTGTGTTTTTACAGATAAAGGGATGAGCTTTCTGCTCTGCAACAATCTCAATGCTGAGCTCCTGAGGCTTTGTTTCTAATCAAGCTGGGATTTTTCCGGTAATTTCTCAGATTTTGCTCAATACCCACTTGTATTTTTGCCTCATTTATCAAATAGTTGCAGAAAGTTTGGATCTTTAGATCTCTCTCTCAATGGCTTTTCACTCTCTGTACTTGTCTGGTCTGAACAGCAGCAGGCAGCTGAATTCATTCTTTCCTTGCTTTTCAAAAAAAGCATTTGTTTTTCTTTTTCACTCTTCTTTTTAGATTTTAGTATGATTTAGATGGGTCCACTTCATTTCTAGCCAATCTCCTTGTTGAATTGGGTTTCTGTTCATTTCTCCATTAAAGGAGACTCTTTTCTCCATTTCACTATTGTTGTGTATAGTGACCAAATGAGCTAGTTTTAGAAATTTCTTGTTGAACTCTAAATTTGAGATGGGCTGTCCTTTGATTTGCAAGTTGAGTTCTTGATTTGGGCTTGTGTTGAATTCTACATTGAGTAAAGCAAGAACTTGGGAGTTTTTTTTTTTCCTAAAATCCTACAATTTCATTGTAGGAGTTGTTGATTTTGTATATGTTGAATCACCAAATCGAGCAAAGCCAATGTCGAGGCCGCTCTACCGGGGGCTCTCCGGTGGTGGCCGGATAACTAGCCTTGCCGCCTGCAATGCGTTCAATGAAGATTCCAAGCCAAAGAACTTGTGTAGCAGTGGATTCGGGCACGATGCGTCGTCGAGCCCGATGGGGCCTTGCAGAGCCAAGCAGAGCCTCACCCTTGCCCTCCTCAAGCTCGGCCTAGCTGTCATTGTGCTTGCAGCCCTGTCTTGCTCATTCTACTGGAGTATGCCCATCTCCAATGCATCTCAAGTCAGCATCCACCGAAGCTACCGGAGACTCCAAGAACGGCTCGTCCTCGACCTGTTGGATATAGGAGAGCTCTCCCTTAGTACTTCCAGATTGAAAGACTTAGAGTTTTGTCCTCCCGAGTACGAGAATTATGTTCCTTGTTACTACAATGCCTCGAAGAATTTGGATTCAGTGGAGCAGCCTAATGTATTGGTTGAGTATGACCGTCATTGCGTTCGCGGGGCGGAGAAGGAGCGAGCTTGTTTGGTTCTGCCGCCAAAGAATTATAGGATCCCTCTCAGGTGGCCGACGGGGAGGGACTTCATTTGGAAGGAGAATGTGAAGATCAGTGGGCAGGAGTTCTCGTCTGGTAGCTTAACCAAAAGGTATTATAGTTTGCTTATCGATCGTCATGATCTGTGTCAATGGAAGGACAATGCGAGTTTTTTTTTTTTGTTTTCTGTTGATTGCAGGATGATGGTGGAAGAAGAGCAGATCTCGTTCAGGTCGGATTCACTCATGGTTGATGGAGTGGAAGACTATTCGCATCAGATAGCGGAGATGGTTGGGCTGAGAAACGAGTCCAACTTCAATGAGGCTGGGGTGAGTTCATCGTCTATTTGATTTGAAACTGGAGCAAGTATAGATGCAGTTATTTTATTCAAGGGTTAATTAATTACAATAAGACTCCTTGTATTGCACTGTACTGTACTATTATAGAGACAGTATAACTTATTAGTTCTTGGACTCCTAAAGGTGTCAGTTAGTCAGCCGCACATGTTTAACTTAAATTGCACATTTTTATGAAATTTCCAACTTACCTTCTTCTGGGCAATGTTCTGGATGAGTTCTTTGAGAGAGAGAAGGGTAATTTGGGAAATTCATAAAAATATGTGCAGTTAAGTTAAATAACAGTGATAATAGCAAATTGTTGACTAATGACGATAGAATCTCTGGACTCCTAAAAGCGTCAGTCAACCGTTTGATATTCTCACCCATATTTAACTTAAATTGCATATTTTTATGAAATTTCCAATTTACCCTCTTATGGGCAATGTTCTGAATGAGTTATTAGAGAGAGAGAGAGGTAATTTGGGAATTTCATAAAAATATGTGCAGTTAAGTTAAACAACGGTGATAATAGCAAACTGTTGACTAATGACGATAGAATCTCTGGACTCCTAAAAGCGTCAGTCAACCGTTTGATATTCTCACCCATATTTAACTTAAATTGCATATTTTTATGAAATCTCCAACTTACCCTCTTCTGGGCAATGTTCTGGATGAGTTCTTAGAGAGAGAGAAGGGTAATTTGGGAATTTCATAAAAATATGTGTAGTTAAGTTAAATAACGGTGATAATAGCAAACTGTTGACTAATGACGATAGAATCTTTGGACTCCTAAAAGCGTCAGTCAACCGTTTGATATTCTCACCCATGTTTAACTTAAATTGCATATTTTTATGAAATCTCCAACTTACCCTCTTCTGGGCAATGTTCTAAATGAGTTCTTAGTGAGAAAGAGAGAAGGGTAATTTGGAAATTTCATAAAAATATGTGCAGTTAAGTTAAATAGCGGTGAGAATAGCAAACTGTTGACTAATGACGATAGAATCTCTAGACTCCTAAAAGCGTCAGTCAACTGTTTGATATTCTCACCCATGTTTAACTTAAATTGCATATTTTTATGAAATATCCAACTTACCCTCTTCTGGGCAATGTTCTAGATGAGTTCTTAGAGAGAGAGAGAAGGGTAATTTGGAAATTTTATAAAAATATGTGTAGTTAAGTTAAATAACGGTGATAATAGCAAACTGTTTTCTGGGAAATTCTATTTGCACACTGCATTTTACTCTTGGCGCCCTGAATACTCTTTACACCAAACTCGTATTTTGAAATACTATTATTTTACTCTCTGCACCCAAATTTTTTTCCAAAATACCCCTCCTCAAATATTTTGGTCGGGTATTAATACCCGACTAAGAAACGTGCTGGTCGGGTATTAAAATCTGACCAGCAAGCAAAGTCTCCCTCATAAAAGAAAACTAATTGACGGTAAATTTCAAACAAATATGTATAAAACCTAAAAAATAAACTCAAATTGTATCTTAGATTTGTTCTCTCACACCAATTTCATATTGGAATTTTCTATTTGTATAAGAAAACTCAAACTCAAATTCCAAGTCCAAATTTCATTTGTCACGGTGAAATCAAAGAATTTAAAATTCTTTTAATCTTTTCAGGAACGTTAATGTAAAAAATTTTAAGAGGTCAAATTTTAAGAGGTCAAGAAATCAAATTGATGATTTTGTAGGAGATATATTTTTATTAAATACCAAAAAAAAATTATTTAGGGTTTAGAGAGAAAATAGAGGAGGAAAACGATTAGTCGTAATTTCAAATTTTAAGAAGTTTTAGTTTGTAGTTTATAAGGGTAACTTAGTCCAAAAAAATAATGGCAAACTTGTAATTATTTATAAATTTTAAAACCGTGCGTCAAGAGTAAAATGCCGGATGCAAATAGAATTTCCCTGACTAATGACGATAGAGTCTCTGGACTCCTAAAAGCCTGTTTGATATTTTCACACATGTTTAATTTAAATTGCATTATTTTATGAAATCTCCAACTTATTCTCTTCTGGGCAATGTTCTAGATGAGTTCTTAGAGAGAGAGAGAAGGGTAATTTGGGAATTTCATAAAAATATGTGCAGTTAAGTTAAATAAGGGTGAGAATAACAAACTGTTGACTAATGACGATAAAATCTCTGGAATTCTAAAAGCGTCAGTCAACCGTTTGATATTCTCACCCATATTTAACTTAAATTGCATATTTTTATGAAATCTCCAACTTACCCTCTTCTAGGCAATGTTCTGAATGAGTTCTTAGTGAGAGAGAGAGAAGGGTAATTTGGAAATTTCATAAAATTATGTGTAGTTAAGTTAAATAAAGGTGAGAATAGTAAACTGTTGATTAATGATGATAGAAGGAGTTCAAGTACTAAATTAAGAGTTTTAAATTTAAGAAACAATAAATTACACTCCCCCCGTGGAGTGTCTCAATTAACCCTAACTAACTTTTATTAGTTGGATATATAAATATCTAGAGGACAAAATGGTAGCATAGGAGCTATATATATATACCTATCAGCTAAACCAAAAAATGAATGAATCAAGAAGAAAAATCTAAATATATCATATCAAATTGATGGTGTAAAGCTTCGTTCGTATTCTTTCTAATAATACCTGGTCGTTATATGATTGTTAAACAGTTAGTTTTGATCGGTTGATGTTGCAGGTCAGAACTGTCTTGGATATAGGATGTGGCTTCGGCAGCTTTGGAGCACATTTATTCTCAAAGCAGCTTCTAACTATGTGCATTGCAAACTACGAGCCCTCGGGGAGCCAAGTTCAGCTTACTCTCGAGAGAGGTCTCCCTGCCATGGTTGCTTCGTTTGCATCAAAGCAGTTGCCGTTCCCGCAGCTGTCTTTTGATATGGTGCACTGTGCGCGATGTGGCGTCGACTGGGAGAAGAATGGTATGTGTCCTTCCTGATCGTATTCAGATTTTTGGTTAAATGGATAGCCAGTAGGAATGGTAATGGACGCATCCACGGACTAAATTTTGATCATTTCTATACAAGATTTTAAATTCGATAAATAAAATTTTGTATCCAACTGAAAAACTACTAGTTGTCTTGTGTAGTGACTTAAGAAACTTACCTTGCCTGATATGTTGTTAATAAGTCTCATATATACTTAATATCTTGTGTACTATTACAAGGTATGATATTTTATATCTTGGAATTTTGTTGTGTCAATGTATCAAGCCCGTGTCATATCCGTGTCCGTGCAACATAGTCCGTGAGCATATCTGTGCAACATACCAATGTGTAGCCAAAGCAATGATAGCAGCTAATAAAGTTTTCTCTTACACACACTTGAACTGACTTATGCAGCAGATGGTGCTTCCTTAATCGAAGTGGACAGACTCTTAAGGCCTGGAGGCTATTTTGTGTGGACTTCAGTTACAAACACTCATAGATCTCTTCGTGACAAAGAGAATCAAAAGAAGTGGGCACAGATTCGTGATTTCGCTGAGAATTTATGCTGGGATTTGTTGTCGCAACAAGATGAAACAATTGTTTGGAAGAAGACCAGTGATAAGCAATGCTACATTACTCGACGGTAGGAGAACATGGTTTAATATTATACGCTTGAACACCACCAATCGAATGCTCTATTTGATCGTTTCGTGATACAATTTTTTGGTACATTATTAGGAAATCGGGACCTTTGATATGTGATAAGAGTCACGACGCTGAATCTCCGTACTATCAACCACTTAATCCATGCATAGGAGGAACCAGAAGTCGGAGATGGATACCCATTGAAGACGCAACTCCTTGGCCTTCTCGTGCTAATCCGAACTCCACTGAACTTGCAATTCATGGTAGATCCTCCATAAGTTATTCTATTCTCATTTAAACCTCTAGCATCTATATTTTTTTGTATCTTCATCAGGTCTGCACACAGAGGACATAGCCGAAGATGCAATGAATTGGAATTCCATTGTTCGAAACTATTGGTCTCTGCTCTCACCTCTGATATTCTCAGACCATCCAAAGAGGCCGGGAGACGAGGATCCCTCCCCGCCTTTTAACATGCTCAGAAATGTGCTCGACATGGATGCTCGGTTTGGTGGGTTCAACGCTGCACTCTTAGATGCAGGGAAATCGGTTTGGGTCATGAATGTTGTTCCTACAAGTGGTCCGAACTATCTTCCACTCATCCTTGACAGGGGATTTATCGGCGTGCAGCATGACTGGTATGTCCAACTTTCCCACAAATTTTCATATCCGTGGTGTTACTTGCAACTCCATTGATATGGGTCAACATTGATCCAAGTCTGGCCGGGCTAGCAGCTCTTCATTAGCCTCTACTTGTCATCTCTAACCAGGTGCGAAGCATTTCCAACATATCCGAGAACTTACGACATGGTGCATGCTGTAGGATTGCTATCGCTTATGACTCCTCATCTGCATAGGTGTTCGACATTTGACATATTTGTGGAGATTGATCGCATTCTACGGCCAGAGGTACTCCGATCCTTGTTTTGATATTTTTTTTCTTTCATATCAAATGCTTCCTTCGGTATTTATGTAGTATCAAACAATTTATATTTTATGGGTGGGTTTCACTGTTTAAATCTGGTATAGAAACTATGAATAAAGGAAAGAAGTAACCTATGAAACTTATCCCACATCATCTAGAACATCAAAAATTTCAGTTTCCAGCTGTTATGCGAGTTTTAAAACTTAATCCATTCTCGATGATGTGGTAGAAAAAAGAAATATATTGGTTCATGGAAAGTCGTTTTATGAACTAAGAAGATCGATGTACATATATATTGAAGTCTTTGCCACTATCCGAAATTGTGGTGAGGGTTGAGAGAAATTATTTTATATCCTAACACACCCTTGCAGGTTGAGGGTTCATTTTGGACTGAAAGCTGGGTTTTTTGATACTTATGTGTCGGATCCTAAAAGTGCTACTCTACTATGATACCAAAGAAATAGCATATTCAAACTAAATATTGCCGGTATTTGTTGTATGTACCAGCATAATTCTTTCAACTTCGATGATGATGATGATAATGCTGATGAGTGATTACACCATCAAAAAACCGCTAAGAAATATAGCTAAAAGTTTTCCGCATAATATTCACCATTTTTTCATAGATGTAGAATTGCAACAAGGAGATTCTCATCAAACATCAGTAAAAACACTAACACTGACATCACATGCAGGGTTGGGTGATACTTCGCGATACAGTGCCTCTCATTGAAGGCTTGCGACCTCTGATAGCAAGATTAAAATGGGATGCACGGGTGATGGGGCTGGATGGTAACAGCGACGAGAAGCTACTAGTTTGTCAGAAGTCCTTCTTCAGGAAACAACTGTAATTTCATTCATCGTATAGTTCCATCAAGGACTACAAGAGGAGGATAAGGTAAGATGAAACTTTTCTATGGAGCCGTAAGGTCTTCATAGTCTGTAATTATTTGAAACTTGGATCGAAGAATATAGTATAGGCAATAGGTTTGAAATCGAAGCTCAGTTTCAAGGATACAGAGAATGAAGCAGCCCAAAATGACAAGTATAGATAAGAGCTGTGAGCAATGCAGTGCATTATATTATTCTTTTGTTTCCTTATATTCTTCAGTATGCACTTCAAACCTGTATACTGCTCATCTCAAGTCGAAATACAATAAGCAAATATGCATCTAATGCTTCACAGCTCATCTCAGTGTTGTTCTCTTGGTATATTAATCTGTTGATAGAACTTGGTAATCCATCTCAAAATGTAGGCTAGTTGACATATTTTGACTTAAGCATTGCGATATTTGAGCATTATAGTAACAACATTGTAGATAAGGTGATTATTTTGTAGAATGGAGATTTTATCATGGAAAGATTGTTTTTAATTGATGTATATGAAACTGTATAAACAATATTATTAACAATCTAAATATAAAATTGTTTACATACATTTCTTTTACAAAATGCATATAAGTCTAGTAGAGCCCTTCAAATATTTGATTTCGTTGAAGTATAACATACTTGCACAACATATCGATATTATTGATATTACAGCATAGGTAGCAATAGCAGTTCAAGGAGAAACTCAGTGTATAGAAAGTTGTGTACGGAGGTACAAGTAGTTTGTGATGATTTGATGTGCACTTCAATACAATCAAATGAGTTTTTTCTTCCAAATTGATAGTTTTTGGTATTTCTTTCCCCTATAGGAGGGCTATCATATAAACCTACATGTAATTACCAAAAAAAAAATATGAAACAAAAATAATGAATTAATTATTTCATTATCAAGTTATGTTGGACTGTAAATTTCATGTGCACTTGCTCGATCGCGGACGATTAAATTTCATGGGATGACAGAATTCATAATATCTTACTTCAACGATATGTTGTGCAAGTATGTCATTCTTCAACGAAATCAAATATTTAAAGATTTGACGTGCACTATTTGTCACTTATCCTGTCTCTCTCGCAAAGGAATGGACAACGCATTTTATCAATTCTCTCTCTAATCCCAACAAGATAGCACGAAATAGGATATCAAGTATAGAAAGTCGAAGAAAGCACCGCATATAGGAGTGTCATCCTCCCTCCCAATGACAGAAACTTTCCTTTCCAACTATCTAGCTTTCTCCCCAAATTGTCAAAAAGAGGTGCCTCATTTTATATACTCAACTTGCCAGGTCTAATCGAAATCCCCAAAATACCTTGGGAGGAAACCTCCTTAATGCTTATTATGACAACCATGGCAGTTGTCAGATTTCTCTTCCCATGAAGCACAACAGAGCTCTTGTGAAAATTAATCCGCTAACCAGACCATATTTCAAAGTAGCAAAGTATCCATTTAAGAATCACTACCTACTTAATATTGTACTTTCCAAAGATATCATCCACATATTGGCAACTATTACCCGCAGCAATTAAGATGGTTTGAGATTATTTATGTACTCAAAATGATTTCGGTTGCTGGAAACAAAAGAAGTTAGGACATTTATACTTTTCCAAGATACAAGATGATGTATAAAAGCATGAATTGAAAGTTGGCAGTATGAATGTCATCAGTGTGAAACATTCCATGGCAAAATTACCAAGTAAATGGTAACAGTATTACAGCCAGAATACATATCTCATGGTGTAACACTGACTAGTAAATAAGCTCCTCTCACAAGCCTATTTCCTGACTGCCAAAAACCCTTTCGTGATCACCTCCCTC
Source organism: Dracaena cambodiana (assembly GCA_036321105.1). NCBI lineage: Eukaryota > Viridiplantae > Streptophyta > Magnoliopsida > Asparagales > Asparagaceae > Dracaena > Dracaena cambodiana. Next base: position 2,744,526 of record JAYEPQ010000016.1, on the reverse strand, counting down.
TGCTACAAAGTTCTATAATTGAATTCATGCAGCAAAAGCTTAAGTCGTATCATGACGAAAAAGTGATTCATAAAGCCAGCCCAAAGAACTGGATTCAAAATTGTAGAGAACTGTTTGATAGTCATGTATAATTCCATTACTATGTGTAGCTGCAATCACTCCCTTTCCCAAAGTACCATTTCAAGCAAAGATTCACATAGAATGGTTAAATATTCCCAGGAAAAGATGACATGAGTGCTAGGATGACCGTGTCAGGTATCAGTTATAATCGTGTAGTAACAAAATTATATTGTGCACTGAATATGGTGTAGACAATTCCATGTCAGGGTACCTCTCTTATGCTCTTAGAGTACGATTTGCTGAATAAAACTTACAATATGAAATTATAACAATGCAAGGAAGATTCCCTTTCTATCTATGCATGGATGCTTTTATCGTGGAGTCATGTCATGTTGAGAGCATGACAAACATGTGCATTGAGAAAATGTATCCCGTGTATTTTCAGAATCTGTGTATTTTCAGAATCTGTGACATGTTGTCGTGTCTTTGTCTCTTTTAGCATTTTCATACCTGTGTAACATAGCTTTTCGTAATAAGAATACAAGTAAACACATAATAGATAATATCAATAAGAAATGTGTTCATTGTAATGAAATACATTCCTGCCAGCTACTTATAATGCATTCAGGAAGCATAGATGTATAACAATATTTATGGAATATGCATGATAGCAGATGAAACATTACCCGAATTGCTGTTGCAATCATAACCAACTCCCCTGTTTCTCTATTATTGCTATTTCCCTCCTTGCATCAATGGAAAATTCCCAAGAATGTCTCAATCCAAATTGAATAAGCCAATAACACAGAACCGGCAAAATTTTTCCCTACTATTTGGAATCAGGTCACAAATCCGTCCTCATGGATACCTATCAAGAGCTAAATCTTGCGCCTCCCTTGTTGTGGACTTCTAGAATGCCATTATCTGTGCCACCCTTGTTGTGGACTTCTACAACGCCATTATCTGTTCTCCAACATCTTTACGCTCAAAACTAGATATTACCCCCCTCTTTCTGAGCCATGAATTCAGGAATGATCAAACCAGATATGAAGTTCACATCTTTCCTTTAGTTTTACTATCATTTCCCTCTGGCAACTCCCCTTCCTTCATTAATGCATACTTCCTCAATTTCTCTTCAAAAATAACTTGTGGATCCTTCTCTATCAACGTCCCATCTTCCCTGTAAGCGTCTCTTAAGAACACTCCCCAGTTCATCTCAGTACCGGCGAGGTAGAAAGCCCTAGGCTGTTTCAAAAGCATCTGATATGTGTGCTTTGTGAGGTTGAACTCTTCCTTGAACTCCACAATGTGGTGGATCATCGCCCTCTTCTCCAACGTCAAGCTCAAAAATTCATGAACAATTCCAACACGGTACTTCTCTGCCTCCACAGACCATAACTTTAAATTGGAACCATCAGAATATGGTGAAATCAAAGGTAAAGTACTCAAAGAATTCATCCTTCTTTCATCATCCTCGTCTAAACTTAGGGATTTTCCATGGGGGATTGGGAACTTGAAGGTCTTCCTCACCTGCATGAAATAGATTCTAATATAGTGGTCAGTTATCGTTGACTAAATGTTATATTTCGAGTAAAGAAATTTAGTAGGAGGAAAAAAACAGTTGAAGGTTCTGAAAGAATCATATATTCATATATAACATATATGAAATGAAAAAGTGTATCTTAGAAAATGTTTTCCCTTCATATAGACTGGTGTCAACTAATTAATCCACCCATACCATGATCCAATTCGTGTTTACCGATTTGTGTACATTCATGTTCTGTATCTCCAAAATTAGCGACCCGGAAAATAAAAGAAGAAAACTAAGGATTCATTATTTAAATGAAAATTTCTTGATATGTTTAGCTTAAGTATTTGGTCTTCTTTTATCCACAGACACACACACACATACTTATTCTGATGACCTTAATATTACTCCTGATAGTACTATGACCTCAAATACCTAGCTAGCTAAGTATACCCCCGACATACCATGTACAAATACCATACAAAGTTGCGTACCGCGTATCCATACCCTTACCACCTAAGCATTTTGGAAACGCTGGTATAAACACCTACTAGGCTACTATTATGCCTCTTCATAGTGTACTTGAATTTAGAATTTCCTCAAAATTTGTCTATGCCTCCAAATGTTTTATATATCATAAATAGTATGTTTATGCACTCGAAATGAAGCAATATCAACAAGGGCAGAGGCAGTGGGCAAGCAGAGGCAATCACCCCCCTAACCTTGCAGATTTTACCTTATATGGATATGGGGAGATATGGTTTAATTGGAGAGGTTGCCGCCCCTCTTTTTAGTTGAGATCTACATACGCGCCGAAGAAGCGATCAGGCTTTTCCCAATCTGAGAACCTAGATAACTTAGAGTTATCGAGACCATGATTCCTCAATTACCCTCTGCTAAAATTCTGATCCTAAAATTCAGTTTAAGTTATGAAGTGTATGAGCAATAATAAAAACAATTTTTGTTTCAGCTATACCTAGAAAGACCCACCATACTATTACAGCTTGTTAGGCCCAGTACTAGTTGATTAAACCATAGGTTTTTTCTTTTCTTTTTTTTGGAAACTTTTTGTTCCACAGGTGAGCCACTGGGTGTTCAAATTCAGCTACCTATTCCTGTTTTTCACAACTCTCCTTCTTCGATGCCATAGAACCAGTTTTCTCAGTGTGCTTTGAACACAACACTCTTCTTCTCCAGAGACAGAAAAAGAACTTTAACAATTTTCCCTTTATTTTTATGTAGCATTACATACTTAGAAGATTGAATAAATAAAGAGAAAGCAAGAATTAGGTATAAATAATATTCAATTTCTAAACCTTTTGTATTCACTTAAAACTTTAAATTTCTGGTTAAGATTTTTTTATATTATTTTGCTTTTAATATGAAAATTATAATGATGGAAATTTAAAAACATCTTTTCATTAGAAAATATCATATATAGCATGAGTATCAATAACCAACAAGCCTAAATAAAGGAAATTTGAGAAGAAATTTTAGAGAAGCAGAGATTGTTCACATATGGATAAAATACACATTAGTCATATTACTAATGATAATTTATTTTTAATTTTATGATAGTCTTATTTTTAATATTTAATATTTTTAAAGGATCTTAAAACTATATTCCAATAGTTGTTTACTAAAGGTTATTGGTTGCCCCGAGAGAAAAATCCTAGCACAGTCATTGCAGCCACTTAAATACTTCAGCAGCACCCAAGAGATTTGCCACGTGAGCATATATTATCACATCTGAAAGAGATAGTCAAGTTATAAATAAATATTAGAAAAGGGTCAGAACTGCAACCATTCACATTGAAAGTTGTCATGCCATGCCAAGTTTCTAGTGCCACGATATCTCAATATAGAACCATGTACTTTGACGGTCAAGTTCAACCTTGCAAATATCAATCTCCTCTCTACTCACTTCATATTAAAGTGGCATCAAGTGTAAGAAAAACAATATTGCTTCCTTGCCAAGAGATTCACCAAATTAGCATAATATGGAAGCTCAAGAAGTTTCATGAAAGAAACCATTGGTGATCGAATTATGTGGTCTTATTTCATGTCGTGCTTCTTGGTCTTAGTTCTCCAGCCCAATGTTTAAAATAGTAATAACGGTAACGTAACGTTTTGCTTTTGTTAGGTTATATCGCATATAGCGTAACGCATAACGTAGATTACGCAATTTACTATTTATTTAATAAAAATAAATATAAAACTATATAAAATAATCTTTATAAATTGAAAAATAAATTAAAAAATTCTAAAAGAATATATAACCATTTTGTAATACATAATCTATTATAAATTTTTATTAAATTTTACAATAATTTTCACATTTATCTTTATAAATTATAGTAACTCCGCAATCGTAATTTCAGTCACCACCTAAATAAAAAAAACAAGATTACAATTCTTTATCATTATTGTAATTTATATTTTCAAATGTTTAATTTATCTTATTTGTAATTATTGATTTCAATTCGATTAAAAATTCAATAGAATCAACAAATATAATATTTCAACAACCGTATAGAAACTATAACAAGCGAATAGGGAAACAATCGCTAATTAGCAAATTAGTAATTCTATAAGCAATCAAACAAGCCAAATTAAGTAACAAAATTTCAGTAATTCACTAATAATCAAAATAATAAGCAACAAAAATATAGATATTATTAAAAAAATAATAGTAAATAACGTAACATAACGTAATTTAACGTAACGTTACGTGATATAACGTAAAATAACATAAAAAAACGTACTGTTACGGTGCACTGAGTTATTTTCAGTTGTTACATAGCGCTGGAGTTCCATTAGGTTACGTAACGCAATTTAACGGGTTTCATGACACGTTATTTTCAACATTGCTCCAGCCTATACAGTGCTCTCCCTTCCAGCACCTCGGCAAATTCATGGATCTTGTAATTATAACTGTCACTGATATCTTTCGTTGTCTTAGAGAATATTGAGAATGTTAATGCATAGATTTAATAGGTTAAATATTATCACTCTCTTCAAAGAAAAGGATATTAAGGTTATGATTTGTATTGAAACCAAGTATAGCTAATGAAGTCTACTACTATGAACAGCATTATTCATCACAACAACAACGCAAGCTACAAAGTTTGAAAAGCTCAGAGAAAGAACAAACACGAACCCGATCCTCGTCGGTGATGAAATCCCTCTCCAGTGCGCTGACGGCGAGCTCCGGGTCCCATCCCACCAGCTCCAGCACATGCCTTCCATCCTTAGGATCCACCACCCGCCGGAAAAGCTCCGGGTAGTCCTCCACCCTATCCCTAAAATCATCAGGAAGCCCGAAAATCCCCCGGCAATGGTACAGCTTCGCCAGCGTGATCCTCTTCTCTGCCGACATCATCAGCAGCTTCCTCACCGCCGTCACCCTCTCCCCCATCATCCTCTCCGCGATCCCCTCCTCCTCCTCGACCAGAGACTCCATCAGCGGCGTAAAGGCGAGATTTTTATCACTGGTGACGGTGAAAATGAGCGGGTGGCGGGCGACGGAGGCGGAGAGCTTGCGGCCGCGGGGGAAGCCGAGCTCCTTGTAGAGCTTGCCGGCGGTGGAGAGGGGGAGGAGGTGGCGGGGCTGGCGGCGGAGGAAGGAGGCGGCGCGGGAGAGGAAGCGGAAGTGGGCGTCGTGGTGGAGGATGGACTCGAATTGGGGGAGGATTTGGGAGTGGGGCTTCTGGATCGGGGCCACGCGCGGGCTGCTGAGCTTCTTTCGGAGCTTCTTGCGGCGCTTGCAGTTGAGGAGGGAGAGGATCGAAGAAGCAGAGGGAGATGATGATTGGGGTGGGATTGGGTCGGTAGGGTTTGGGGTCGGGAATTTGGGGGAAAAGAGGCGCCTCGCCATTGAAGAGGCTTGGATTTGGGAACGGAATTGGGTTTTATCGTTCTATGAGGCAGGGTTTTAGTTCCGCAATTTTTTTTTAAGGGTTTTTGCATATTGACCCTATAACAAAATAGGGGTATTTACTGGTTTGTCCCTCAAATCTTTATATATTATGATTTTGCCCTCCAAATCTTCATATTTAGAATTTTGCCCTCCAAATCTCATAAGTTACAACAATTTTGCCCCTCTCTCTAATTTTCCCTAACATAGTTAAATATTTGACCATTTTACCCCTCTTTTCCTCTTTTTTTTTTCTCCTCTCTTCTTCTTCTCTCTTCCTCCTCTCTTCTCCTTTCTTCATTATTTCTTCCCTCTTCTTTTTCCTCTATTCCCTATCTCTTCTCCTCTCTTCCCTAACACAGTTAAATACTGAAAGAAGAGAGGAGAAATAATGAAGAAAATGAGAAGAGAGGAGGAAGAGAGAAGAAGAAGAGAGGAGGAAAATAGAAGAGGAAAAGAGGGGTAAAATGGTCAAAGATTTAACTGTGTTAGAGAAGGGGGCAAAATTGTTGTAACTTATGAAATTTGGGGGGCAAAATTCTAAATATGAAGATTTGGGGGGCAAAATCATAATATATAAAGATTTGAGGGACAAACCAGTAAATACCCCAACAAAATAATATAGATTCTCCAAAACTTTATAATTTGATATTATTTCTTCAAAAATATTTAACTTATTCTGGTTTAATCCATCCATTAGCTGATCTATCCAAATAATATGTCAAATAACTCAAACCCTTCCCTAAGCCCTATCGTCAATGCCACTGCACCGCCATCTCCGTATCCCTCGTTCTCTTTACTGTCTCCGTCACTCTCTTTTCTCGCAAGTTTTTGGTCCACACTGACCTGATATAAAAAACCACCGAGCTGTTACCAAAACCACCGCCAAAACGATCGAGCTCAAGCTCAGCTCCGAGACCATCAACTCTCTCAAATCCTTTGTCTACCAAAAGCTTGAAGTAGATGAAGATTCGGAGACATTGACGGTCCTCAAATGCCTCATGTCGTACTAGCCGTCAAAGACCGAATGGAAGTTTCTTGCAGCTAGAGCCCTCAACGAGATGGGCGAGGCAATGGCATCGAGGAAGATGTATGAGGGGACTCAAAGAAGTCATTCTTCTCAACTTTGCAGAAGAAATTCTTGTGGCTGCAAATCAGGGGAGGCAGTTAAGATGAAGGTAGAGGTTGAGTTTGGAGGAGGATTTGGGGAAATCAAGTTAAAGGGAAGAGAGAAGTTAGGAATTTAGGGGGAGAGATTATGAATTGGGACTTTAGGATTTGTCCATTATTATTTGGAGAGAATATTAAAAGAGAAAGAGAGGGATTGAAGATGAAGGGTTGAACCATCTAAGAATAGAGAAAGAAATAATAAGGAGGGAAGAGAGAAAAAAATAAAAGAAATTAATTGTGATTTCTCTCTTTTCTAAGTTCTGGTTTAGGGATATAAAAAGAAGGAGAAGGTCAAAAATTAACTTTCTTAACAGAATTGATTTAGGAAGACTGAACAAAAATAACTTAAATATTTTGGAGGATTGATATTAAAATTTAAAGTTTTCAGATATCTATATCATATTATTGCATAATTAAGGGATCGATATGCAAAAATACTTTCTTTTTAACTAAAAAGATAAAATTTTAGAGTACATTGGTTTCTTACTTTTCATTAGAGATAGAGTGGGCGGGTCCAATAACTAATTCTTGATCCGTCTTATTTAAATTTTTTAATTAGAAGAATATTTTTTTTACTAAAAGTTAGTTCTTAGATCCGTCCTTTCTCATCCTACTTTTCATACCTTTTGAGTTTCTTGTTTAGACACGACGACACCATCGTGCCGTTCCGGCTTGGGAATGGTCTGCTGGGTAAGTGTCGTGCTGTGCCATGCTGGCACAACGAGCAATTAATTATTTCTTTTATTTCTTTTTTTGTTTTTTTTATATTTTCATTTTTGAACTCGCATATTTTTACTCCAAAATGACAACTGTAGTATCTAAATAACGTGATATTACATTTACATTTAGAGGGAAATCAATATATTATTAATGAAGTTGATTAAAGAGATACAGTAGAGGCTATTTACATAGGTCTGCAAATCTCTTAAATAATGATAATTTATGCAGTCATTGATGAGGAGATTGTCATCGAAACTGATGAAAAAGTTCAAAATATATTGATACTCAACTGAAAACAGATTTCAAAGAAAAGGGAAAAAAAATGGTAGAAAAACAAAAAATACATTGTAAAAAATAAACGTAAAAAATTAATAACTTAGCAGAATTTCTTAATTTGAAATTGTTTTATGTAGATTTTTTTTTTTTTAAATTTTCTCTCCAATTAAACAATAGAAAATATTTTCTATTTTATTTTACTTTCTTTTTCTTCATTTTCCCTCAAACCAAACGGAGAATTCTTTCATATTCATTTCCCTCTCTCCCCTCTCTCTCAAATTAAACCCTCAAATTGGCGATGGCGACGGCGACGACGGCGGACTCGATCCCCGTCGTGGACCTCCGCCTCCTCTCGCAGTCGGAGATCCACTCCCTCTCCCTCTCCTCCGCCAACTCCTTCAGCCTCGACACCCTCTCCGACGTCGTCCCCAAGATCGACCGCTCCGTCTTCAACGAGTCCGCCGGCAGCCGCAAGCAGACCTACTCTCGCCTCCCCCTCCTCCAGCAATCTCAACCCCAACCGCAAAATCCCCAGCCCCAACCTCAGCCCCCAAACCCTCAGCCCCAACCTCAGCCCCCAAACCCTCAGTCCCAACCTCAGTCCCCCAACCCCCCGCTCCCCCGCCGCCGCGGCCGCCCCCGTCTCCACCCGCTCCCTAATCCCCCCGCCGCTGCCGAGGCGCCGCCAGACCTCGGCCGCCACGATAACGTCCAGATCGTCTCCATCCTCAAGAAACTCTTTGAGCCCCGCGGGAAATGTAGCTACAAGGACAGCAGCGATAAGGAGAAGAAGAGTGATAATAATCATAATAATAATAACAATAACATTGTTTTGGTTTCGGATGCAGACAAGGATAGAGAGGCGAGGAACGGGAAAGGGGAAGTGGTTGACCTGGCCGCACTTATGAAGACGGAGGATCTGTTCGGGCCGGAGATCCGGAGGCGGACGGAGGGGTTGTGGACGGAGGAGCAGATACTTGGGTACATGACTGGGCTGGATGGGCAGTGGGGAAGCATTAGGAAGAAGAGTAAGGTGGTGGACGCTGAGGTGTTTGGGGATGGGCTGCCCAAGGGATGGAAGGTGTTGCTGGGTTTGAAGAGGAAGGAGAAGATTGTGTACTTGAATTGCCGGCGATATATTAGGTTTGCATCTGGAATCTGACTTTTTTCTGTTATTGTTGGAGGGAATTTTGAATGCCATATATGTCTTGTAGATTTATATGCTCTGCAGATTAGGTAAATTCTTATGGGTTGAATAAGTAGCATATATAGGAACCTTTTCACCACGGGCGTAATGAAAATTTTACACTTTGTTCAGGCTTTGCATAATGAAAATGACAAAGCCCAACTTCAAAAATTGCATAAATAAAAAGTATGGTTATATATTATAACATAGTTTGTATAATGTATTCGAATGATGTGTGTTTTTGTAACTATGTGCATAGTGATTCTTAGAAACATGTGATGATATTAATCATGAGAAAAAATAGTCAAATTGTTGATTAATTGAGCTAATATAAGCCTATTTTTAGGAACTGAACTAATTCTATGGATGCATTCAGTAAACTTTTTTTTTCTACGCAACAAACAATTACAGTGGATGAAATAAAAAACAACCCCACTTTCCCCCACTTTCATAAGTTTAATAGAATTTCCATTTCCAATTACTTTTGGACTTAAATTAGAACAAGCTCCACTGAATGATGAAAAAGAAAAAAATTGTTGGTCCACTATATGAGTATGATGCCATGCCCAGAAGTTGGAATAACTAGTTGGTTATGATCTATTTTAGAAAGATCGTAAGACCTAACATTGAACATGTGTGTTTCTCTTTCTCTCTCTCTCTCTCTATGTGTGTGTGTGTGTGCGCGTGCGCGCATGCGTGTGCGTGCGTACGCAGGTGCGTCTCGCATGCACGCACACACACCCATGCATGCATGCGCGTGCATGCCTTCGTGTGGGGATACGTGGATGCATGTATTCATGTATGTATGTCATGTTACCAAAATACATACACATGCATATATATATAGTGCAAATAATAATTTTGTCATCCATATGGAATAAAATTTGGTACACCCGCCAATATCTATTTGTCTTTCTTCTTTGATATGGTCCGTAAGCCACATTCCATAACATTAACACCAACTATCCATGCAAACATCTTAATGTATACAAAGTCGTAGCCTCATAGATATGAAAAGATACATACCATATGGATGTGTGCATAACTCAGTAAGTAATGAACTGCGAATAACATACAGAGTAAAAAGAATTTGAATATCACAATAGATAAATATCAGATTATAGAGATTACAATAATAGGAATAAGAATGAAATAGAAGATAGAAAAGTAACTAGTAAGATGAAAGTATAAGCTTGCATACTGCAGTAAAATGTTTATATGTTGAGTAAATCAAATTGATGAAAGTAGATGATTTGGATGTCGTTGCAACGTAAATTAAGCAACTGTCAAATGTCAATTCCCAATGTGTTAATGCATAGTAATCTCAGTTGACATAGGATATCACATATAACTTTTAGTTTGAAGCCATGTCATTCAAAACCATTGCATATACCACCCTTCCGTTTAATTTCCAATCATATACTGGTGCATTATTAACCGTGAGCAGTGTTGTAAAAATGTAGGTTAGGTGGATGCTTAGGAAACTACTTAAGGGGTGGCCTTTTTGGCGCTCTAATTAAGTAGGTGATTTGCTGCTTATATGGGTGCTTAGATAGACCTAGGCAACAGATGCCATCCTTGCTTTTTTAAACATTGATCATGAATGTAAGGTTCATGACTCACAGTCACATGGACTTGAAAATTTTGAGTTCATATTACAATCATTATGCATACTATGTGTTCAGAACACGTCTTTCTATGCCCCATCTATTGTTTGACATACAATATATACATCCAAATCTTTATTCAATCTTTGTCAAGGAATATGAATCTATGAATTATGAATTTGAATTTCCAAAGAGCACAAGGAATCCACAACTTCAATTCTTATCTCCAAACTTATGGTGTATATCGCTACAGAAGTAGGCGAGGCTCTAATAGTCCTTTCCAACCGTAATAGGCTGTTCTATAATCACTTGAAATAATCGTACATCAAACAAGCCTTTATGTTTTTGGTTTTTCTCAATTAAAGTAAGTATTAGAAAACTAGTTTATATGATCCCTTAGAAGTTACACTCATTTATCTTGCCCACATAGTTACAGAAATATTTCTACTATATTTTCAGTAATTACTTGGTAATTATTGGGGAAAAGTGAAAGTGGAAAATTCCAGCAAACAGGGCTAAATCTTAATTTATAGGAATGTAGAGGGTTACTATAAATTTCTCATGAATTAGAAGCCTCAGGCAGCAGCAGCAGCTTCCCTGATTCCATTTCTACATTTAATCCATCTTTTCCATCAAATTGTTTAGCAAATTATAAATGAAAATAAGTCTAGATTTAGCTTCAAAAACTTTAGAGTAGAAAGAACTTTTAAGGATTACAATTTCCCATCAAGACATCCCATCCAAAACTAAATTCAAGTAAAATCATTTAAAAAGATAAAATACTCTCGTAACTTAGAAGAAACAAGCCAACATTTTCTCCTTGTTCAACTTGATTTAGGGCTTGGAAGATTTTTTTTTTTTTGTCTTCTCCTTCTATTACATATGCTTCTCTCTCTCTCATGGGTTATAATAATTGGCTGATAGGAAGAACAAGGACATATGTCCTTTTAAGTGCTGAGTCATAACCAACAAAAATGATGAAAATGCCCTTGAAAAATATTAAAAAAAAACTAAGGCTAGTTTGGCTTATTACAATATTATCTCATCAAGTAACTAATTAAAATTTGAGTTTCACAGTGCAAAGGATTCAAGTGTCTATGGCTATATACAAAATGAAAATATAAACTTGCAATGATAATAATCATGAGAAAAAAGTCAAATAGTTTGCTAATGGATCTAATGTATGCCTCTTTTTAAGGAACTGACTTTTTTTTAGCTATGCATTTAGTAATTTTGTAAAATTTAAAGGAACCTTTAAATTTGTTATATAAAACTCAACTTCTTTTTTTCTACACAACGATAAAATTACAATGAATGAACTTCAGCTCCATTTTCATAAGTTTAGTAGAATTTCCAATTCCAAATATTGCATGTATTTATTTAGAACAAGCCCACTGAATGATGAAATGCAAAAGTGGCAGATAATTGCAACTTAGAAAATTATCCTTTAAAAAAATGAATGGAAAAGGTTTTGTTGAGCACGTCAAAGCCTTTTTAGTTTTAACTCCAAACTCTTTTAAAACTGTGATACGTAGGAACACTTTTCCCAACAAAAAAATAGTGTCCAACCCAACACATGTGTCATTCGTGTCCACTATCTGGCACTTACAAATATGTAAAATGTTATTTACTTTAAAATTTTTATAAAAGATGGAGTATGTCGTGCCTTTTTTCTAAAAGCTAATTCTTGTACATACCATTTTACTAAAATTAGGATCCATCATATATATATATCAATAGCAACAAGTAAATACTCATTTTGATAAGCCCATTATGAAAATATTCAAACAAAATATACATATAGTATGTCCAATATGCTTCTAATACTAACACACAAGCCTATGTGTGTGTATGCTCCAGATGAGTATGGTTGATTTCAGGAAAATGAAGCATCCCCGAGATCTGTTTTTTGACCCAAAATGATCAACGGGATCTGGTCTAGTCTTTCAATCAATGAGAAAAAGGGATTTGATCTGACCTTTGAAGCAATCCATCAGATCAGATCTCTTGATGGTTGACAAATGTAAACAAGAAAACGTAGAGGGTATCTTCGGGGGTGGTTGCATTACATATAGTCTGTCATTATTTATAATTCGTTGGAAATATGATATATAGATAGATTGTTGATCGGTGATCACCTAAATTAAAAGGCATTGGTAACTTTGGAGTTTTAACTGTTGGTATTTCAATTTAGAGTTGTGTAATCATGGAAAAACCCTCAATGTTCTAAATATTGGATACTGATGATATACCGGTCGGCCAAATTATATACTAGATACTGGAAACTGGGTGGGATATCACGATATGACTCTAAATATCGGAGTGTCATATCGGTGTCATACTAGTTAAAAAATAATCATATAATTACCTATATAAGACATATTAAAACACATAAAACAACTTTAGCGTACTTAACTTGGCTTATTTAAGTTTTATTTAGTACTTACGAATTTGTAGATACCCTCTTCAACATCTAATCCATTTATTCACTGTGTAACAGTGAATCAGATTCACCGATGCACACAGAATCAGTGAACCGATTGACTGATTCAGTGTGAATCAGTGAATTGGTTCACTGATTCTGTGTGAATCAGTGAATCTGATTCACTGTTACAAAATTTCTCCTATCTAAAAATTAAAATCCAAAATTCTTTCGTGTTTTAAACTCTCAAACACACATATTACATAGGCACAAACTATAATTTAAAGAAAAATTAGACTAATTAGAAACTAATAATTCTTACCCAAAATTAGAAATTTAAAGATTTACAAAGGAAAAAATTGACTTACCAAACGAGCTCGTCGGCGATGCTAGAAGACACGCAATAGGAGGAGAGAGGTCGGATCGTTGGCGAGTCCTCAATTGCTCGGCGAAACTTCGGAAATTGTCCAATCGAGCTCGCTGAAGTTTCGGTTAGGGCTGAGATTCTCTCCGGTTGCTCGGGGTCAGTTGAAAGAGAGACGGCGACGGCGAGGAAGAGAGGAAATCAGGTGAAATTGAATTTTTTTTGTGGGAAATCGGTCGAGCAGCTTGAGATCACAAACAGGAAGAGAGGATTTTAAGGTTTTTTAGAACGATCTAGGGTTAGTTTTCGAGTTTTTATTTTTTCCTATCGGGTCGGATTTAGCGAGTTAACGGATTTCAAGCACAACTCTAACCATTAACAAATTAGCCGATAAATGACCATACTGGCCAGTATTTCACATACCGGATACCTGCCGATATATCGCTACGTGACCGATATATCGGCCCATACCGGTCGAAAACGGGATGCGATAAAAAAAAAAAAAACAACATTCCATCTTGTTTCTTTCTTAAAACTGATATATTGGCTGATATACTGATATTACCGGCCAGTATTTAAAACACTGACAACCCTCCAAGAGAAAGTCTAGAGCAAGGTTTAGGAGGCAAAATCTGATGCATCTGGTTTCACTTTCAGAAATTTATTATATACTAACGTGACAAATTGGGTGGTACCAATATTCATTTGTTTGGTGCAACATTGTGAAATTGGGATATTTCAATATTCATTTGTTTACTGCAGAATCGAAGTTATATGGAATGAAACCTTCACAATTTCCAAGGTGATAGCGCAGGGCTCTCTCTTCAAAGCAACAATGAAGCATGCATGTACAAGTTTTTTCAAGATTTGATCTCCTGTTGACATGTTTTGGCAATCACCCAACTTTACAATTGTTGGTTCTTTTAATGTTATGATCTGGTCTTCTATTAATGTGGCCTGGCAAGTGTTTATTTCATTTAACAGCAGTCCTTTTTCTGTCAAGCTTGAATTCATGATATATTATTCTTTAGGAGCATGTTTACCATTAACCAGCTTAATGCTTTAGGAATTAGGATATGTTGCATTTTGGTACTTTGTCTCTACTTGTGCCTGAGAAACAAATGCAATTTACTAGTAAAGCAGCTAGATCATATCCAAACTTTAAGACTTTTCTGAGTCTAATAGAATTATGGAGCATTGTTGCTTGGTTGCATGGGTTAAAACTGCATGCCATGCCAGCCTTCTAAATTTTATGACAAATCGTTCTCTTATCATTATTTTCTCAGGCAGAAATTAGGCACCAATATCCTTTTGAGAACAGGTTATAAAATTGGCCAACTTTTCTGTTCAGTCCTTTCAACATTAATAGTTTCACTCTATGACGACCCTTTTACTAGATAGAGGTTTAATTGTAGGTGATGCCTTCGATGAGTTTAATTAAGTGTTGATAAAGCTTCATTTGGTTTCACTATGATTCAGCTTAGTTGCTGCTAATTTGACAATTATAATCTGTCAAAATGTCCTGGTATGCCAAATTTTATCCACTTCAGTTATAAGTCATGCTAATTTGATTTCATCTTTGAAGTTTATCAAGAACACTGCTCCAGCGGAATAATCATATCTTGAAGCTTTCGGTTGAGTTCTTTAAGTAGTTTTCCATTGTACACTGTGTTGAAATCTTCTGCCTATGTAGTTTTGTTTTATCATGTCATTCAGAAGTTGGCATGTCTTTACTATTGTTATGCTCCATACCTTTATCTTAATGCAGTCTCAATTACATTTTGACCAGAAATATTTCTACATCAGTTTTCTGTACATATTATAATAGCATTCATATTGATTCTTTTCCAGCTTTGAACATTAATTTCCAATTTATAAGAATTTGTCTAGTGCAATGGTACTCAAAGTGTGTACAGAATTTACATGGAGCATTTATGTTCAACTGTAATTGCTTTTTATTCTTATGCCTGATATAATATTTACTACTGATTCTTTTCTCTTTTTCTATTTGAACTGGCACAGTCCAAGTGGAAAACAATTTATGTCTTGCAAAGAGGTTTCTTCCTACATTCTCTCTCTCAATGGACTTCAAGATGTTGGGCAGCCAATTGCTGGTCAACATGATGACCGTGCCTCCAGGACAGACAAATTGACTCTTGGAAGTGTAAGACCGACATATAATGCAAGTTTCTTTAACTAATTCACCTCTAATTTTAGCTTGTTGGCTATACAACAGGTGGGGGCACTTATTGATCAGGATGACAACTCAAAAGAAATTGCCAATTGCTCTTTTGTTGCTCCCATCTCCTATGTTTCTACTGAATCTGAGAAACCAGGCCAGTCATTCAGGGTCAAGAAGCAGGCAGTGAGTGAATCTGATATATCTTTAGCATGTCACAATTGCAGTCTAACCTTTGGAGATAAGGAAGCACATCTGCAGATATTGACCAACCACCAGAGACGTGCAAAGAGGCACAGACTTGGACAGTCTCTCACTGATGGTGTGATAGTAAAAGATGGCAAATATGAATGCCAGTTTTGCCACGAAACTTTTACTGAGAGACATCATTACAATGGGCATATTGGAGCACATATAGGATATGAAGGTTTAGGTGTCGATGCATCAGCACAAAATAACAATGCAAGGACGGGCAATGAGCCTTCTTCCTTGGCTGTAGTTCCACATGTTCCATCTGAGATGAATATTTTGGCTGATAAAAATGGAGAAGCATACACTATCAATTCAGTTAATAATCCCGGCCATATTGATTTGCCTCCATGTACACTGGAAGCAGATATGAGTGGAATTAGGCAAAATCCTAATGGAGGTATACCGGAAACTACCGAAGTTGTATCTAGTAAATGTAAGAAGGGAATTGAACTTGACCCTGTGGCAGGTTTATCTGAAATTACTGAAGCTGTCTTCAATAACAGTATGAAGGAAATTGAACATAATCCTATGGCAGGCGCACCTGAAATTACTGAAGCTGTCTCCGGAAAGAATACAATTGAAGATGATCCAAAGGTAGGTGCACCTGAAATTACTGAAGTCATCTCCAGTAGCGAACTTATTGACAGCGAGATTGAAGATTATAAATTAACTTGTGATGTGGCTGAAGACATTTTTTCAGTGAAAGATGTTGTTATGAAATCTAATTCATGTGCAGATGTCATCTCTGCATGTGGAAGTGATATGAATAATGTGTCTCATACCTGCTCTCCTATTATGATTCAAGAACCCTCAAAAATTGAATATGTTTATGACCAGATAAATGATTGTGCTGCAGATGCTGCAGATAACAATGTTCAAGATGGAAAACCTATTGGGTACCTAGATGCTATTGCTTCCACTTCTTCAGAGGATGGTATAAACTGCAAAACCTTAAGTGAAGCTGGTCTGTCTTCCCCCAAGAGCAAAATTGGTAAAATTAGTGATCATGTTGTGGTTGGCTATAAATCTGAGAATGATAAAGATGCTAGCAATGCAATGAATGTTGAAATTGCTGAAGAAATTGGTCTGATTTCCTCAAAGGGCAAACTTGTGGATGCGCAGAGTAACAATTGTGACATTACAGGTTCTAGATCTGAAATTGTGGATGCTACAGATGCTATGAGCATTGACGGTAATGCATGCATGGACAAGACAACCTATGAGAATCCTAACTCAATGCATCCTTCTTCCTGCACTTTTATTTCTCCTTTTGGGAATTGTAATGGGGATCAGAAAGTACAAGAGGACCGTCATTTTCTTTCTCTATCAGGCAATGGACAGAGTTATGGTATAGAAACCTATGCTAGTAATATTTTTACATCTAAAATGGAAGAAAGTGTGGAAGTGAAAGCATCTATCCATGACGAAAGCAATACTGCTTTAACTAATAAAGATACCGCTATTGCTGGCACTACGCAGAACAAACTTAATACCAGTTATGTATTTCCAAATATTGCCAATGAACCTACTTCTGGAATTGAGACCAATGCAGATTGTATGTTTTCTGGTGACTTGAACAAATCTTTGCTTGAAGGAATTGATGGAGTCGGCAGTGAGTTCCAAGATTATTTTCATAGAAGCAACGTATCTAGTGAGGAAGCTGCAGGTGTCATCACGAGTGATAGTGACAGAAGACGAGCTCTTCAGGTTAATTTAGCTGATCAATCATCTTCATGGTTGCAACCATCTCATGGCCTTCCTATCGTTGACTTGATTCCTAGTCAGGTGCGAACTAGTTGCTCCTTAGAATTCCCTAATTTTATTTATGCCTATTTATGAAAATTACCTCAAAATTTCCCTATTTTAGTTAATACCATGAACTTTTTTTTTCCTTTTACACTGAAGTTCTCTGAAAATATAATTTGATGGCTTGGTACCTTATGTTAGCTTACCATCAGAGATGCTAATGAGCTATTCTCATGTGTCTCAGTTGACCATTGTATGACAAATTTGCTAGTATTTATTAATTCATTGACCAAATAATTGGAGAATTCTTAAAACATTAGATCAAATAAATGGAAATTTATTTTAGCATTTGAAGAATAATTCAATTCTATTCAAATTTGAAGTAGTTTCAAATTCAAATTTGGATTTGAAGAAGAAAGTTTGAATTTGGATTAGTGGATTACAATCGAGTCTTTTAAGCAAATTCAAATATGAATACCTTTGTATTTTATCTCTTTTTGTTTCCAGCCCTAAATATAACCAATAAAACCTGTATAATGAAGGAAGAATTTGTCCTCATGAATGTTTCATGTACCGGAACATTATATAGAAAGAAAAAAAAAGAGTTTTTGGCATCTAAATCCTTGATTCAATCCAGAACATGGTGTGATCATAATTTTTTTGAAACTGAAGTAAGTAGGCTCAAGATAAGTTGATGTTCTCTGAGAATAATTCCAAATCAAAATATTTTAGTATTAATAAACATACCTAGAGTTTTTTATAACGAGGAAAAAACCTAGAATATAATGAAGATTGCGAGTTCCTCTCATGCATTGATGTCTTGTGAATCGGATCAATAGAGAAATTGCTATATAAACATGAATTAGCGGAGAGATGTTCAACCTAGGGTTAACTAACAAGAAGAGAAAATTTCATAACACTCGATACAGGGGCTTAGGTGACATTGTTTATTTTCCTCTCTTTTTTTCTTTTCTTTTTTTTCTTTTTCTTTTTTTTTTTTGGGTGGGGGGGCAGGGGAGGTGGTAGTTTGAATCTCTATTAGAGAGGTAACATGGCAGAAATCTCTTTTTACTATGGCGTCTGTTTGGTTTTAAAGTAATACAAAAATCTTAGGGTATTAAAGTAGAGGGAAAAAAGATCAATGAATTATCAGTTTCCATTGGATGGTATGGTTAATTACTAAAGGGCAGTCTTATTAGAGATTACCATTTCAACAACTCTTGGTAAGATATATTCAGGAGGGTGAAACACTGCTTTTTACTCTTTTTTAATAGTTGTGATTTATTTGAGTCATGACTAATTACTTTCTACTAAGGAAAGTATGTGCCTTTGTTTACTTGACAGTGATTTCCATATATAAATTTGTGAAAATACATATCAAATGATTTTAATTTTTCATTCCAAATTTGAGTCGCATTTTTTTACTTATATTTTTGTTTAAAAATCTTGTTCTTTGTTTATATATCTTGCTTTTTGGCTTTTTCTCTAGTGATATTATTGAAATTTTTAATAAACCTAATACAGTTAATCTATAACTTTACGTGCATAGATTGTATACTTGTGCTACTTATCTTACACATTAGCAATTCCAACTCACAAACATGTTTTATATGTGTTCACATTGATTCTTGATGCATATGGATGAGACAAATTGTGGAGACAACATAAAACATCCATACAAGCTTGATATATTGAACCGCTAAAACTATAATCCTATAAGACCCTCCACAAGGACCACAACAGTTCTTTAGTTTAATCTATCCCCCTCCATCTTGAAAATATGTAAGTAAATGAATAATATTGAATTTGGATTATCAGATCATCTCTTTATGTTGTTTGTGGAATTATTTTAGCAAAGACAATAGGTCAATTGTCATATTCCTTAGAGTAGTACTTGGAAATATCTTCAAAGATGCACTACAATTGGTGAGCTAGGGGAGAAATAATTTCACTTTAACACTTGCTGAATGTGAGATTATCTTAGATAATATCATATTATGGTTTTATCTGTCAGAGGAAGTATGAGATTATCTAAGCTATATAGCCTAAGGGATAAAATTTTGGAATTTGTATGCTATGGAGCCAATAATCTCTGTTTGATGTATATCTCCTATATCGAGAATCAATGTTGAAAATAACGCATTATGAAACCTATTATGTTGCGTTATAAAACCTAACAGAAAGCCGACGTTACTTAACAGTCGAAAATAACTCAATGCACCGTAACGATGCGTTTTTATGTTATTTTACGCTATTTTACGTTACGTTAAAGTACGTTATGTTATGTTATTTATAATAATTTTTAAATAGTTTTTATATTAATTTCTATTTTTTATTTTGATTGTTAGCGAATTGCAGTAGTTTTTTTCACTTGACGACTTGTTGTTTGCTTATTTGATTTATTGTGGTATTGTTAACTTATGCATTCTTGTTTACTTGTTATAACTCATTTCCTATTACTGAAATTTTTTTGTTATAATTTCTTTCCAATTACTGAAATTTCTTACTTACTGATTAAATTTAATTCTCAGCTAATCTAAAAAACAATTAAAAATAATATAAATTGAGCATTATAAAATACAAATTACAATATTGATAATAATTGAAAATAAATTTGAAATTTTGTTTTCTTATTTAGATGATGACTAAAATTATTGGTGTAAATGTAATTTAATTTATGAAATAATTATGAGAATTACTGTGAAACTTGTTAAAAATTTAGAATTAATATTGGGATATAATTTTTTATATTTTCTTTTAGAATTTTTTAATTCAATTTTCAATTTATAGAATTTATTTTATATATTTTCATATTTATTTTTATTAAATAAATAGAAAATCGAGTGACCTATGTTATATGTTATGGTATATGCTATATAACCTAACAAAAACAAAATGTTACGTTACCGATATCGTTATTTTAAACATTGTCGAGAATCTTTCTCTTACAAGCTCTATCAATCACCTAGACACTCTATCTATTTTGAACACCGTCAAGGGGCCAGGGAGGGCTCCAGGCTTTTTCCATCTTCGACTTATCTTGGTTATTCGAAGAAAAACTTTCTTTTTCTTCCACTCTAGGGGTTGCGGATCTAACATTTATCTAGATTTGGATTTACTTTGATATGTTGGAATTTAGATTTGAAAAGATCCGAATCCTTGCCTCAACGTAAGATGATGAGGACCACCGTCAATGCAATTTCAGTCGTTTGGTAAACTAGTTGCTGATTAAGATTTTTTTGAGTGAATAGTAAATGTGAATACAAATTATTGGGGTTATTGTTTGGGTTAGTTTAGAATTATCTTAACCACCCATTACTTCAGTAGACGACTGTGATTACACT
Organism: Dracaena cambodiana; assembly: GCA_036321105.1. Lineage (NCBI taxonomy): Eukaryota > Viridiplantae > Streptophyta > Magnoliopsida > Asparagales > Asparagaceae > Dracaena > Dracaena cambodiana. The sequence continues at coordinate 2,723,756 of JAYEPQ010000016.1, read as the reverse complement.
GAAGGTGGTTCTCAACATCTTGTATTAAGGAGAGGATTCAAATCCTATTTGAAATAAGTTTGTTTAGGTAGATTTGTTAAATCTGTCTGACGATTGATTTATTTGTTACTTAGATTTATTTGTTTTTAGTTGATTAGGTCTTATGGTTAGTTGGATATTTTAGATTATGATGAGCTTTTATCTATTGTCATTTATGTAAAGCTCATTTAAAAGTTGAATGATATGAAATAGTGAGGGACGAAGTTAAATTAGTATTTAGGTAAAAGGCTGAGGTCTTGTTATCTTTTTCCATATTTGTTGTTTCTTCTCTTTCCTTTCGTAAATTTCCTCTTTTCCTATACTAAATTGGTATAGTTTCTCTAGTCTTTGTGATTTCATCTACAACTTCTCCTTTTTTCTCCATTATTTATAGTATCCTCTACTTGCACAATCACCTGCAATATGGCAAGATGCATTGCTAGTCTAATAAAACCAATTCCTAACACATCCAAACTCAATTAGATTATCCTACTAAGCTAATCATTACAGAAACAAAAAAATTGAGTAATAAAAGAAGGAATGAAGATATGGCTCAACACCATCATTAATTGTTGTTATTGCTTCTTTATTGCCAACTCCAACAATGACCATCACTATTTATATCAACACTAAATCAATTATTTGCTTCATCGCCAATCTCAATTGTTGCCACTAGCCATCATCACAAATTGATTGGGCTGAAGTTAAACCAATTCCAAGTCAACATGAGATGATGAAGAACCATTTTTGAGCCGTCACCGCTTCAAGAGATCCCCCTCAACTTCCACGTTGCCTTCAATGAGTATCAACTATTTCCATATAGAGTTTGTAATCCTAGACACAACTTCTTGCATTTTGCAATTAAATTCAATATTTACTTGCCACGTATACCATTTCATTACCATTGCTACAATTCCTTGAGAACCATCCTACTTCAGAATGTTATTCGTTAGCCTTTATAATCAAGTTCAAGATCCCTGAATTGAGTGGAGTTTGAAAGGAAGCAACAAGAGGGGCCTTGAGGACGAGATCTGTTTGGTAGGAAGCGAATTGATGTAGATTTAGATGGATCAAGATTTGTTTTGATTTTAGTTATTAGTAACTGTTTGATTTGTTAGGATTTGATTAAGTGAGGATTAGCTTGAATTTGTTATGTTTGATTTTCTGTTAGTTTATTTGCTAGTTAGTTATATACTTGTAGTTGCTTTGTTGCTTAGTCATGTGATGACTGTAAAAGAGGCCAAGGTACATGGGTGTAGTTGGTTTTTGATGGAGATCAAACAAATTATGAGTTTGTGAGACTCTAGTATCAGGTTATCTCCTCGTTTCTCTCTTCTCTCTTTTATTCTCATCCAACCTACACTACCAAGCCTTTGATATATAAATGAAGCTAAATGTATATCTCAAGCTTGTAAAATAAACAAAAGAGTGTATGAGAAATCATGCAATACATGTCCAAAAAGTCCAAGAGGTATCCTAATTTAAAAATATATTATAAAATTAAGTCTCGTGGTCGGGGAGTGTTCAAGAAATGTCCATGTCCGACATGTGTCGGGTTGGGTATGGTTTAACTATAAAAATGTCTGTGCTATATTAGTTTGCAGTAAATATGCTGGATGTCCAGATATTCTGAGGAGAATATATCGTTTTTTATTGTTTATAAGAAGGTGTCATATCGAAAATGGATGGGTAGCTCGATAGGGGTGTAATGGGTCATTACTAGATTTGATCTAAAGTATTTTAGGGTCATGAGTTAGAAAAGGAGAGAGTATTTTGTGTAAAAATATTGTTTGGTGGATGCAGGTTAAAAAATTGATAGAGCTTAAAAAAACTTTAGGAGGTTTAATGACTTCACTCAGTGTTCTAACACCCAGTTTTATTATGTGCTTGGTCCAAGCGAGCAGAGAGTACTGAGAAAACTCGATAAGTACTCATATTATCGTCCATAACTTGAAATATTAATATCTTAATATATATTCAAAAATATTTGAATATGTAATTTCAATATTCAAAAAACAAAATTACTTAAGTGTCATAAAACAACCTTCATACCTTACTAATATCATAACAACAGGTCCGACAAAAGATTAAATAACAGTTCCTGATCTTGGTTTTGGATTTTTCCAAAACTGAGTCAATTCCTAACTTGAATCTCAATTCAATTGATTTGAAATGATTCAATTCAAAATAATAAAGAAAGAAATAATAAGAGAAATTGAAATTGAAATATTTAGAAAAAAGAAAAGGAAAAGAAAATAAAAACAATAATCAAAAGAAAGATTCTCAGTAAGTTCGAATCACTCGAGACGTCGATCTGCTGATTGCCTCTATTCTCTTGACCGATCATTACAGCCATCTCACATGCTCCTATCAATGTTACTGTTTTGATTGCATCACCTTGAAACTGCTTTGATTATTGCCATTTTATCGCAGTTGTAGAAACTAATATTGAGAGATTGTGCCTCGATCTCTTTCAACAATAAAATTGGTTGGTCGGGTTCAGATAAAAACATGACAATTTTTTTTTAATCCGACAAAGGTCCAAATACCCGCTTCATAAGCCGGGCTAGGTTGAGTACTAGGCCGAATCAAATGAGTATTCGTTTTATGCACTTTTTTGAGCAAGTTTTCTAAACTCGGCACATTCATAGAACCAGTTCAAATACTCGGCCGAGCATCCAAATTAGTTCTCTAAGTTTTAGAACACCAACTTCAGTAATATGATTTTGAACCACATCTTCTTATTTATTTGGTGAATTTTAAGAGCCACTTGAAATTTCTAGCAATTATGTGTGCTATAAAATGGCACCAAAAGGTGGATTCTAAAAGACATGAGTACAAGACATGATCATTTTGGTGAAACATAATTCTTATTCTAAAGGCCCATACCGGAAGTAGTCTTAGAAAAGTCATTAAGAAGAATTGAACATTTTTTTATTTGTCTGATGGACTGTGAAGACTGCCCTTGAAATTTTATGACCCATCCTTACTAAACCTAAAAAGAAGTAGACTGCCATTTTGTTTCTTCTTATTTTTCCTACTTCTGGTTTGATACTAAAACCTAGTATACATACAAACTGAAGGGAAACTCTAATTCTAATCCTATTTTGCATTTAAGATCACTGTTTTGGCTTTAACATAAAGAAGGTAATAAAATAAAATCTAAAATGATAAGATGGAGAGAAAAAGAACAAGCTCCAAAGTGAAGATGGAGAAAAGGAATTGAAAGATAAAGAGTATAGAGGATGAGCATCGTGACAAGCACGTGCACAAATGAGATGTTCCTTTAGCTAATAACTGCATCATTCTCATTACCTGTGTAATTCACTGATCTCTGCTACTAGATTTCTTGTACTGGCTTGCTATTTACATGCTTATTGCGCAGACGTTAGAGTTTTTGTTATTTACATCTTATTGGACATTCTGTTTAGGTGTCATAAGCAAGTTAACTTTTTGGCGTCTTTGGTTCCTCTAACAGCACAAACCTCGTTTGAAATTCATTGTTGGCAATTTAAGGATAAGTTTATTTACACCTATTTGTTCTGTATTTCAGTCATTTACATCTGGCTCATTGGACGAGGGAGATTGTTATGTATCAAATCTTTTGATATGCATTATAAGGCTACATCCTACGAACCATTAGCTTAAATTTGGGGTTGAGGTGGTCATCTGACAACTATGGTATCTTTTATGTACAATGGATAATGACTTAAAAAAAGAACTGTGGCATGGATTAATCAAAGTCGAACGGTACAAAGGTTAATGGAATCACGAAGGTCTATAATATATTTAGTGGGTGTAGGAAGAATTTAAATTCTACTAAGGTTAGTTTACAAAAGAGACCCTCCATTTATATCGTTCTTAGAAGTGAGCCTCTTAATTAGTTAAATTGAGCAAAAAATTTATTGAACTACTACCACTGGTTAATCCGCTAACCTAGTTCAGGCCACGTGATAGTCACATGACCTTTTGCTTAATATCCCATATATGCCCTTTCATAAAATGATGAAAATTTGTGAAGTTTTTAACTTTGACATCCTTTTCATTTGAAAATTCTTAGAGACTTAACATTTCCAAAGCTAATGTTCTTCCTCCACCTTTAAAATTTTGAAAGCAAAAAACTAAAATTCTCAACAAAAGCACTCTCAAAGAGAAATTCTTAAAGTTTGATTGTTTTCTAAAAGATTTAAAATCTTAGAATTGACATCGTTATCAACTGATAGTTTATGGTATCTAAAATCAGTAATATCATAGGTATTATATCGGCAAATCGAAAATGTTGGTAAAATATTGGCAATATTGCCAAAATTGACATGATATTGTTGGGTCTATATCATATCAAGCACCTTAAAATCAGATATGATATTCACGATACATATGGATATATCTATTCTAGACACCTACCAGCATCGACCAATATTTAAAATCATGGAACCTTTCTTCGTCCTACTTCCAAAGTTCTAAAAAGATTCTAAAAGTTTTTGGATTGAATTCTTTCTCCTCTTTTACAAGTTCTTAGAAGTCCTTTCTAGACAAAAATATCTAATGATCTTATATATTGATTCTTTTCCTCCTATATAATCTCCTTCCTTTAGTGGGAAATTATAAAAAAATCTTTAAAAACTCTAATTTATAGTTTAAGAAATTCTTTCTCGATCTAAACTTAAGATATATGCTATAACTGAAGGAACTCTTTTGTAAGTTACCCTTTTATTAATAATCCATCTTCTACACATTTGAAAAAATTTGGGGATGACATCTGCCCTGGATATTAGCCAAATTACACAAGCGCCAATGGACCAAAGGCCTTAGGTACTCTGTAGCACCTAACAGAAATAAATAAATAAATAAAATACAAGTGTTCCTGATTTTCTTTGTCAAGAAAGTAATGGTAAGTCATTGTATTATGTAAACCTAATATCATGTTATACTTTTTAACTTTTTGAATGTTAAACTCCCCAGAGTGAGTCAGGTAATTTTTTCTTATCTAGTTATCTGGATGAGGAACAGACTTGTTAAACATGGAAAATGACACGATAAGCCTGGAAGGAAAATTAAAATGAACACTGAAAATTTTCCTACCTTCAAAGCTCTTCATGTGATTTAATGTAATACCCCAAAATTCGAGCTATCTGTATTACTCTTTTGAGACTAGTGGTGCCGCATAAGTCCACTGAAATCAATTTTGGACACCGAAATAACTTTCGGTTATCATAACTTTAAATCCACAAACCCAAATGACATTCGGTTTTCGCGATTATTAGTTTTGTAATATTTAGAATTTTTGGAGATTTTTCTTATGAGGTCGAAAAATACTCCCAAAATTGCTAATTTAATAAAATTAAAATTATCCTTCTAATTATTTCAGAATTTCGGTTCATTTATTCCGGACATCGAAACAACAAATGGATAATTTTGTAGTGTTCCCCTCGTCGAGCACTACGTTCTACATAAATTTGGTAGTATTTGGAGAATGTTACACGAAATCAAAATTATTAAATTATTAAATAAATAAATTAATTAATTAATTGAAATCAATAAGGTGTTGTGATTATGGAGAGGGTGGCAGAACATTTGGTTGTGCTGTCGAGTGGAAAATTAGTGTGGCGGGTTGGAGGCTACGTGGGTGAACAGTGGGTGAACAGATTATTATTAAGTTATTAAAATTACGAATTTGCCCTCAAATTATTTTCTTCATAAAACCCTCCACTCCTTTTCACCCTCACCACTTCTCCTTTCTTCTCCTCTCGGCCAAAATCAACAGCAAAGGAAAAAAAAAAAAAGAAAAAGAAGAAAAGGAAAAAAATCAAATCGAACCGAGGATTCGAACCGAATATTCGAGATCAAACCGAGGCAAGTAATACTGCTATTTTCGTTCATTTCGTTATTTTATTTATTTTCGTTCGTTTCTTTATTTAATTTAAATTGTGTACGTAAAATGTTTTGGTTCGTTTCTTTATTTAATTTAAATTTGTGTACGTAAATTATCTTGTAAAAATGCTTGGTTCATATTTTGCACCATTAACTGATATTGAGAACTGAACCAGATTGTGGGTGAAAATTGATATATAGAAATATTATGATATTTGCTTATTATTATTATTTTTTTTATTTAAAAGAAAAAAAGTTTACGTATAAGAAAACTTATTTGTACCCATGCAAATATTTGAACCCATGCAAAAATAGGAAAAGAAAAAAAAATAGAGAGAAAGAAATCATGGGCCGAAGAGATAGGAATAGAGAAAAAAGAAAATAAAGAAAAAAAATATAGAGAGAGAGAGAGATCATGGGCCTGGCCCAGCCCAGAAGGAAAAAAAAAAAGAAAAAGAAAAGAGAAAAAAAAGGGTAACTGGGCCTGGCCCAGCCCATAAGAAAAAAAAGAAGATAAGAAAAAGAAAAGAGAAAAAAAGGGTAACTGGGCCTGGCCCAGTCCAGGAGAGAATAAAGAAAAAAAAAAAATAAAAAAGATTAGTGAGCTTGGAATTGGTTTGGGCCAGAAAAAAATAATAAAAACACTGGGCCGGCTAGCCCAGCCCAGTAAAAGAAAATGAAAAAGAAAATAAAAATGAGTGGGCTTGGGTCTGGGCTGGACAGAAAAGAAAAGGAAAAATAAAATTAAAATAAAAATATGAAAAAGTGGGAATTTAGTAGGCTTGGACTTGATGGATTAAATGATTGAGAGAATTGAATTGGACTTAGGTTGGATTTAATTGGAAATAATTGATGGATTGGGTTTGGATTTTAATTAGAAATTAATCAAAGAAAAATATATAAAAATATATGATTTGAGCCTAGAATGGAATAAGTCCATATGTTTGAATTTATAAATAATGCAGTATTATTGCATGATGCACTTGGTTTTCAAATTGGGTCATTGATTGACATTGAGAATGAAACCAGATTATTAATATAAGTTTGATGATATGCATTGTGGTACAACTGTGCACTAACATCTATCATGCTACATGTCATGTGTTTTGATATTACAAGTCATGTGTTTTACATGTCATGTGCTTTGATATTACAAGTCATGTGTTTTAATATTACAGATCATGTGTTATGATACTACATGTCATGTACAGTCATGAAAATGCAAGAATGTTATCATGAATTGAAAAACAATTAAAGAAGGATTATAAAATTTTCATGTGCATAATTCATTTTGAACACGGGGATGAGAGAAACTACATGATGGATAAGAACTGTATTGTACAAGGATTTTGTTGGCCAACTTCTTGATTGAGATGCTGAGAACTTTTACTGCAGCAGCACTGGGTGGTACTGGGCCACCGTCTGATACATGAGTCACTATAAGAGTGATGTCCGTTACTGTTTTACAGTACGGGGTTTGACTTGAACACCTAGCAATGTGTTATGGTTCAGCGCCATGGGTTTGAGGCCGGGTCCCGGGTATGCACGGGCACTTGTACAATACGGAAACTGCGCGCTATCATATCCATTATTTAGTTTCAAATGCTAACAAAGATTTGACTTAGACTTGACATCTTTACAAGATATGATCTTTACATGATATTTACATGTTATTTGCAAATGACATATAATTTTACTGTTATATTTTTCATTATTCACGTGACTATTCAACATTATCACAATTTAATTGCATTTTTTCTATTTATTAAGAGATATTCCCAATGAAAGTATTTTATTCATTTGCATACTTTTATCTTTAGTACTGTAATAGTACACATACATTTTCCTTGTGTTACTTGCTGGGTTTAATTCCCTAGATTTCGAACCTAGGTTAGAGGACCAAGAAGGAGAACCAGTCTCGACTAAGGATCTGTACTTCATCGATCAGACCGAGCAATATTAAGTAGTGAAGTACGTTTCGAAAAATCTTGTATATCTTTGTCTAAACACTGCTTTTCTCATTTGCTTCTTTTGTGTTCATATTTAGAGCAGTGTGCCATTTTATGTAATAAACTTTTAGTATAAATAAAATCTTTTCAGTTTCAGACATGTTATTTACTTATCTGATTGTGGCAGTAGTTACAGTTATTTCAAGATCCTGTGACTGTTGGGTTATCTAGTGGAAATAATAAGTAACGTCCTCCGTTTTGGGAAGCAGCTGAAAAACGGGGACGTTACATTTAACCACATCTTTGCATCCCCCATGTTGATGTTTGGCTGTCCAAGTTTTGGCAGAGATCTAAGGTCAGGCCTGCTATGACGCAGGACGGAGGCGAAATTAGGGTTAGGGTTTTGAAAATTAGGGTTTTTTTAGAGGAATTGGGGAAGAAAAGATAGATTGGGAAAAACTTACAGGATTTGGGAATCCATCCAGGGCTACGCCCACTTTCCACGAATCCACGAGGAAAGATTTTGATTTTAGCGAACTCCACGCCAGAGATTTCTCAAGAATTTTTCAAAATATTATTCATCTCCTCAATACTTCATACAAATCCATATATATAGGGAAACCCTAACAAACAGAATCATAATAGAATCCAAATTCCTAATCCAATCAAATATCCTAATAAAATCCAAATTCTAATAAGATCCAAATCAAATCAAATCAATTTCCAAATCAAATCCTGATTTCCATCAATTCTCCCCGACTTCAAAACATGAAACTCCGGTGAATGACGAAAATGATAATTATCGAGCAAATCCGGGTCGAGCTGTTGGACTTCTTCGGTACGCAACCAAGTGCAATCTGAGTCTGGACGTCCACGTCAGCGCACCAAATAACGCTGATATCCACCATCAGCAGTCGAAACAATCTCATCATCCAGAATGTCTTCAATCTGATCTAGATGATGCTTTCGTGGAGCAGGAGGAGGCGGTGTACGGATGAGAAAATATCGATGTCCTGGCGAAGCAGATGATGGTAGGCCTGGAATAACCGCTGGATAATCAAATGGAGTACAGTATGGAGTCAGGTTCTCGATGTTGAGAACTGGATTGATCCCGAAATTGTGGGGAATCGCAAGCTCATAAGCATTAGAACCAATCATCTTTAGAATTCGGTAAGGATCCATACGTCGAGTATGATGCTTCTTCAAGGTTCCTGGAGGGAACCTCTCTGAACGCACTTTAACCATCACCTCATCATCAACTGCAAATTCCTGCAATCTTTTGTGCGAGTCTGCTGCAGACTTATAGTCATTATTACTAATTGCTATTTGCTGACGAATATGATCATGCAAATTGTGCAAATGCTGTGCAAAAGACTCGGCTGAGGCACTAGGCCTATCATCTATGGGGAGGAGAAAGTCTATAGGTTTTCTAGATTTATAACCTGTAATTATCTCAAATGGACTCATCCCAGTAGATCTATTGACTGAACTATTATATGCAAACTCCGCTATAGGCAAAACAAGATCCCACGTGGTTAAATGGTCACCAACTAAATATCGAAGCAAGTCACCTAAGTTACGATTGACAACTTCTGTTTGACCATCTGTCTGTGGATGATAAGCAGTGGAGAATTTAAGTGTGGTACTCATTTTCTTCTAGAGAGTTTGCCAAAAATGACTTGTGAACCGAACATCTCTGTCAGAAACAATTGACTTAAGAAGGCCATGCAAATGAACTACCTCTTTACAGAACAAGTGTGCAACATGTGAGGTATTCGAAGTCTTGTGGCAAGAGATAAAATGTGTCATTTTGGAAAATCTATCCACCACGACTAATATTGCATCATGTTTTCTAAGTGTGCGAGGGAGTCCTAAAATGAAATTCATGCTAAAATGCTTCCAAGGTGCAAAGGGTATGGATAATTGTGTAGAGTTCTGTATTCTGCTTCCTACTCTTAACTACCTGACAAACTCGACAATGCAATACAACTCGCGCAACATCACGTTTAATGCTTGGCCAATAAAATCGGTCCTCTACAAGAATGATAGTTTTATATAGACCGAAATGACCAGCGATCCCTCCTGCATGCATTTCTCAAATCAGATGATCGTACAAAGAAGTATTGGAAATACGTAGACATGTATTTCGAAATAAAAAACCATCAATAATGGTGAAGGTATCTACTATAGTAGGAGGATCCTGTGCCAGAGATGAATAAATATTATCAAAGTTCCGACAAGTAGGATAATCTTGAATGATTTGCTCAAATCCGATAACTTTTGCACTCATCGTCTGTAAAGTGCAAAGTTTCCTACATAATGCATCATCGGCTTTATTTTCAGTTCCGGCACAGTGTTTGAGTACAAAATTGTACTCTTGAATAAACTCAAGCCACTTGATGTGTCGATACCCTACTCTCTTTTGGGAATTGATATAGCGTAGAGCTTGATAATCTGAGTACAGAACGAACACTTTTGGTAGCAAATAGTGACGCCAATGACGCAAACATTGCACTACTGTATAAAACTCTCGATCATAAACATCATAGCATTGTTAAATCTCATTCAACTTTTCGCTAAAAAAGCCGATAGGATGATTTTCTTGGCTCAAAACACCACCTATATCTATGCCTCATGCGTCACATGCTATCTCAAAAACCTTTGAGAAATCTGAAAGATGAAGGACCGGAGCAGTGGTCAACTTCTTAATTTCCTCGAAAGTATGAGTAGCAAATTTAGTCCATTGAAACTCCCTTTTTTAAGACAATTAGTGATCGGAGCCATAATGGTACTAAATCCCCTAATAAACCTCCTATAAAATGTGGTCAGACCATGAAAGCTCCTGGCCTCATGAATCGTACGAGGAGTAGGCCATTGTCTTGTGGCCTTAATTTTATCAGGGTCTGCTGTTACTCCGTCTTTAGAGACGATGAATCCAAGAAAGTGAATAGAGGAAGTTATGAATGCACATTTCTTCAAATTGTCAAACAGTTTCTCCTTACGGAGAGTTTCTAAAACCTGTGTCAAATGAGAAAGATGCTCTTGGGTTTGACTAAAAACGAGAATGTCATCAAAATAGACAACAACGAACTTGTCTAAAAAATGACGCAATATCTGGTTCATAACTCTCATAAATGTGCTGAGTGCGTTAGATAAACCAAAAGCATAACCAGCCATTCATACAATACGTCCTTAATTTTAAAAGCAGTTTTCCATTCATCACCTTCACGGATACGAATCTGATGATATCCGCTTCGAAAATCTATGTTCGAAAAGATTTGAGAGCCAGCCATCATATCTAATAAGTCATCAAGTTTAGGAATAAGAAATATATACTGGACGGTAATTTTGTTGATAGCGCGACTGTCAATGCACATCCTCCAGCTACCGTCCTTTTTAGGTATGAGTAGAGCGAGAACGGTACAAGGACTCAAACTCTCTCTAATAAAGCCTTTCCGCAATAACTCATCGACCTGTCTTCTCAACTCAGCGTGCTCAACATGATTCATCTAATAATAAGGTAAATTGGGCAAACTGGACCCTGGCACGAAGTTAATGGCATGCTGAATGTCCCGAAGGGGAGGGAGTTCATCAGGTAACTCATCGGGCATGATATCCTGAAAATCAGTGAGAATTTGATGAATCTCAGGGTGGTAAATGACAGGTGGACTGGAAGACTCTCATAAAGTAATTACCGCATACACTACTCCCTCCTCTTGGCTCTCCTTGAGGAACTGTGATCGACTTACCAGGTGAAGAGACTTTTTATGTACCTAGCCTGTGACTTTTTCGCTCTTTGGGCTCTCATCTCTAGACTTAGGTGGTGCGAGTTTCAAAATAATTTTCTTCCCATTAAATTTGAATGTATGTGTTTGACTTGCCAAAACTCGTCACATCTAAGTCATACAACCATGGCTTACCAAGCAAGATATGTGCGGCGGTCATATCTAACACGTTGCACCAAAACTGGTCCTGATAGCTTGACATCTGGATAGGTACTAGATAGCGCTGGGTAATAGATTGAGCAGTTTTATCTACCCATGTTACGTTGTATGGTTGTGGATGGGATTCAGCTTTGAGGCCCATTTTCTCAATAGCTGTTCTTGAGATTATATTCACACAACTACTCCCGTCAATCATTACTCGATAACTCTTTCCTCCGTGTGTGATGTACGTGGTGAAAACGCTAGATTTACGCCAATCTTCATCTTTCATTTTAGTGTAAAGACACCTAATGACGCCTAAGTGCACATTTGAAATGACTATTTTATCGTCTGACTCACTAGCGTTTCCTACTAGTTCATATACTTCTTCCTCAAGATCATCATCAGCACCATTATGTTCTCGTTTTACGAGTAAAGCTCTAGTGGGACACTGTGAAGCTTTGTGGCCATACTCGTGACACCTAAAACACTCTACGTCTTTCGTGCCTTGTTTAGATGACTCACCCATTACGGCTTTACCCTTAAAGTCTCTGTTGAATTGGGTATTAGGTCTCTTGTTATCTTCAGAACGGTGTCTGGACTGCTCTCCGGCTTTAGGAATAAACTTGCGGTCAGTAAAAAATTTGAGTATTCTATATCTTCTGCTAATTGACAAGCTTGAGTAAGAGAACTTATATTCCGAGAATGGATATGCATGGCTCGTTGTATGTCAGCGCGTAGTCCAGAACGAAATCTAGATATCGCCTGGTGTCGGTCCTCTCGCAAATCACACCGAAGTGTCAATTCATCAAATTGAGTCATGTACTCTTGGACCGTCATGCTTCCCTGGCGAAAATTGTGCAACCTATCTAAAATGTGACTGGAAGATACTTCTCTTTAAATCTAATTTTCATGTCATTCCAAGTCTCTATCGTATCCAGATATCTGTCACATTCTCTTTCTACCGACGTCCAATATATCCTAACGGGCCCTGTCAGTCGCATCCGAGCAAATCGTATTTTACGCTCTTCAGGTATGTCATACCATTCGAAATAGTAATCCATGTCTGCGAGCCAGTCACTAAAAACTTTAGGGTCGTGAGTGCCGTCGAATGTAGGAGTTTCTACTTTTATTTTACGTGTGATGTCATTTTCAACGCGTCTAGTTCTAGGGACATTCTCATCTCTATTCCTTTCATTTCGATCTCTTGGTCCTCTATACTGATTGTAATTCGTTTCGTTATATTCATTCTTATAAATTTGATTATTTTGTTCTTCCATTTGTTCTAGTGCATCAAGTCGTTTATTAACAATTTTAAACTGTTCCATTTGTTCAGTGATAATTTTTAATTGTTCCATCATGATTTCTAACTTTTCATCCACATTACTAGAACTTGAGGTGGTCATTTTACCGTTACGAAGAAGCATACAAAACAAGCGTATGCAATGCAATTTTCTAAACTCAGTCAAATTCTATATGCGTGCACTATATGATCAAATAAAATTTTCTAAGATTTAGTTTCTAAAATGTAAGGAAATTGATCCTAAAATGTGTGTATGCAGCAAGTAATGAGTTGGCAAATAATTATTAGTAATTCCAACTAACAATCTTATGCAGAATTTTACAAAATAATTGCAAAATTTTGCTGAAGAAAATGGGTTAGTTTAGAGATTACCAAATACCGAAGAAGTTCGTGCACTTGTAGTGGCTCCTTGGAGTTTTCCGAAATTGGTTCGCCTGCTGAAGAGCCCTGAAATCCTGTCACAATTGTTGGAAACAAATCCAGGAAAACAACGCTTCGAATCTGACTCGAATTGGACTCCGAACGAGCTCCAATTCACCACTTTTCCCTTCATTACTGCACTGGTCTGTTGTTCTGCTTCTACTGGCTGCTGCCACTGCTGTTCTGCAGATGTTGCTGCTGTCCTATGTCCAGCACCAGTAAACTGCTGCTGCTGCAGTTCTACAGCTAATATCGCAGTTCCTGCTGATGATGTTGCTTGCTGCTGTGCTGCTATGCTTACTATGCAGCTATTATTGCAGTGGATTCGCCGGAGAAGGGAGAGAGGGGTGGATCCGGATAAAGAGATAAGGGAAAAGAAGAAGATGTGGAAGAGGAGATGGAGCCGAATGAAAAGAGGGGTTAAACTTGGGGAGTTTGGGTTGGATTTGGTCTGGCGGAGAGGTTGTTCAGGTGGGAGTTTGGATTGAGTTGGGGAAAAAAAAAACAGGTTGGGGGGAGAAAAAGATAGGACAAAAGAAGTTTTTTTTTTCTTTCAGATCTGTTTTTTTTTTCAGATCTGTTTTTTTTTCAGATCTGTTTTTTTTTTCAAAATAAAAATAAAAATAAAATTAAACTGAATAAAAGAGAATAGAGATGTAGAAGAAGATGGTGATGGAAAAGAAAATTTAGGTTCTGATACCAAATTTGACGCAGGACGGAGGCGAAATTAGGATTAGTGTTTTAAAAATTAGGGTTTTTTTTAGAGGAATTGGGGAAGAAAAAATAGATTGGAGAAAACTTACAGGATTTAGAAATCCACCCGGCCCATGCCTACTCTCCACGAATCCACAAGGAAAGATTTTGATTTTAGCAAACTCCACGCCAGAGATTTCTCAAGAATTTTTCAAAATATTATTTATCTCCTCAATACTTCATGCAAACCCATATATATAGGGAAACCCTAACAACAGAATTCTAATAGAATCCAAATTCCTAATCCAGTCAAATATCCTAATAAAATCTAAATTCTAATAAGATTCAAATCAAATCAAATCTATTTTCAAATCAAATCCTGATCTCCATCATGCTACCATCTTCCTGTTCATCTCATGGCCTTAGATTAACTAGTTAGTACGGGAAGAAGCTGAAATTGGCAACTAACATAGTTGATTGCATGGTCCAAAGGGAACATGATATAGTTGGATTTTGGTTAGAAATTTTACGAGAATGTGATTTGCTGGTTGATAGATAGTCATACTTGGTTTGGTTTTCGACAGATTTTCAAGCTGGTGATCAAGTTTATTATTCAGGTGAACTATGATTCGGTATGTCATATTGATGCCAGAATAGCAAGTCAACAGCTAAGTTGATTGTAGAATATAACCTTGAAACTTTTAGCGGGATCATCAATTTAGCCATTAGTTTTGCTAATGCACTTCTAATATGGTTCTTTTGTTATCTTTAAATTGGCCAGTTACTTAAGATTCTTTCTTCAATTGATTTAATTGTTTCCGCACCTTTCACTCTACGAATACAAATATCTGCAGTGAGCTTGATGGAGACTTTCTAAATGAGAAAGTTGCATGACAAATCATTGTATTAATTTGCTCATGGTAAGAGAGAAATAAAATAAACAATTATCAAGTTTGTTGGAGATGCCTTCTGCTCTCACAGCCTCATTAATAGTTTCTTAAAGTAAACTGTAAACGTGAGCCAGCAAATAATAACCCAACTCTGTTGGCTAGTCTAGAATCTAATTGCAGTTTATATACTTGACTCAAAATAAAATTCTAAATTTCTAACTGAAATTGAAAATAAAATTCTAAATTTCTAACTGAACTTAAAATTAAAATTCTAAATTTCTAACTGTGTAGATGCAATTGTGAGTGTGCGCGCATGTGTGTGGAAGTTCCTTCGCAATTCAAGTCCTATTTGATCATCTATCTGCATCTGGGTATTTTCTTCCCTCCAACATGATCATTCTAACCTTTAATACTTCTTTGCTGTTTGTATTTTCAGATGTTGCAAATCATATTATGGCTCTTGTTAATTCAATTCTCTTGTCCAGTTATATTTCTGTCTCATTGAGATATCCCCTTTTCACAATATTCGGACTCCATAGTCTGCTAAACTCAATGAGCTTAGAATATTGTCCTTCCACCATCATGATTTTGGTAATTATTTTAGGAGAATTAAATACTTAATGATATTACAATATTTCTTGAGGCACCTCAAAGTTGTTACTGAAACCTCTATTATGACAACAGAGACAAAAAGCAAGAGGCCGTCCACCATCTGGGTCTTGTAGGTTTGTAGCTCTTGCTTGCATCATAAAAGGAATGCTCGAAAACATATATGCCATCCGGGTCTTGTAGGTTTGTAGCTCTTGCATCATTAAAGGAATGCTCACAAACACATACCAAAAAATGTACCTTTTTGATCTAAGGTTTCAGTCTGTTCTCCACCAAGTTCCTATATTTTTTTTGCTATTTTTAGAGAAACAATAGAGTATATACCAGTGTGTTAGTACGGCTCTTCAAATTCTGTGTGGAGTCTATGTTGTCAGCTTGAATAAGAATAGAAGATTAATGACTTGTTTTTTTTTGACATTGTGTCTTATGTAAACTATGTGTTACTAGGACACTTAAAATTTCTATCTTCATTTCTTTTTCTCTTAATTTAGTGTAAGTTTATTTTTTTGATAAGTTGAAAGTCTTAACCCATGTACCAGACTCATGGGATGCATTGGTTTATAGCATGGAATTATGGATGTTGGCAACTGCTTAGTGTACTTTTAATGGTACATGGTGTGAAGGGGGTAGGTTTAATTGAATGGTGTTTGAATCATAGTAGACTCAGGAGCATTAACCTGGGTCATGTTGATTCTGCCTGTATTATATGTATAGACACATAAATCTGTATTTAAACTTGTAAATTAAGGACTGTGATAATATAGCTGCATATTTCGGCACCAATGAATCCTTAACCAATCAAGCAAAAAGAAACTCTATAAATCCTTAACCTCATACTTTCTCAGAAACACACACAAAAGTGACGAAACTATCTTCATGGAGACAGTTTGATTACAAACAAAGAAGTATAAACATCGAGACTTAATGTTAATTGAGAAATAATGTTCCTTCATAAATGGAAAATAAGTGTAAAGAGGAAAAACTAAATACTGGAGCAAAATACATCAAAACATCTCAATGAATCAATTAGTTTTTACACGATTATATCTCTTCCTTAGTTTTGGGTTGCCTGTTTTGGCCATCTAGATAAGGGATGCAGCACAAATCATCTCATGTGAACGGGATTGACATTCCAATTAGGGTGATGTGAGTTTAGCAACAATGGTCTGGACAGTTGGGGAAACTACATGACTCTTCATTGATAATTCATATCATCAAATTGATGATATCACTATTCCAATGTAGTTTTGGTACTTTCATATGGAATATGCCTACTTAGATGATCATCGGGATCTAAGTTGCTTTGATCAATGATGGGAGGACTGGCTAAGTGAAATATTCATTTCACACATGCCCATGTAGTTATTGACTTATATATCTGTAAATTTTAGATGTGTCCTCTTGTGACTTTTGAAGGTTCCTAATGTTACTTGGACACCTGATACCCCGAATATGTCTCCATGTAATCCTCTGTCTATTAATTAGTTATGCACCTTGGAGTTCTGTAACATTCCTGTTGACTAACAGACCTATTTTCAACTTCAGCAGCTTGAATAGATGCACACCTGATACCCTGAATATGTCTCCAAGTAATCCTCTGTCTATTAATTAGTTATGCACCTTGGAGTTCTGTAACATTCCTGTTGACAAACGGACCGATTCCCAACTGCAGCAGCTTGAATAGATGTACCTCGTAGCAGCCTGAGGAGATCTATCAATTTTTCTTCTATTTCTCTGTCCTGTCCGGCTGTCCCTTCTAAAATGACATAACTTTTGATGCCATTGTGCTGAAATCTCCCCTCCCCCTCCCATCATCAAGGGATGAACAGGTAGTAGCTTTTTCATGAAGTGATCTTTAAGTACTTAGCCAAAAAAAAAGGGTTCCCAATCTAGATCAGAAAAAAGTTGTTTTAGGTTAAAACTGTGCACCCTTATTGGAGTGTATTATTTGTCATGGTGATCTTGTATAGTCACAACTCAGGTATATTTGGGTAGTATACAAGTCTGCTAACTTTTGGATACAAGTACATAAATTATCATAAATTTCATAAATGCCAATAATCAGTTCACCTGAAGGGTCAACCGATTGCAGAGTGGCAGGAGGAGAGGGTTTTTTTTGTTTTTGATGATTGTTGTTTGAGTGAGTGTTCTTATTTTATTTTTTGAGTTTTTTTGGCTTTGGAGGTTTGGTGGGGTAGATAAAGTGTAACAGAGATGCGCATGCTCCGCTAGATATGCGGTAACAGTAGGAGAGATAAAGTGAGAAATGAAGATATTCGTGCTAAAATAGGTGTAGCTCCCATTGATGAGAAGATGCGAGAAAATCGCTTACGATGGTTTGGTCATGTGCAACGTAGACCTACAAATGCACCAGTTCGACGAGGGGAGTTTATCAATGTAGGACAAATTAAAAGAACGAAGGGAAAATCGAAAAAAATATGGATAAAGGTGATACGAAAAGATATGAATTCTAGAGGTTTAAATGAGGAGATATTACTTGATAGAAATGAATGGAGAAGGACTATCAAAGTGATTGATCCGGCGTGATTCTCTTTTTTGGTTCATATAGCCTACCCCAAATACTTGGGATAAAAGGCTTAGTTGTTGTTGTTGTTGGTGGTGGGGTAGGTTTTTTTTTTTTTTTGGATGCGGATGTTGCAGCTCAATAACCAAACTTATTAAAAACAAATTCTGATCTGGATTAGATTTGGATATAATCAAATAATAATGAATTAGACTTAATATCTAAAGAGAACCATGACTTATATCCTTAGGTTTTTCGTATAAGGCTTGTGTCTCATGTAGGTTAGGAAACATGCATGATAAAGGTGCAGACCTAATGTTGAGTCCCACATCAGAAATAGAGTCGGGATATGAATGCTTAATATACGATGAAGCATGGCCATCATATAGACATAGCGACATCACAAATTCTTAAAAATTAGAACATATGGGCATCGTGACATGACAATGTGCATGTCTATGCATGTGTCTATTTTACTATATGGAATGGACATTGAAACCTGTAATGATCGTGTTTACTAGTAACAGAAAGAAAAACAACATAAAATGTTAATGGTTTAATTCCCTAAATTCTAGTCAAACTAACTAAACAAAAGAAAGGAATTGAGTGTTAAATCCAAATATCCAATACCTTCCCTAATAAAACTGTGTGAAGCCCCTCATATACTTGCAAGGCGTTCAAGTTTTATCAAACTGTGTCTTTTTAAATAGGCATGGTTCTATGTCCATTTTTTTTCATTTTAAAGGATCCTCATGTCTTTTTATCTCTGTGTCTTTTAAGCACTCTATGTTGTCTGCCTAGTGGTCTTTAGATTTTTCTACAAGTTGGCATGATTCTCGCGCAGTTTTTTGGTTTCTTAAACCTGGCACAATGCGTGTCGTGCAAATGTAGGGGTATATGATATGTGCCCTCCACAAATACAACATTCATTTTCAAGTATCGCTGTCTCTATGTTTTATCTGTAATGAGATCAAAGACTTATTGTGTTCCGTTTAGGTCAAAGTTGTGACAATACTATTAACAGTGGTCTCACTGGTTCAAGCTCTCTGTGATAACAGTTTTAGCAGTTTTAGTATTCATTTAAGTGAAAGTGTTAAAAGTGTATAATGTCACTTGACGTTTCCTTTTTTATTTTTTAACGAGATCTCATAGCATGCAGGAGTTTTACTTGTAATTTATATGCATTTGGACATATTAGTTATTTTTGGACAAGTATTTGAACATCCTGTATAGTTTACCGTACCATATTGATGTCCATATTTTAATTGGATGTCGTTGTTAACTGCATTAAAGAACATGAGTGGACAATCCATGCCTGTATGTTAACATTTCATGCCTTATTCACATGGGAAACAACAGAAGTGAAGAAAATATACCTGTTTTTTTTAGACATTTAGTTGGATCTACACACAGAATATTTTTACCCGTGGCTAGTGACCATGTTAACTAACCAGATAACATTAGGCTGTTGATGTCATAAGTTTACTGTAATACTATGACTATCATATCTATATTTGACATGATGTATATCAAATATCTACTGCGTTTATAAAAGGATTAATTACAGAAACTACTCCCGCACTGTTGGGGATATATCACTAATAACCCCTTATAAAACATTTTTGCAAAGAGACTCCTTGATAAGCAGTATAAGTGCAATATATATATATATATATATATATATATATATATATATATATATATATATATATATATATATATATATATATATATATTTGTTGTTGTACATATACCCCCTATCAGAGTCTCTCTCTGCGAAAAACTTCATTAATGGGTATTAGTGATAAACCCTTAATAATACAAGAATATTTATTGTAATTAACTCTTTATAAAATGAAACAAATACAAACATATCAGCTGTATCTCTCACGTTGACCATCGCCACATTGTAACCTAGGCTGATGAAGAACCTACAAGTTGTTAAAGCTATTCATAAATCACATCTTTTTCCTTCAGTATTGAGAAGAGGATAAACTAAGTCATAGCAACAACCACTCGGAAACAACAAATTAGCTAGAATTTTCTCATTTCTTGTTGGCTCTCTTCTACTTTCAGTTTCTATATGTACTGCATTTGAATGAACAAAATGGGTTTTTTTTTTTTTTTAATTCTGATAAAAAAAATTGTCTTATGTAACAGCGTCAAGACGAACTCCGTGGTACAGTCCCAAGGAATGAGCAAACAAACATATCAGATTTTGGAGACCTGAGGTTGGGTAGCGTTGAACCTGAAGATTTTTCTCTCTTCACTGGTCAACCATCAGCATCGGTTCCAATGGAATTGGTTCCAGATGATCAGCTGGAATGGGGAGCGCCCTTAACCAAGATGATGACCACGAGTGTACGGACATCTGTGTGCATCTGGTGCGGCAGTGAATTCAGCCTTGAAGGTGTGGAACCTGAACAACAGTCGGAATCTCTGGGCTATTTGTGTCCAGATTGCAAGGCAAAGATTTCAGGACAGCTGGGTCTGCTGAACAATGGCCTTTCATAGCAAGCCATGCCATGTTTCTCTCTCTTTTTCAAGACTGCGTTTCCATGATCATAATATCTTTCTAACATTTAGTTGGTTTTACTTCGATGCATCTGACTAATGAAGTTTTGGATTCCCCTTTGATCTTATTTTGGCAACTGTAGTGAGATAAACTTCTGTAGGACATGTAACTCAGTAAATCCTGTACTAGATGGGGATTATGGAAAGAACTAGCCTGGTGTTGGAAGATACAAGTCATGGCATTTAGATTTTTGTTCAATTTGGAAATTCCATACTTTCTAGATGCCATTTTTAACAGATTCTGTGGAATTATTAGATTTCCTTATCGTCAAACTTGCCCAAACTATGATTGGTCTGTTGTATGGTTTTGCTTTGATTTATTGATATCCTTGTTAGCTTGAATGTGACCGTGTGGAACTGTAGAGAAAAAATTAGATTGAATCCTTTAGTCTTGTGATCCAACAACTCATGACTTTAATTCATTCAAAATGTGCATGAATCCTTCTTTTCTTTTCTTTTCCTTCAAGTTCTACAACAATTCATGACCCTAAGTCTTCAAAGCAAAGGATTCAATGAGAGTTTATGCCTCTTTCCTCTTGATGTCCTTCTCTCTACTTGTTTCTTTTTCCTCTTCTTGATAGAACTTGTACATCAAACTTTAATATAAGAACGAACAAAGAGATGGTATATTTTCGTTGAAATTACGTCATGTAACATGACTGCACAATTGACATCTTGAATTTCTATCTTCGATTTGTTACTTTATTGGGGCTTTTACATATCTGTCCCTTACATCTTTAAAAATTTGAATTTAGTCTCCCAAATCTTCATATTTTGAATTTAGTACCCAAATACTTTAACTTACCTCACTTTAGTCCCCTAGCCATATTTTTCACCCGAATTTTTCGTTATACCACTGAATTACTTCACTTTAGTACTCCATTCTCGCTTCCTCCTAAATTCCTTTTCTTATTGGCTTTCCCTCTACATTCTTCTCCTCTCTCTTTCCTTCTTCACATTTAATCTCTAAAGTGAAGTAACTCATGTAAACCCAATAATAAGAGGAAAGAGAGAGAGAAGAATAATGGAGAGGGAAATCTAATAAGAAGAGGAAGATAGGAAGAAAAGCAAAGGAGAGACTGAAGTAAAGTAACTCAGAAATATAACGGAAAATTAAGACAAAAATATAGTTGGAGTTAAATTCAAAATATGGAGATTTAGAGTACTAAATTTAAATTTTTAAGAATTTTAAGGGACAGATACTTAAAAACCCCTATTTTATTATGGATGGCATCCATAATCGACTTCTATAGCCTCTTTATCACTGCAGTAAGGATACATATCTTCCATCACTAAAAAAAGAAAAGACAATTTATCTTCGGGTTTAAATCTTCAACATTTTATGACATATTCTTATGTTTTAACAGTTTATACAAGTTTAGATGCAAAGTTTGTGCAAGTCTAGGTCCAAATGAAACTACAACTTGCAGGGAAATTCTAAATGCGCACCACACTTGAGCTTTACTAAATCACTTTACTTTAGGATGTGTTGCTCAGTGAGTAAAGTATGGTGTAGAATTTCCCCGACTTGCACAAGGACTAAATCCAGCTAGCAAAGATCCTGATGTATGAAGTTATTTGGTAAGAAAGTTTCACTCTAAGCTAGAATGATAATCAAACTAGAAGAGAGAGGGAGAGAGAGAGAGCAAATGAGCACGGAATTGGCTAAAATAAGGTCACGTCGAACTAGAGATGATAATGAATGTGTTCACATATTAATTTTTTATCCTCTCTATACAAAATTTTAAATTAGAAAAATAAAATTTTCATTTTTAATTCAGAACTTTATATAAGACATGCCATAAATTGACCTGTGGACGTTGAATACTCTAAAAATCTTTTTTTTTTTTTCCTTACTTTGGCCAAACTAGAATCTCGATAGTTCTATTTTGACAATCAAACGAGTCACAGTTTTAACCTATCTTTGATATTTGGAGGTAGGTTAACTCCAAAATCTTAGCTAAAAACTGTTCAACAAAATGAATTGAGTTTAGATAACTTTATTTAATTTGAGAATGTTTGGAGTAACAAAACTTTGCTCCTGCTCATGTTATTTCATTAACGCCTTTTTTTTTATACAATCTAAAGGTATCAGAGTTTGGAGTTTAGAAAATTAAAGTTGAAGCCTTGCAAACCAGAGTTTGCATATATATGCTTTCCCTTGAAATATACTTTCAGCTTGGTAAAGTCTAGTCGCAAATTATTCAACTAGGATCACTTAACAAAAACAGAAAGCTGACAAGCAAATTTAACTCAAAAACTTAAACTGATAGGTAATAGCCTTAATTTTCTATTTAAATCTATAAACTTCTCTTGTTCTATTTAATACGGGATATACTCACATATGAACTTCTAATAATCTCTCTTTCATTTAGTAATTCCGTGGAATCACATGTTACTAGATACCAACCAATGTTGAAAATAACGCGTTATGAAACCTGTTATATTGCATTATGAAACCTAATAGAGCACCAGCGTTACGTAACAACTGAAAATAACTCAGTGCATCGTAACAGTACGTTTTTATGTTATTTTATGTTATATTACGTAATGTTACGTTAAATTAAATTATGTTACGTTATTTACAATTTTTTTTAGCAATTTCTATATTATTATTGATTATTATTTTGATTATTAGCGAATTGCTGTAATTTTCTTACTTGATTAGTTGTTGACTTATTTGATTGTTTGTGGAATTACTATGTTAATTTTCGATTGTTTTCTTGATCGCTTCTTGTAATTCTTCCTTGCTGAAATATCATATTTGTTGATGTTATTGAATTTTTAACTGAACTAAAATCAATAATTACAAATATGATAAACTGTACATTATAAAATATAAATTACAACAATGATAATAACTGGAATTGAAATAAAAATTAAAATCTTGTTTTCTTATTTAAATGATTACTGGAATTACAGTTACAGACTTAATATAATTTATTAAGATAAATATGAAAATTATTATAAAACTAAATATACAATTATAATATATTGTGTATTACAAAATAGTTTTATATTCTTTTTTAGATATAAATGTTATATGCGATATAACCTAACAGAGACAAAATATTACGTTATCGCTATTTTAAACATTGATACTAACCATCCATAGGCAATCTCAAATTTGGTCTAAACCATTATTAACATCCAGGTGGCTATACGTGTGAGATAAAGTCACCGCCCGCAAAATAAAGCCTGAACTATTTTCTTAGTAATCAGTCCCCTTTCAACCCTTACAGCTGACCCATACTCCACGCTGCTAAGAGATTGATCTTAAATCTCATTTATTAGAAAGGCCTCAAATTATTTTTTTTTTCTTTTAAGTCCAGCCACTATAAAGACTTGATGGGTCCAACATGCTTTGAAATTTAATATGTTTTTAATTTCAATTTAACAGTTGAACTTTTCTTTTTTTGTTATCAATTTTTTCCTTTTTCAATCTACTCCCAAATTTCTATTTTTTTTCCCCATCCCTGCTCCAACTCACAAGATTCAATCTCTAGTTCTTCTCAGTTCTCAAATCTCGTATTTTTTTAATGTTTCTCTCCCTTTTTCTCTCAATCAGTCACATTTTTTCTCTCATTAATAAGTAATTTTGCAACTTAAAAAACTATAAGAATAAAATGAGATCTCTTATAAAATTAATATTTATAAAATAGATCTCATTTAAAGTTTTGTCTTGGTCCCAACCTCTCATCGTGTCAATAGAAGTTTCTAAAGGAGCATATCACTTTTCTTAGTGAGCCTATTATCTAATGTATTTTTTGTCAGGACAAACCTTAGAAAGTGGGCTCACTATAAAATATGGTGTGCTCATTTGGGAACTCCCGTATCAATCCATTGATTAACTATCCAATACAAATTCTTACGTCCTAAAGTTCTATTTGAGAATCGCGTCAACGGCCAGCGCGCCAACCGCACGCATAAGAAAACAAAAAACTCGATCCCCTCCCGCATGAAAACTCTCTCAATGCGCGAACAGCCCAAAGGTACATACAGCGCAACAACGTGGGTTCGGTTGTCCCATCACAGTCGCACCCACTTTAACACCCCCAACGCTAGCGGGGCCCACCACTTCGAGACCGAGTGGACGATGATTGGGCAGTCCGACGATTGTCTTCCCAAAACGGACGGCCCAGATTCCGTTTCAGCCGATCAGCACGTGACCTCCCGTCGCCTCTCCATCACCTCATCTCTGTTTCTCTCTCTTCAACCTCTCGTCCCAGTCGCCGCTTGAAATCAAAGGAGAGAGAGAAAGAGAGAGAGAATTTAATTTCAAGAGAGAGAAAAAAAGGGGAAAATTCTCGAAAACTCTCTCTCTCTCTCTCTCTCTCTCTCTCTCGCATCGGCCGCCATGAATCGCGATAGGGTCTAAGATGCGCCGGGAGGGGCCTCCAGCTATCGTGCGCCTCGAGTTTCTCTCTAGAGCCCCCGATCTAGGGTTAGGGTTTCTATCTCTTCCGGCTTTGGTATAAGAATCTTGTGCTCGATTTATGGACTCGAGGTCTTGGAGAGGCTTCGCTGCCCTCTTTATTTTTCTCGGTCGGTTCGCGCCGGCCGTCGGAATCTCCGGCGAAGAGGCGGCGTGCGCTAGAGTTTCGTCCGTTGACTCGATCTTGTCGCCGCTACGAGATTTGTGCTTGGTGGAGGAGTCGTCGGCTGATGGATTTGAACCGGTTGGGGTTGTTGAGGTGCGTTTGAAGAATTGTAAAGTTCCTTTTTTTTATTGTTATTATAGGTAAATTTGATAGAATGAAAAATTTTATAATTGCAATGGATATCATAATACTATTGCTCGTCATGTGAGAAAAAAAAAATGCAAAAAAACACAACTTTGCTGTAAGGAAAAAACTAAACTTTTCTTACAAGGGAAAAAACTAAACTTTAAAATGAAACTTTGCTTCGGATATTGAATTTTTGAGCTGTTATACTTGCTTCCCATCAGCGGTGTAAGTTGTTTGTAATACTTTAGATGAAGGATCCATTCTAACTGTTGCCAGTCTGAAAAGGTAATATTTTCAAATATTAGGACAAATGTTTTGACTGTTTTTTTTTATCCTAGGTGCTACGAGAATCTATTTCTGTCTAAATGGGGAGTGGGTATCTCAATATTCTCAGTTTTCTATTGTTCATTTAGTAGATTGCCCTTGTACTGTTCTTTGGATGCTTCCATGGCAAATTATGAACGGAACCTAAAAAGGAGGGAGACCAAGATTTATGTGAATACAATCTGAGCTTAACAATTATCAGTTACATATATTGAGATCTTCCTAAAGCATGGATACTTGTATCGATTTGTAGTTCCAGTTTAAGACCTCAAGGTTTGTTATGTTTCATGTGAGTGTCAAGCTTGATGTCTAGCTTATTTCACTTAGAATTTATGCTTGCACCCATTTTGTTTCTACACTTAAATAACTCAAGCCTTTGTTCTATCAACTCAAATTTATAGACCCAAACCTGTGTATCCAATGCAAATGCGTGATAATCTAACAAATCCTACAAATTTAGGATCTTAATAACTTACATAGTGGATCTAGTGATAATAACATGATGCACATATGGCAAGCACAGATACAATACCGATTATGATATTGATACATATACGGACAAGGGACAAGATATTTGTGAAAAATGAGGACACAGATACTGTAACGACACAGAAAAAATAAATGTATGTATTCTTTTATTACTAAAATAATAATTTTACTAAAGTATCCAAATCGGCAAAAACATTGGCAATATATATATATATATATATTCATGTCTCTTCTTTAAAATTATTTACAAGACAAGTCTCACTGTCAGTCATGTATCTATCTCTCACCCTTCCCTCTATAGGTAAAGAGATATTAATGACAAAGGGTCATGCATATCATAGAGTGTGAATTCTTTTTTCTTTAGACATAGAAACCAAACAAGACTTATGCCCCGCAGAAAAATATTAAAGTATAACTTTATAAACTAACTAGTTATAGATAGATGTTACCAATTTAGTAATATTTATTTTTTATTTTCTATGACCATTCAGGCACAACATACAAGAAACACAAACACGACGATGACACGATAATTTTTTCCTTTATTTTATTAAACATGCTATGTGGTGGTCCGATATGGTTTTTAGCGTGTTTACGGCATGTCTGTATCAGGCACGTGTCTGACACAAACAACATCTCCAGTAGCGTGTTTGTGCTTCTTAGTTGGTTAGTTGAGCGGAAGAAAAGAAAAAACTCTATTTGGGAATCTATTAAGGATTTATCGGTTAATTGAGAACCTTATTTTCTAATAAATTTCAGGTATTATGAAACTTAGTGGAATGTCATAGAAAAAGATGGTGGCACTTAGACCTGTATATGTGAATTTTGAGAACCTCTTATTGACTACATTCTTCTTTAGGAGATTTGAAGTCTTGTTTGGTTCGCTAATACCATTTCTCTATTTTCATGTGAGGGAGTATGTCTTGTTTGGTTCGCTAATACCATTTCTCTATTTTCATGTGAGGGAGTATAGAAGTGTGATTATTCTTTTTCCTTGCATCCAGTAAGCTACTAGTTCGTAGCTATTTAAGCAATGACTATCCTCATTCTCAAGCAGAGGTGGTTAAACAAATTCAAATCTAAAACCTGGTTTTTGAGTAGAACTGCTTAGAATGACATAATCAACAAGCTTTTTTTTTAACACATTGGAAACACTTCAGTGATGCTCCTTTTAGTTGCAACCCTAATCTTTGTTTTTGCAAGTTTAAGAATGGCATCGGATACTTGGTCTTGTAATGACTTATTTCCCTTTTGATGGCTTCCGTGGGGGAGTTGTGGGCTTGTACTGACTTATTTCCCTTTTGACGACTTTTGTCGGGGAGTTGTTGGAATTTTATACTTGTTATGCTGCAACTGCCTGTTGCACTTTAAGTCACAGTAATGATCTTTTATCAGTTCATTTTTTTTTTCTTTTTTTGGTAATTTAAGATGGATGTAATTATCATGTATGTGAATGCTGAACTCTCTGTGATTTTCTTTTACTTCTTAAGGGGGATGAAGCTGCACTGCAGAGGGCATTGAATCTCGTCTACAGGAACAGGGAAGAATATGTAGCTGTGCTCTTTCATGCATCTTGGTGCCCTTTCTCAAAGATTTGTAGACCAAATTTTGACATCATCTCTTCCATGTTTCCTACCATCCGTCATTTTGCATTTCAAGAATCTGTTATTAGGCCAAGGTATGGGTTGATAAGTTTTTTCCTATATAACCCTATCATGCATGATGAGATAGACACTGATAGTTTTTTATAAATTGTAGCATCCTCTCACGTTATGGGGTTCACGGCTTTCCGACCCTCTTTCTCCTAAACACTACCATGCGGGTACGGTACCATGGGTCGCGAACCATCAATTCTCTTGTTTCTTTCTACAGTGATGTTACAGGTGCGCTTCATTGAGCATTTACAACAAAATTCAGTTTGTATTTTATGACCATGAATCAGGATTAAAAAAAAAACTTGTACATCACACCTAATAGGATGTCATTATTCTGTGAGTTGAGACATCCTTGTCTCTCCATGTTTAAAAAGGATCTAAAATTGATATTGCCAGTAGGGCTAGGATTTAGTGCTTTACTAAATAGTAGTTGTTGGCATTAGTAGGAAGGAAAAAAGCTTTTGGCATTAACTTCTTTTAGCGGCAGTAATGGGCCCAGTTAGGCCAAGCTAATATGTTCCTGATGTTAACTGCTGGTGAATCATGTTCAACCCATATGCACCAATGCGTCAATCTCTTTCTCTGCTTGATCCAATATTGGTTCTTCCATCTCTTAGTATTTTATTGACTATTTAAAGCATGTCTCTAATACTCCATTGTTTAAAGAACAAAAATTTAAGATATCAAATTATCTATTTAGGTGTCTTAGGTTGTGTTTGGCTCACAGGAAGTTTAGAAAGAGCCCAACGAGACCCATAATTAACTTATAGAATGGAAGTGTAGGAAGGGGTTCTTCTTGTACTTCTATTGGTTGCTTGCTATTTTAGGAAGTATAAGGAGGATCATTTTATTGATTAAATTATTACTGCTTCTGCATTTGTTTCTTAAATATAAAAGATATACAGTGAGCTAGTTTTGATAGTAATGATATGATACCATAAAAAATTATTTTTTGTCTTGGTTCTTAGCTCCAAGGGATCTTCCAACCCCAAATAAGGGGAAGAAAAAAAAAGGAAGTGTACCATATTATTATGGGATTTACATTATCATATAGAAAGTAACTCATCTGTTCATAGCCAAAACGAACACATGAAGTAGTGCACTTCCACGTTTCCTGAGTTACTTCCATGCAGATTAGGCCCTTATAGAAGTCTTAATTTCATTATTGATAAGAATATATGATGAACCGTTCATTTATAAAATTTGCAATCCTGGTAGGAGTGTCCAAATGGATGGCCCATTTCAGGCTTGGGTTGGTTTAACCCCTATTTGGACCCGGGCTCACTGGCCGTCGGCCGGTCACGTGACCGGGTAAGGCAAACTTCGAGCACCGGGTAGCTTGGATATTCAGACACGCCCATTTTCTAATTTAAAATATAAAAAATTAGTCATAGAAAAAATTTAGAAAAAATAGAAAATATTTAAAAATATAACAACACAGGTATTTTTTTTAAAGATGAATAAAGCTTTATTGATTATTAAATTGATACGATATATGCTATTCGGTTCCCACAATTTTAGGAAAATATTATATTACAATTTTGCATCATAATAGTATAAATACATCTTAACTATGTCGATATCTACCCATTTTAATTATATGTCTATATTTGTTAAAGAAAGGATACAATTTATGTTCTACTTTGCATTGTCTATTTTTAAGTTTTCGAGTGCTTTTTCTACCACATCAATAGCTTCTATGTTTTGTCGCCTCTTCTCTATCACCCACCAATCTTGTAGACATATGAACACTTGTACTGTTGTCTCCATATTTGTCATGTGGTTGTCGATTGACCGCCCTCCTGTATTAAACGTGCTCCCGAAAGCTATAGCAAAAACTTGCGCTATATGTTGCGAGCTACAAGAAACTTACATAAATCTTGTAGACATTCAACTATTGGAGCATTTAAATATCTATCAAATTCAAACATTTCCCCTGTCAATTGTGATGATCCCGAACTACCACCTCAAAAAATTATGAAATTAATCAGGTTGTTTCTTAACAAAAAATTTCTTATCTTTGGATGGACTAGATCTTTTTTCAGGCTGGGTTGGCTTCGAGTATAATAATTATACTTAAGTAATTGTTTAAAATATTGTTTAAGTTCAAATAAATTGTCTTTTTCTTTCATGTAAGGGTTAATAAGTATAGCAAAACAAAAAAAAAATAATAGAAATAGGAAAATAATATTATCAAATTTTGCCTCCAATTTTGCTACTATAGGTCCAAAGTGAAGATCATCCATGAGTGTACTAAAACATGTTTGAATTAAATGAACTTGCATGTCTGCATGACTAATACTAGAATAATAGCAACTAGATAAAAATATAGTAACATCATAAAAAACTTGAAGCCTGTTTTATAAAGCTACAACAATATCTCATTCATATTTTTTGTTTTTTAAAAATTGGCTATCTGGACTTAGTGCATTAAATACAACTATATATGCATCAATAATTGTTTTATAAGAAGCAGTATGCAACTGTAAATATGGAGTATTCCATCTATGTTCAACATCTTGTGGCATTTTTTGATTTAATATTAAATCTTTTGCAAGTGCTTGTAAAATTTAATTTTACTTTTGTGAATTTCTAATAAAACGGTAAACGTATCTAATTTTGAAAATATTTTTTTAATATAATTAAAAGTTTCTTGCACAAATAAATTTATAATAAGGCACATACACTTAAATGTGGAAAAATCAATCAACACCATCATTCAACAATGATAAATAACTCTGCAGATATTCTATATCTATGTTGTTTTTGCTAGCATTATCAAGAGTAGAAGTAAAAAGAATTTCAGAGATTTTATATCTAATAATTCTCAATTTAACAAGATTTTCGTGTGTATGCATGTCATCAAAAGAAATGAAAGGTGTAAGTTTTTTTTTTTTTTTTTTTTGCATTTGCTAATTTTCATTAATTCAGTGGGCAATAATTCATAAATGAGCTCATTTTATCTAGAAGTTTGAATATCAGAAGTAAGAGAATTTTACATTTAAGGTTTTAAAAATAAGAAATTAATTTTCGTTTTTCAATTTCATAATATTGTATTGGCAAGTTTGATGTAAAAAACTTTGAAAAGAAGGATGCAAATCGTCTCTAATTATATTGGTAAAACTCTAATTTTCAATGATGGTAAAATGGTCACCTCTAAACATATAGATAAAATTCTAATTTTCAACTATAGTAAAAGGATCATTCTTAAAACTACATATGTTACTATTGCTTTTCTTGCTCTTGTGAAATTGAAAGACAAGTTAGAGACTATCCATAGTGGAAAATGGAGAGAGAAGAAATTAATGAATATCCAGTTGGTTCCCTTTCCTTTGCTGGAAGTTTTCTAATGCAAGATTAAGTGGGTTGCCCTTGCGAGTGATGAACATTTAGGAACTTACTGTAGATGGAGATCTTCACCTTTATTGTGGTCACATTGCCCCCATCATATTTGATTTTGACATATTTGATTTTGACATATTCGAAGAAGCTCCACACCTCAAAAAGAGACCTGTTAGGTGAAGGTGTTGACGGGCTTGTTGATCAGTGCCTGTGTCCTTGCCCCTGTCCTTGTCTACAAATCATAGCCTATATGGCTGGCCTTAATTTTTTAACCTGCAGCACTATAACTTTCTGCAATCTCACATAAAAATGTGATACGCCTACCCATTGACACAGGCTAGGTTGTCAGGTTTACAGGCTGGATCTAGGATTCAAAATCAATTAGTGAAAACATTGACGGCGCTTTGATTCTTGGAATCAATTAGTGGAGGGCTTAATGCAAACTTTGTAAGCAAGAAGTAAACAAGCTATGACTAAACTTTATCATTTTTGCTATTACAAATAAACTTAATGAAGTGTTGTTTGGTTACATTTCATACTTTACAATAAAGAATAATGTATGTAGTTTCGTTATGTTAATTTCACTAGATAAAAGAAAAATTAATTGAATTTTTTTTAGAATTGGTTCTCTAAAGGTTTTCATGAATTTTATGTATGCATATACAATAAACTACCTTAACATAAGAATTTCAAGAAATAGGGAAAAAAAAGTATGGAAGACGTTGAGAAGAGAAAGAAAATGGTGGAGCAGTAATAAAAAACATGAAGATTTTAATGTTAGTGACAATATCTTGGATCTAAAGAAGAATCGAGAAGCTTGGGATTGGATTGAAGAACATGATTTATTGTAACAAAGCTGCGGATGATAGTATTCGTCTGTTTGAAGTGTGTTCGTTATGTTCCCAACTTTAAAAACTAAATATGCTGACTAAAAGCTTGTGAAATCCTCTTGCAAAATCTAATTTAATGTTTGTAGTTAAGTTCTGAGCAGAATTTGTTCGTCCCAAAACATATTATGATACTGATATCAAAGAGAAGGTTATGCTTTTTCTTCGGTTAATGTCAAGGCTGCAAATTGGATGGGTTTGTACCCAGTCCAACCAAACTTTTTTCGGATTTGGGGATGGACATTTTTAGTCAGCACCAAACTAAGTTGAGTTGGGTGTCAGAAATTTGCTATTGAAAGCCTGTACTGGACCGAAGTGACCTGGTATTGACATGTAGGAAGCCCTTTTCATGTTTGCATTTATTTATGGACATCTATGTTCCGACAGTTCAACCTGTTGAATACTTGAATATCTGAAAATAATTAATTTTAGTTTAGGTATATTTTTAGGGATAGGTTACATTCTTTGCGTCCTATCCAAATTACAACCTCAAACTCAAACAGGAATCTGGGCCAGTTCCTGTATTTATCCAGACGAAACCCAACCTGACCTACAAAACCCAAAATTTTGAGGCAGAGTGGGGTCTGGATATAAAAAGAGTTACTCTTTATATACCCTAGTTTGGTTGGGTCAGATACGAACGCCGATTCACTGTGGGTTTGATGATACTGCAAACTCAGCCTGAACTGCCCAACGTGGACCTCTCATTATTGTTGTATTCTTCTTCAGTCTGTACGTTATGAGAAATGGGAGGCCTACCTGTTTGCATGAACTTTTGGTGAAAACACACTTCACGAACTTAAACTGGATCTAGTCGTAACCTATATTCTATGGGGCCTCTTTTCTAGTTTCCTAAGCTGGCAACCTGGCATCAACCCTTAAAGGATCAAAAGTTACATTAGTAATCAGTTGTAAAAATTGGCGAACTTTGGGATTTTGATCATGATGACAATCTATTATCTTTTCCATGTCTTTGAAGAATATAATTGTTGCCCCTGTCCATGTCACGCCAAATGCATCTGATGGGATGCGAAGTGAGCATGTGAAGCTGGATTAGTCATAGAGCAACGGAGAACCAACACTGACAGCTTTCTCCATTTCTTTTTTTTCTTTTCTTTTCTTTTGTTTTTTTTTTCCTTCTTTTGTTAGATTTAGGATAGGACTCAGGCCGGTCTCCAGCCAATACCTAACCATTTCTTTCTGTTCAAACGGTTGTTTTGATCATTTAGTAATGGAAGTGTTGCATCTGTTTATGTTCTCAAACACATCTAATGTATGGCTTTATATAATATAGGTGTTAAGCCTGTTTCATTGGGTTCACGGTCTGTGGTCAAGGTACCAGACTCATCAAAACTCCGCGAAATTGAGGAAACCCCAGAGCAAGAGAACTGCCCATTCTTATGGGCGAGGTCACCTGAAAAGTTGCTTCAACAGGATACCTATTTGGCTCTGGCTTGCGCCTTTGTAGTGCTTAGGTTACTTTACCACCTCGCTCCAATGCTCAATGCATGCGTTAAGAGGGCTTGTAGGAGGCATATGCAATATGCCAGCCTGCTGAACTTGTGGGACCATTTCCAGGCTAATCTTCAGGAAGCCAAGCAGGGTTTAAACAGGTTGAATCCGTGCAAGAGAAGCAATCGAAGCAATCTTCAGGAAGGGGCCATGAATGCGAAAGCGTGGGCATCAAAATCATTGGCAACCGTATCAATTGGGGAACCGAGCACTTCAAGAACACAATCAACGAATTAAATCCCGTTTCAATATTTTGTGATAGACAGTTGTATGTATAGAGATCAAAAGCTTGTTAAATTTGTGATGGGTTGGTATCCATTATTCACTTTGCTGCAGTCGGTATTAGGAGGAGAAGGTATCAATCAGTGTTTAATTAATCTATTGCATGCCCTTTCCCTAAGTGGCTTTCTGTGAGCTATTTGTTGTCCTAATGTTTTATCGGCCGATACCAACTTGCTTCCGTATGAAGTTCTGGTGGAGGCATCAGTAGTGTATTAGATGATTAAATAACAACGAGAATAATCGGATGGCAGGACATTTTCGGTGAATAGAAGGAAAATTTGTATATTTGTATTGCATGCATCCTCCCCTTGAGAATGCAAACGCAGTGTTTATGATTTTCTTTGTCGATGAAAAATTGCTTCTTTGTGTATATAAATCTATCTATGCGATGTATTGTCTGGACTCATGTTTCTCTGAGTCTTGAGTTCTTCAAAATTTTCCATTCATTAGATGGCAGAATGGGGGTGTTTCTAAAGAAGCACAGCTTTTTTTCTAGTGAGCCCACGTGTTTATTACAAGTTTGTCTTACAAGTTTGTCTTTATTTTTTGGGGACAAAACTGCTCCATTCTTCTTCCTCAATTCTTCTTCCTCAGCTCTTCTCCTCTATTTTCACTTGTGCTAGGTGTTGGGACAAAGAAAAAAAAAAAACGAAAAAAAAAAAAGATTGAATCGGGGAAGGGGGAGGTGGTGTTGGGACAAAGAAAAAAAAAAAAAAACGAAAAAAAAAAAAAGATTGAATCGGGGAGGGGGAGGTGTTGGGACAAAGAAAAAAAAAAAAATATTGAATCGGGGAAGGGGAGGGAGAGGTGTTGGGACAAAGAAAAAAAAAAAAAAAAGATTGAATCGGGAAAGGGAGAGGTGGCGGCGTAGCGGGATCGGGAGAGGGGAGGCGACTGCACAGCGAAATCGGGAGAGGGGAGCGGCACAGCGGAATCGAGAGAAGGGAGGTGACTGCGCAGCTGATCTGGAGGAGAAATGGGGAAGTTAGGGGAGAAATGGGGAAGGAGGGGGCGGTACAGCAGAATCGAAAAAGGAATGATCTGGAGGAGAAATGGGGAAGTTAGGAGAGAAATGGGGAAGGAGGGGGCGGTACAGCAGGATCGAAAAAGGAAAGGCGACTGTGCGGTTCATCTGGGGGAGAAATAGAGGGCAGGGCATGAGTATGGTAAGGATCTGGGGGAGAAATAAGGGGCAGGGTATGGGTATGGTAAGGAGAGTTGGAGAATTTTGGATGTGCTCATTAAGAAAAATCGTTCTTTTAAAAAAAAAAAACAAAAAAGGAAAAAAGGTGGACTTACTAGGAAAAGTGGGCGCACTAGAAAAAAAAAGTGTGCTCCTCTAGAAATCCCCAGAATGGTGCTTGTGCTGTTTTTTTTGTTACTGATATTTTTATCTGAGCGTGAACCTTTGCCAATGCCAAAATACTTGGGTTAAGTCTTCCGGTGAGAATATTTCCATTTTTCATTTCTTTTTTTGAGAAATATGCTGTAGCCTGATCAACTAGTATTTTTTTTTTTTTTTCCCGATGTACAGTTTAATGAAGATAAATACAAGCTAAATATAATATCTAGGTGACTTTAGATTCATAGCAAATACAGGGTTCCTTACTCGAGACAACAGAAGGAGATAACTTTGAT
This sequence comes from Dracaena cambodiana, assembly GCA_036321105.1. Taxonomy (NCBI): domain Eukaryota; kingdom Viridiplantae; phylum Streptophyta; class Magnoliopsida; order Asparagales; family Asparagaceae; genus Dracaena; species Dracaena cambodiana. Next base: position 2,688,126 of record JAYEPQ010000016.1, on the reverse strand, counting down.
CTGCTAAATTAAAAATGTTAGATGTAGTGGATTATATTTGAACTCTAAATAGATGCATTGAGATAAATTGTATACTTTCATCCCATATAATTGGACTCTCGAATCAATGACTTAGAACTAGAATTTTCAAGCTTCAGACTTACTAGATTCTCAACAGAGGCTAATACTCAAAATGATTGCATTTGTAATAGCGAAGACGTCTCTCTTGCGTTGCTTCAGGCCATGCAACCGGAAAATGCACACCATCATCGGACGATTTTCAGTACTCGGAGGGCATCGGCCATGTCCTCTCCGTTCTCAGGACATACTCCAGTGCTCTCCTAAGCTATCGTTGGTGGGACAAAAAGTCTTAATCTCCTCCATATTTAACAGCTTTGCCCGACCCAGAATTTTGGTGCCATGTACATCGGGAAATTCTATTTACGCACAACGCATAGATTTGGAACAAGGCCAGGGCACTCCACAAGTACAGGCGGACTTGCATATGGAAAGCTCTGCTACATCATGCTCTGCCACAAGCTCAGTTTCCACAGCTTTCTGCTCTCCCTTGTATGTATCCAGTGCCGAAGCAAAACTGAGGAATGCATTGATCGTGACAATGTGCACCATCACAGGGTCTCTGGCAAGCTGCCTTACACCGTCTCTACAGCCCAGGTTCGTAGATGTCACGGAAAGCTTTTATACAAGCATATTGCCTATCTCATCGCACACACGTAATCGACAAGTAATATGGGACGAGCAGCCGTCTCACGCTAACTCGAAGATGAGATGGAGACGGTGCAGCACCTCAATGTACACAGGTCTCCAACATCTGCACTTGTTTGCTGTTGTTCCAGTTTTTTCTACCTGGCTGTTACTTGCTTTCCTCTTTGTTTATGGGCAATGGAACATGCTGAAGATGCTCGTTACACAACCATCATATCTGTCTGTATTTTCTGCCATTAGCTTCGACATTTTGTAGGAAACCGTAGATAAATAAAAGGCTGTCACTTTTCATTTTCAAATAGAAAGAAAGCTGTACCATTACACCATCTGCTATCTTTCAAAAATGGGAAAGTCTGTCCATACTCTGCACCTATGAGAGGGGGGGTTGCCAACACAATCCCAAATTTGGAACGCAAGTTCCACCTTAAAGAATCAAGCTTAGAAAAATTGCAAAGAACACGCTTAAAATCATCATAATATTATGCATCATAGCCTGGTGGAAAGGTTTTCAGAAAACATGCAAATAACATTAGCAATATCTGTTCTCGTCACTAGTATGATAAACAGTCCGTTCACAAGGAGCCATAAGTTACCATATACATTGGGATCCTAGTCTAAGTAAAAGATAGTTTACAGTCTGCAAAAGAAAAATGATGGGATCTGTCATTATAGGTCATATGAAACAATATTAACACACTATGGAGTGATCTTAGCTTACTTTGTCGATGTTAAATTTCAGTCGGCTTCTGCAGCAGTGTCCTCCTTGTTCACAATCTGCTGCCACATAAGTTATTTAGAAAGATGTATCGCAAGAGGAAAAGCAGGAAAACAACGTACGAGCAAAGAGTCTGAAGAACTAATGTCTAATGACAAGAACGTTAATGCGTAGTCACGAAATAATTGTGCTTGGACAAAATAATTATGTAGTTGAAATTTTCTACCGAAACCTGAATGCATTTTCTTTCTACGAACCTTGTCAACTACCAATTTCGACTTGACTCCTTGAGCTCTTTACCTTAGCAAATGTGGTAAACCTGCTACCCCGTTGCATGAGCTAGAACTGCATGACCACTTGGGCAAGTCTTACCCATGAACTCACATTTTCAACTTGATATTTTAACTTGTGTTATCATCACCACAATCATCAAAACAGGGTTGATTATGGAACATGATTAGTCCAAGATAGAACATTTTTCATAGATACCTACACATTGATGTACTAGATGTTTTTTTTTTTATTAAGATATCTGTAGACTTGGATACAAAGGCATTCATTGACTCATTTATTGGCTCTTTCCGGGAAAAAAATTGGGTAGGAATATACTGAAATTAAATCCTTTGTTTCTTTTGCACGTTTTAACTACAACCATTTCTAGCAGACAAAATCAAGTGGCAGACATGGTTTCCGCCAAGCTAAATAAGAATTTTGTTCTATTTGAGTTTTTAGCCTTCTGCATGGTAGAGAATCTTCATAGGACGCATATAACAATATATTCATCGGACTTTTATATAAAATTTTGGCATACCAGCAGCAAACTCTTGATGGGGCATTTATATTATAATATCTTCATCAAGGTTAACAATATTCGAATTAATATTGGTATGGTTGATCACTTATGGTATCAAAATCAATAATATTGGATATTTATTGTATCAGCAATATTGCAATTTGCACATACTACACCGATATTATATAGTATATCATGTACTCAAAAATCTAATACATATCTAACATACTCAGTATCGACAATCGTGATCTTTCAACGGACACTTACAGAAAGTTTTGGTACTAGTACGAACTTTGTAATCCAAAGACCAAGTTTTATACTTCCTGTGAAGCTTGGACACGGATAAAGAATACAAGTACGATACAATCAAATATGGGTACTATGGAAAGTTTTGAAAAAATAGAACAGGTACAATGTGGAAATGGAAAAAGTTATATATAACTATATAAGTATTGTTGCACGCGTGTTTAAATACTTGTTCAATATACAGACATAATATGTTTTACACACGTTTAAATACATGCTCAATATACAAAGACAATATGATTTACACACATGTTTAAGTACATGCTCAATATACAAAGACAATATGATATGCGAATAAAGGCAAATACAAAAACTTTAGAATACCAGTACATTGTGAATACAATATTAATCTGAACTATATTAGAATGCAGTTATTTTTTGGTTCCGTCTTTTCTGGGTTTGTCCAAATGATTTTATCTAGACTGTTAATTCCATCTTTTAAAAAGTTCAAACATTCAACATTATTTTGATTTAAAAAAAAAACAATCGATTTAAGAATTCATATCCAACCCAACTCCTGGTTTCCTCAAGAGTGCTCTCCCACCAATGCTGCCTTCCACCTTTCATAGACTCTCTGAATTACAAGCGAAGTGGAACTAGGTTTTTGATTGGGATTGGAATTCAGGGATCTAGGTTTTTTGATTGGGATTGGAATTCAGGGATGGCTAAATCCCTAAAGCAAAGTTGTCTCCCAATCTCTTTCTTTGGCGCATGTGGGGAACGATGTACGTCTCAATCTTTGGATCTAAATTTCTAGGCGATGCTATCTTAGAATTTATTACAACTAAATTATCCTACGATTTCTCCCGATTGTCAGTGTTCGAAAATCCAGTTTTATTATGTACTCGGTCTGGAATCATGTGGCAAGTACAAAGAAAGCTTCAAGAATATTCGAATTACGAATTCAAAATTCAAAATACTAATATTTTAATATGTATATACTCAAAAATGAAAATAAATTAAATGTAATATAACAAGTTACATACCAAAATTACCAATATCATCCAGTTGCTAACAAAATTAGCACATTTTTATTTAGCTGTCAAATTTAATTTAAGCATAGAAAACTTACAATATACAATTTTAGCTAATACTTGCACGCTCAGTATACACTAAATTCATTAAATTAGTAAATCAACAGAGATCATAATTACAAATTTGAATTTCTTCCGATTAGAATAATTTGAACACTTCCTCATGCCTTAATTTCTCTCGACGAGGATATAGATAATAACAGGTCGAATCGAGTTCAGGTTAATTAGTTTTGAACCCAATAGAAATTTTCAACTCAATAACAATGGATTGGATTAGGAACTCGCTCCAATACTAAAAAATCGGACGAGTACTTGGTCTATCCGATATTTGGAACGAGCTTCAACATCCCTACACATTTGATGGGGGAGTCCGAGTGCTTGGCCAAGTTCATTGGGTTTTAGAACACAGCTTGTGGATACGTGTTTTAGTTGTAATTGTTGATAAATACGTAAATAAAATTTCTATTTGTTTTTGCCTAGAATTTTATATTTTAAGATCGGTAAATTATGCCTAGAGTGTTACGTTTGATAGAGGCACTCCAAAATTTCATAATAAGATATCAAAATCATCAATCCGAATCTTCATTTTGATTTCCATTTCCTAAAATGACAGTGTATAAAAAATTATGTAATCTAGATAATTCTTCATAGTCGTTCAAAAGGTCTCACTTATTCTATTAACGAAAAACTATTCATTTTGTAACTACTCGATGCATAGTCAAAAAGTATGAAAAGTTTATAATTCTTAATACATGATCAGTTTAGTATTTTGGATATCATAATGTACAGTTCAGATTGTCGATTTTAAATGTCATCATGAGATTTTGGGACGCCTCCTTAGAAAACTCTCTAAAGAGACACCCTAAGTACACTTTACCCTTTTAAGATTTTACTTATTTAAATTTAGCACAACATCTTGTGTAGTAAATGTTGGGCTAGAATCAAGGTGCAAGAGAGTGAGTTGTTTCTAATATTGCACCTCTAAATATGTGTTTGCAGTTTTCTCTAATTATGTAAAAGTGAGATTTTGTTGTGGTTGCTTAATTTCTTGTTATGTGTGCTTTGTTATAAATTTTTTATATCTCCTTTCAAATTTGAGTTGCTTTTAATTTTCGTTTCAGGCTTTCCTTATAGTGGGTTTGTATGTTGTTTGGTATTTTTGGATCTCCTTTTCAAAGTTAGCTTTTATCATCTCTATCATTTATATTTAATAACACAATTACTTGATTTAAAATTCTTGAAATAATATGAAAAGTAAACTGTACTTGGCCTAGATATTTTTCTTGTAGGTTTTAGGAATTTACGAGAAGATGTGTGCCTTCTGAAATTTGTTTTATGTGGCAAGCTAATATGATATAGTAAAATTTGCATAATTTCACTCTGATTATTATTGTTTAACTTAAATAATTCAATTAAAAATTTGGTAGCTGGAACAAAACTTCAAATTAGGGGTTTTATGTTACATGAAGTTTATAATTTTCTTTTGGGAAAGGGAAAAGATTTTATCCATTGGCCTTCATCTTTAAAATTATAAGCATTTCAATCAAAAGAATGAAGGAATATCAAGGATCTATTTTGAGTTATGACCATGGTATATCATCCCCTCTAATAGTTCTCTTTCCCTTTAATTAAACCATATATGTAAATATAGACTTTGTGTTTGACCAATCAACATGTCAAGTGGCACGCTTGTTTATGCTGCAGAATTTGTTAGATGTGCTCATGATTGGTGAGCATGCAGCATGCTAATATGCCTTAGGTTCATTTCTTCTACACACGTATATACTTGACTTTTCTTGAGAACAAATTAGTTATCAACTGTTGTAAGCACGTGTGATATGTTTCCTTCTCAATTTTCTAGGAGTTATAGGAAATAGACTTATTAGAAGGATTGAGAGGGAGGAGAATGTTGCTAGGGTCTATCATTTATCTATGGTATATTAAAAAACACTAGACAAGGGCTTTGGGTCTGTCTTCTTCTTGTTCTGGCCAAAGAAGATCTGTACCATCTATTCGTTTAGAATAACTCCTTTTCTTTCTGCTCGTTTTCCCTCTCTTTCCCTTTTGGTCTTGAAGTTTTGCTCTCTACTCTGGAATCTTTCCGAATCCCTTCCAATCTTAAATTTTGCTGATCTCATCAAAAGCTCTGGCTTTGTGTTTGAACATGTTGTTTCAAGACCCGAAACCTGGAGATATGAATATCTTCGCACTGATTTGTATTAGATATTTTATGTATTACTTTTGGTATACTTGCTTTGTAACAAAAAAGGCTATATATTATTAATGCAGTATCAATGTTGCATTAATGTTAACTTGTATACATGCAATGGACACAAAATCCTGAAGGAATTTTGCAATTTCTTCGTTTGAGCTCTGGGGATAGCTCCATGGTCATAAACTTGTCATCACATTCATTTTATTTAAGTTTGTCCAATGACTTCCTTTTTGAGGAAAAGATGTACACATGGAAACTTTAAAAGTCATGATTGCCACTAAAACTGATAATCCATGTATGATTTATCAAACTTCCTGTAGACCAAATAGTGGCGTTCTAGAAGACATATGGACATGCATCAACCAATGGCAAAAAGAAAATCAAACTATTCTTATAAATCATCATAAGCATACCAATGAGATGCACAAATTAATCATAAAACATAATTTGAAGTCACAGAAGCAAGAGTGACAAGAAATGACGTACATCTTTGAATTTATAGTTAAAATTTTCTGATAAAAGAAACCTATAAAAAAACTACCAGAATGACTTTTAACAACTGATTATGGACAATCAGACTCATGAGCAAATTTTTTTTTTTTTCATGTGACCAGGATATCTGTTTTAACATTTTCTGCTCTGTTCACGGCTCCTGTTATCATGATAGGAAATTATACAGCTGACAACTATGAGCAGAATTGAGACATAATCTCGATGATGTACCTGTGCTATATAATTCTTCAACTTAATATTGATGGACTCATCTAATGCTCGCTCAGCAAGCTCATACATCAAAACATTGCCATCTGGGCCATTACTTTTCTCCTTCTGCAAATATCTGATAGCAAATTGACCATAAACAACAGAATCAATTGTAAAACGCAGTCACAAAATTTCCTTACCTTTGCTGCACGAGTGTCTCCAGCGTTTGCTTAGTGCTACCAAAAAGTGGATGATTTTCATCACTGTCATTTACTCCAATACGCCTTAATTGATGCCAGAGATTTTCTGTATCACTTACAAGATTTTAGACCAAATTTAGTAACAAACAGTTGGATAAAAAATGCACAACAAAGATGTGATACCTTCGGAGATTTTACCACCTGCAAGATGCACAATGCCAATCACAACAAAGGTGAAACCAGTCACATGTGATGTCTCTTTATCCTCAACAAATTTGCTAAGGATTTCAGAAGGTAGCTGGCTCACAAGGACATATGATTTTAATTCTGAACCAGCTGAAAGAAATGTACAATATCAGTGTGTTTGTTCTCTGTTCAAATATACATTAAGTTCAAAAGAGTTGGCCTGAGATCTGGGTCAGTCCAAGCTAGGCTCTAAGGAAAACAGAAACAACGAAAAATGTCATCGCAAGTCGAAATGGCATCTCACACTGCTGAGATGAGCGTCCCTGTCTGTTCGAGCTAGGACGAGAACGCAGAAGCTCCTTCATCTCAAAACCGAAAATGTTAGAGATCTTCTCTCTGGCCTCATTTATCACCAGAGCCGGGAGGGACCGTTGAGAATAGTTCTTAGTTATTATTTGAGTCAGTTCCTCCCTCTTTATAGGGCAACCAGAGGTTTGATGGCTCTTGAATAGGACATAACGAATTACCTCCCCAACTAATTTGTCCTTTTCCTATAGCAAGGCACAATTTTAATGGTTAAATCAATGAGAACAAACTAAAATTTGTTTAGAATATGGACGATTAAAAGTCAATACCTCAATGGACACATTAAGTTGTGAGAGCTCCTCGTTGTAGCTTGACATACTGCAATCTAAACCAATTAAATTTCATAAAACTTGTAAAGGTTGTGTCTTTTCAGTAGTACCTGGAAACAAATTCAAAATAAATCACTTAATTTCAAAGAAAAAACCAGCATTTTCTTAATTCCTTAATAAAGTCCGCAAATTGCTTCAAGGGCGAAATGCACAAAATGAGAGGAAAAAAAAAAAAATAATAATCTATCGCTTCAAGAGAGAGAACAAAATAAAGGATGAATAGAACGGATCTTAGCAATTAATGCCAAAAGATAAAGAAATAGTCACTTCATTAGATCATTACTTGATAAATTCTGAAGAATATACAACGAAACCCTAAAACTAATGACTTCCGAAATGGAATCGACTCAACTTGAAAGATTTCAAGATTAAGAGAGGTACCTGGACCAAAGCCTTCGAGCTGGAACTCGGAGCTGAGAGAATTAGGGTTTTCGATGGACAGAGCTAGAGAGAGGAAGCTGGAGGCGAAAGAATTAGGCGCCAAAATTTGGGGATTTTTTTCTCTCTCGTTTTTTTTTTTCCCCAATGGAAATATAAGTGATATCGCGGTATCAGGTTTGATTTGGGTCGGATGCGGATCCAAAATCAGAGATCCACTTGCCAACTGGTATCCAAACCCGATTACTTGCTGGATTTTGTCCTTTAAACCTCTCATCTTAAAAAGTTATTACAAAACTTAGTAAAAGAAAATGAAAAACAATAATAATAATAATAATAATGCTTTTCCTTTAAAAAAAATTTTTCTTAGATGAAAAATACTGCAAATAAACAAATAATCGTGTTTCTAGCCAAGACTAGAATTGTCCTCTTCTACTCTTCTTTTTTTAGTTAAAATAGCGAAAACTAAGATCTTTTCGTATTCTGTTAATGAGGAATAATAAAATAAAACTTCGTACTTTTTTCATCTGGACATTCCGTCATAACTTACAATAAAGATAGCTCATTAAAAAGATATATTATGTTCCTCATCTTGTCAATATGAGATGCAAAGTAGTTTCCTGGGAGCTACATAATTACAAGAAAAACTATGAAATGAAAATTGCATAATTACGTGAATTAAGATATAAAACTAAACTAAGAGACCTTACTTTTTTAGCTAAGATGGTGATTTTAGTCTCTTTGCATTCCATTGAAAAAACTTAACAGAACTCGTTACATATATAGAGTCTACATAGGATTATCTCTCACTAAGGAGAGATCAAGTCCGATCAACTAGTCCGTCGGCCCCTAAACCGAGGCCTGCGCCTCCAACTCCTCACACGTTGAGATGTTCACATGCAAGTCAGGATATTATCAATTTTTCCCAACCAAATGTTCCAAATATCAGGATGGTTACAAAATGGCCAAACTGTGGGAAGAAAACGGTGACCAACTTTTATACTAAAAGCATAAAAATAATTGATGGATAAATTATATACATACAACTTAATAGTATAAACAATAAAAAACAATATATGTATGCGGAAGTGTAAACTACGCATATTTCGGATAGCTCCGCTGATGGAGATACTGAGTACTAATGGACCATCAAAATCTATGCTTGTTAGTCGAGCGGCTTCGACAGTAGGTCTCTGGACTTGGAGTACCACCGGGTGTAGCAGGCCTCGAGGTTTGGCCAGTCCGAGTCAGGGCAGCAAGTGAAGTGGTGGAGCCAGAGGGCAAGTACCTCCTCCTGCAGCTCCCAGCTGAGTTTTTCAATCATCTCCTCGAGCACGCTCACCATCTCTGCTCTCTCCCCGCTGCTCAGGATGGGAGCATCCGCGCCATTGCTGGCACGGCACAGCAGTGGTAGCCAGGAGGTCAGCATTGACATCCGATAGCGGGAGACGACAGATTCTTGATCTTCTTCTCCTTCCTCCTCTCCGTCTCCTTTCCTTCCGAATTGCTTAGCGTTGGCATGCTTGTATAGAAACGCTGCAAAAACAAAAGAAAAGAAACAGACACCATTACATATCTGGTCCACCTTTCCAACATGTTAGGAGCCAATGCTCATAATTTATCGATGAAATAGAGAGTCATGACAAACATATGTAGCTTTTGATTATATCATGGTAAGGGGTAGAAGCGGATTTGGTGCATACAAACAATGCCGTGCATTTTGATAAACTTTGAACAGAGGTTAGAAAAATGGTTAGCCAACTCTATGCCTACAGGGTGACAGAGAAGCTGAATTGGTTAAACCGTTCAAATAATACAGGGGGGTAACAAGGGAGAAGAAGTTCAGAGTTCAAGTCCTCGAATGGGACCCAAGTGTTCTAACTGTTTCACATGTGCAAAAGGTTCCGACTAATTGTGGAAAAAGTCATTCAGGGTGGTACATACACGATCAAGTCTATGGATAGTGCCTATTGCTGTGAAAATATAATGCATCATAATAATTGATTCGTCAAAGGAACCTCTCTATGAATACCATCATATGTATTAAAGGTGTTTTTATCGAAGTCCGAGACTCTCAATTACGAGGTAATTTTTATTATTCCAACCGCAACAAATGGACTCTAATTTTGCAAAGAAATTTATCAGAAAATATATAGTGTCTTTTAGATAGTTGAGGTAGAATTTACACTGTGCAAGTTTCATGAATGCATTGACAAAATTACAGGAGTCGGCTTTCATTTCAATGATCTCGTCTGCCTCAACTATCTAAAAGACACTATATATTTTCTGGTAAATTTCTTTGCAAAATTAGAGTCCAGCATTATTTTTGTGAACAAGATACCTTAGTTATTTCTATAGAACAATGGGATTTCTTGGATTTGGATTCTTTGGAGCTTCATAATGATAAACAAGGGAATTAATAGTTATTAATGAAGATGTAAGCATTATTGAATCTATAGGGAAATTGACTAGACGCTGCCTACAAAGTAACACGATCGCCAGATAAATGCTACTAACTTAACACATAATTAGCTTATGATATATTGGTACTAAATCCGGATTATGTAAGCAAATTATTTGGAGTTGCATCCCTAGATGGTAATGGACGCATCCATGAATCAATTTTTAATCCGTTTTATATAAAAATTTTGAATTAGAAAAATAAAATTATTATTTTTAATTCAAAATTTTGTATAGAGTAAACCAAATATTAACCCATGGACGCGTCCATTACCATCTCTAGTTACGTCTACAACACTTAAAAATGATCATTGAAAGCAAGCCCTAAAATCCACAGCCACAACAAATAATTGTAGATGATAACTTGATATTTTGGTCCGAGCTCTTGATAACTTTTAAATTCCTTTGGAGTTACTTTTGCGGACTTTCCCTTTGATCTCTCTCATATCACTTATTATCAATCATCCCCAGCCACAATGGACATGAGAAAGAATCACAACCCCAGGTTGATTCCAACGAAATTACATTTGAATTAGCCTTGAAATCAATATTGAAAAAATAAGTTTCGAAACGACATAATAAATCCAAACCTAATTGATCACTAGAAGCTGTCGAGCAAAGTATCAGAATCTCAGATAACACACTAACCTCCATATAAATAGAATATGAGATACTGTGGTCTTAAGCCCTAAATCCTTGTAGTTATGCTACATATCTTGAAAATGATATCCTGAAAATGAACTCTAAACGATCCACAACAATACTTTCATAGACTTCCAACTTGCAGCTTTGCTCCCTCTCATATTACATCATCAATCATCCCAGACCAAATGGACAATGCAACCAAGCACAACCATAAATTGGTCAAGTTCCTATAATATGACTGACAAAATATTTAGACAATTCGTCTCAAAATCATGACTTTCGGGCTATGAAAACTTACAAGTCATTGAAAAACTCATAGGGCACAAACATGACAATTGACACAAAGAGGCCTACATGCAATTATTTTTCTAATTCTGTGGTCCATGCATAATGCAAAAATCTGACCTCTCAGTCTACATGGTGCAAAGTTGGCCCCTTCTTCACCTGATCACCGACACAAAAACATGAAAAAGAAGGTACATTGGCTCAAGGCATCCGCATCAGCCCATGCTGATGCGCTCATTTCAGTGATTTGCAGTCTGCACTGTAAACAGAATATGAGCCAAATTTGAACATTTCATGTGCTCTAAGGTTTAGGAAGTCAAATCCACAGTTAAGGTCATGCGAAACACTAACTTTCCTTTCCCTACAAGATACGGTACAATGAGAGCCCCAGAAAACATTCCACTTGAGGTCAGAGGATGAGGTGTCTGTTTCACAAACAGCATACAGCTCATAGTTAAAGGCTTATTCTCAGCCCCACAGTTTTGAAATGAGAAAATGCACATTGGGATGGTCGCTGTCCAAGAGGAAACAGCTGATGAGCAACCAGAGTTTAGCCATGGTCAAGAAGAATGCAGATGTAGGTTTTTCCGACGTTAGAGACCTTCCATCCATTTGTATCCAGATTTTTGTCGAGTCCAAAATTATGTGGTTTTTCTCATTTAACACACTCACTGATCTATTAACCACAGATGAGGGACTTTTTATATAAGAAACAAAATTCAAAATAATTTCAAAGACGAAGAGAGATTTTTTTTCCCCTTTAACATAAACAATAGACTAATACCCTTGTGTTTCATTAATTGGAAATTAACGAAACGAAATATCTAATACATACATATAGTTAGTCCCTCGTAGTGGAGTGGACATGGTACAAAGAACCAACAACAAAATGCACATATAACATAGGAAGCCAATATTAGCCCTCTCTTATCCCTCGTATGTCTGCTAAGTACTTAGGCGGATTTGTTATGTCGAGTGAAAAGTGAAAACTTACATATGTAGTGCCAGGAACAAACGAACATATTTACTTGACATATCAGCAATGCAATTTCTTTACAAAAACCAAATTTCTATAATAATAATGTTATGCTAAACACATGTACTCAACAAATCAAGGATTCAGAATGGAAGAAAGAAATGTTCGTGTTGCATGCTTACCTGCAAGTTAGCGGCATAACTTTTAGGATAACATTCTCTATTTCTAAAAAGGAACAAAGGAAGCTTTTTTATTTTATGGCTGTTACACGAAAAAGTTATGGCATTAAGTCCAGAAAGTTAAAAAATTGATTGAGTTAGAGAGAAAAGCTTAGCTAATCTAAATTCCAAATTTAAGAAAAAAATTAGCTAAACATTTTCCAAATTTAAGTAAAAATTTAGCTTAACATTTTCTTAATTTAAGCAAAAGCTCTAAGCAACAAATTATTATGATGAGCCTAATCAAGTGGAATCTCCAGCGTGTTAAATGCAAAAAAAAAAAGTAAACTTTTCTTAAAAAAGGGAGTCACCTGAGACCCTCACGAATGCCACCTGAATCCTGGGCTCCGCCACGAGCGCCACCCTAGCCAAACCCTTGGCCTCCCCCCACCTCCTCACCGCCTCCTCCACCGCTCCGCACTCCGCCATCTTCCCCGCCAACCACACCAGCTCCGCCGCCATCTTCTCCGCCTCCACCTTAGCCGCCCCCTTCCCGTCGCCGGCGAAGACCTCACTGCCAGCAACGTCCCCCAACATCCTCACCCCGCTCCTCACCGCTGACATCACCATCTCGACCGGCCCTCCCTCGGCCTGCGGCGCGGCCGCGACCTCGAGCCGGCGAATCGTCTGGCAGAACGCCGAGGAGAGGGCGGCGGCGTTGATGGCGGACGAGAAGCTGAGGTTGTCGTCGAGGAGGCGGTCGGCGAGGGAGCGGACGAGCTCGTACTTGCGGGAGGCGACGGGGACGCGGGAGACGACGGAGAGCACGTGCGAGAGGGCGCGCTCGGCCGGGGTGGGGCCCGACAGGGAGGGGGAGGAGGGGGGCTGGTGCGGGGCCCAGCGGGGGTGAGGAGGGGGGAGGAGGAGGATGAGGAGGCGGAGGCAGAGCAGCAGTAGGCGGCGGAGGAGGTGGAGGAGGAGGGCGAAGGGGGAGGAGGGGGATTTGGAGTGGCGGAGGAGGGAGGAGGAGAAGAGGACGAGGTGGTCCATTGGGGAAGGGCTGGTTAGGGTTTTGGACTCCGACGCCATCGACGAAGGATTGAAGAGAGAGAGGGCTAATTGAAAAATAAAATTGAGGGGGCGAGGGGAAATATATAGAAATATTGGGGTCTTAACAGAGGAGAGGAGATTTTTTTGAAAGCTGACAGGCTGTCAAACAAATGTAAAGTTCCATTTTTTTTCCAGCTGTTATCGGAAAAATAGGGAGTCAACATAACCGTAATTACTAATTAAGCCTAAAGGGAGAGGAAAGTTATATCCAAGCACACCAATTTGCTCAAGAAACCCACGTTGAGCAAAGTGGTCTGCTTTAAATAGAATTTTATAAAGAGAAAGTGTATTATTTTAATGCTAAAATACGAATAGCCCTCACATAGTACTTTATTATTTTCCAAAAATCCGCACTAATTTTTTAATTTATATAAGTTATCACGAGATTTCAAATTTTCGTGATTTCAAATTTTCGTAAAAACTCTCGATAGATCAAGTAGAAAGTGCAATAAAAATCTAATTTTTGATTTTTTTTAAATACTCACTCCCAAATTTAGTTTATTTTACTTTAAAAAAATATATATGTTTGACAATATTGGGGAATGACTATTTACTATATTTTTAATTTGGTTTAAGAATCTTTTAATTAATGTCATTTGGGGTTTACAGAAAATTTGAAACTTCATACTAACTTACATAACATAAAAACGTTTGTGTTTTAAGAGATATATGATACTTGATGTATTTTTTCCCCCCTAATTTAGCTTATTTTAAAAGTTAATGGGTTGGTACAACAAAATTGGAAGCTTATTGCTATGTTAAGTTTGATAAAAAAAATATAAGGCTGACCTTGGATTGAGGGAAAATGAAGTAAAAGAAAAGAAAAGTAAAGGGAAAAAGAAAAGTAAAGAAAAGGATATGGAAATTGGTTTTCTTTTTTATATTTGGTTAGAAAGAAAATGAAGAAGAAAATCTCAAGAAAATTTTAGAAGAAAACAGTTTCTTATTTTTGGGTGCTCAATAGAAAATTAAAAGGAAAATATAATTTTAATTAAACTATAGAAAAATTTAATATTAATTTACATATTACTGATATAATTTTTAATTTTTAAATAATTAAGCATATAATAACCAAATGGTCCAAACTTCACAAAAGTTAAAAATATTTTGGGACTAAAATTACAAGAAATTTTCTGCAAAAATTTCTCTCCCTTTTTCCTTTTTCTTTCATTTTCTCCTGCGTTTGAAGAAGAAAAGGAAAAAGAAAAAAAACCTAATACATTTCCTCTCACTTTTTTTCCCTTTTATTTTCTCTCTAATTTTTCCTCTAACCAAACAGTAGAAAATAACTTTCTCTTTCCTTTTCTTTTCTTTTCCTTCATTTTTCCTCAATCCAAACACAGCCTAAGAGAAAAAGAAATGGAAAAGGAAAGAGAAAAGAGAAAAATAAAATTCTCTTTAAGCTCTGTTTGGTTTGAGTGAAAATAAAGGAAAATAAAATAAAATAAGAAATAAAATTAGGGATAGTAATGCACATATCCATCGATCAATTTTTGATCCATCCTGTATAAAATTTTGAATTAGAAAAATAAATTTTTAATTTAAAATTTAAAATTTTGTATATTATGGAGCCAAAATTTGACATATTGATACATCCATTAACATCCTAAGCGGAATGAAGGGGTCCTGATTGAGAAGACAAGGATAAATTTATTCTTGAATTTCAGTGACAAAGTTGAGAACTTTCAAAGGGGATGCCCTTGGAAAATTACAGTAAGGTGTTGGTCATCTCCAAATTAAGTTACTAATCATCATTTTTGATCCTTCACTTTTTTGCTCTATCTTCATTTTTTTTCTTCGACTATCTTAATTACAGAAACATAAAGATGTCAAAAAATTTTGTATTAGCAATCAACACGAGTTTCATTTTTTGTAACTATTGGCAGCTAGTTTTGATATATCATATGACAAATTAGTTTGGTAAGGTTATCATGTAGTAAATTTAGGGTTATTAATAAATAATCATAATGATATTGTGGACTAATATCCGAATAACTGTTTGTTAGAGACTAATATTTAAATGGGTTAATTGTAGTAAGATCCTCTGTACTATAAAGCTAATGTAACTTATTACCCCTAAAGTTTAAAACTCTCATGTTGTTAATCAATGGTTTGTTATTCTCACTTCCGTTTAACTTAAACTATATTTATTTTTATGAAATTCCGAAATTACATTCTTCTACCTTACTAAGAACTCATTCAAAATATGTCCAGAAAAGGGTAATGTAGAGATTTCATAAAAAAGTACAGTTTAATTTGAACATGGATGAAAATATCAAACTGTTAGCTATCAACGTTAGAAGTCTAGAGACTAAAGTAAGAGTTATAAATTTAATAGGTAATAATTTATACTGTCCTTATAGTACAGGAGGTCTCACTACACTTAACCATATTTAAATATAAAATTTGTAAGGGATCTATGCCTAAAAACCCTATGTAATAAAATGAGAACTAAAATAGCCCATGCACATAATATAGGGAAGGAAATTCCTCAAAATATTCAAAATAAATTTTTAAGGTTGTAACCTCCACATAGATGACATTTCTTAACGAACACATCATTTTCCTCTCATAGGATTTATCAATTTATAGAATATGAAAGCACCCTAAAAAAGCTACATCTGCTTGGAACTCTATTAGTAAAGCAAGTGTTCGTGTCTAAGATTATGTAACAGAAAAACTTTTCTCATAAACTTATTAATATTGTGATAAGAAATGTTTTCAGATATAGGTACAAAAGAATATAGTTCTTAAGAGAGAGGGGAGGGGGGGGGGGGGGGGGGGTTTACATATCTATCCCTCAAATATTTAAAAATTAGAATTTAGTTTCCTAAATCCTCATATTTATAATTTAGTCCCTCAACTCTTTAAGTTACCATAATTTAGTCTCCCAGCCATATTTTTGGTCCAAAATTTCCATTGTACTCCTGAATTACTTAATTTTAGTCCTCCCTTTCCTCTTCCTCTTCTCTTCATCTTCTTATTGGGTTCCCCTTTCCATTATTCTCCTCTCTCTCTCTTCTTTCTCAGTTAATCTCTAAAATGAAGTAACTCCGGAGAACCCAATAAGAAGAGAAAAGAGAGAGAGAAGAAGAATGGAGAGGGACCCCAATAAGAAGAGGAAGAGAGAAGGAAGAGAGAAGGAATAACTAAAGTGAAATAACTCAGAGATATAACGGGAAATTCTGAAAAAAAATATGACTGAGAGACTAAATTGTGGTAACTTAAAGGATTTGGGGGACTAAATTATAAATATGAAGATTTAGGGAACTAAATTCTAATTTTTATTTAAGGGACAGATATATAAAAATCCAAAAAAAAAAAAATTGTCCTAGGATATGAAAGCAAATTGATTTGTAAATAAATGTATAAATATATTTTGAAGATGTTTGTTAATAAATTTAAGAAATATATTTGTTTGATAGTTCAATTAAGAGGAGACAAAGGAAACAACAAGAGTGCCTCGGTACCAAAATGACAAAGGATAACACCTACAAATCAATATATATATATATATATATATATATATATATATATATATATATATATATATATATATATATATATATATATATATATATATAAAGGATCAGCATCAAGAATCAATTTATGCTCTCCACGGAGATGCAAGCACCTTTTACAATTGGTATCTGTAGCATATTCCTCATAAGACCATTTACTCGGTTCAAGAGTATTATCGCTAAAATCTGAAGGCCTTGATCCACAGGAGAAGCCCAAGTCCATAAGCCAGCAAGGCCCTTAAAACTAGAGTCAACTCGGAAATAATAAAATCGAAACCAAGTCAAATACTTACCACAATTTCACCTATCGGAACTGTCAAAACAAAGTGAGAGATTTGCGAGATCCGGCATAACTTTGCTTAGGGAACATATTTTCAACCAGGAGAAACATCTGAATTCAGGAGAGATCTTATGACCAATGTTTAAAATAACGATAACGGTAACGTTTTGTCTCTATTAAGTTATATCGCAGATAGTGTAATGCATAACGTAGGTTATGCAATTTTCTATTTATTTAATAAAAAATGTAGAACTATATAAACTAAATTTTATAAATTGAAATTGAATTAAAAAAGTTCTAAAAGAAAATTTTAAAAATATTTTATATTCTAGTATTAATTCTAAAATTCTAACAAATTCCACAATAACTCTCATATTTATCTTCATAATTAAAATACATTTATACTCATAATTTCAGTCATCATCTAAGTAAGAAAATAATATCAAATTTATTTTCAATTATTATCAATATTATAATTTATATTATTTCTAATTGTTTATTTTAGATTAGTTGAGAATTTAATTTAATCAGCAAGTAAGAAATTTCAGTAATTGGAAATGAATTATAATAAGTAAATAATGATGTAATCACAAACTAGCAAGTTAACAATACCACAAACAATCAAATTAGCAAACAACAAGTCGCCGAGTAAAAGAAACTACAGCAATTCATTAACAATCAAAATAAATAATCAACATCATTATAAATTTTTATTTATAAAATTACTGTAAATAATATAATATAACGTCACGTAAAAAAACGTAAAATAACAGAAAAGATACACCGTTACGGTGCATTGAGTTATTTTCGATTGTTAAGTAACGTTGGTTTCCTGTTATGTTTTATAACGCAACATAACGGATTTCATAACATGTTATTTTCAACATTGCTTGTGAACTCATTTTATCCATCTCAATGTAAATGCATGCCGAGGCTATTATAGCCAATGATGTAGATCAAGAGCCTCTCAGTCAAACTTTGTAATTCTTGTGTCTCTACTCTATTTCCTCATTTTCACCCTTGTTATCTGATTTGTATAGGTTTCGATCCGAGTAATCTAGTCGGAAGAATTTTGGTGCATAGAAAGAGAAAGGGGTATTTACTGGTTTGTCCCTCAAATCTTTATATATTATGATTTTGCCTCCCAAATCTTCATATTTAGGATTTTGCCCCCCAAATCTCATAAGTTACAACAATTTAGTCCCCCTCTCTAACACAGTTAAATATTTGACTATTTTACCCCTCTTTTCCTCTTATATTTTCCTCCTCTCTTCTTCTTCTCTCTTCCTCCTCTTTTCTCATTTTCTTCATTATTTCTCCTCTCTTCTTCCTCCTATCTTCTTTCAGTATTTAACTGTGTTAGGGAAGAGAGGAGAAGAGAGGAGGAAGAGATGAGAAATAATGAAGAAAATGAGAAGAGAGGAGGAAGAGAGAAGAAGAAGAGAGGAGGAAAATAGAAAAGGAAAAGATGGATAAAATAGTCAAATATTTAACTGTGTTAGAGAGAGGGACTAAATTGTTGTAACTTATGAGATTTGGGGGGCAAAATCCTAAATATGAAGATTTGGGGGGCAAAATCATAATATATAAAGATTTGAGGGACAAACCAGTAAATACCCCAAAGAGAAAATAAATCATCAAAAAGAGAAATTAAATCATGATCTAAAAAAAATGCATCGGCCACCAATTTGTACTGATTTGGAGGGAAATAGTAGATCTAGACACAACAGAAAACTCTACTTATAAACAATAAAATAAAAAAAAGAAAGAATAAAAAAAAGAACAAAAGAGAAAACAATAAACAAAAAAGGACTCCATTTGCATTTTTTAAACCTTTTATTGGATAGTTCCTTCGCTCTCGTACTCGGCTCTTGAAAATAAGATCGAATTCTTCCATTCTGATATCTTTATCAAACTGCTCAAAAAGCTACAGTAGTGTTATGAGTTTGTGCTTTCCGATGGAATTACGGAGCCCGATACACCTCATCGGCTGATCAAGACAGCGAGAACTATATCAGAACAGCAATCCTCAATCTGGAGCTCTACCTCATCAAAATGCTTCAAAAAATCACGAAGCTGGCAAAAAGAGTGGATGTATCCAGAGAAGAGCTTACTATACCGGCTCCTCATTCCCTTCTCCAAAGTTGTGCAGAAGCCCTACAGTGGATGCCGTCCGTAACGCCTTGGAGTTCCATTGTTGTATGATAGTTAGCGACATGATAGAATGGATCCAACATACCGTCGTACTGACTAGTCCAAACTAGGGAGCTTGAACCTTGAGCCTGAACTCGTTCCATTGAAACTTGGCACCCAAGCTAGCCCTTGATAAGTCTCAAGAAATTGGCTAAAAATTGGGTTTTGAACTAAAAAGCCTCTAGTTGGAGTTCACGGATGGAGAACCCATCAGAAGAATAGATTAATGGAGCTTATGAGGGGATCGAGAAGTCTTAGCCAACCGCCATTATTGAGGCTCAACGGCGGGAAATTCTAAATGCGCACCACATTTTACTAGTGAGCACAACATACTATGTAGTAAAGCGTTTTACAACACAGGGGAAAGTCGTGCTCACTAGCAAAATACGGTGCGCATTAGAATTTCCCCCAGCCGCGGAGGAGAAGGCGGGCGCAAAAGTGCACGCATCAAACTTGGAAATTTCTAACGAGCCCACTTGTCTCAGTAAGCAGACATTTCTTACTGAGCCTACCATTTCCTTTCAAAAGAAAAGTTCTCTTTTTCAGTGAGCTCACCCCTTTTTCTCCTTCTCCTGTGCCTATTCCTTCCTCCCCATCTCTTTCATATATTTTCTCCTCCACCTCTTACCCATCCCAATCCCTCGTCTTCCTCTCTCTGTTGTTCTCTCTCTTGTGCAGTTGCTTTTCTCTCTCTTAGTTGCGTTCTCTCTATCTCTTGCTTCTCTCTTTCCCTCTCTTTCCTCCTCTCTTTTACTGGAAGGAGTGTAATATTGGAGTAGAAGACAATAATAAGGGAATTTCTAGATGTGCCCCTATGTTTTTCTTAGTGAGCCATATTTTTTCTTTTTTTTTTTCGGAATTATTTTCTCCCTTCTCTCCTCCCTCAGCGGCAGCAGCGGGATAGTAGCCGCCGCCTGTTGCTGCTACTGTCGCTGCTGTAGCGACGACAGTGGTGATAGCAGCGACGATAGAGTGAGAGGAGAGTGAGAAGGAGTTGAGAATTTTTTCGTTTAAAAAATTAATGACAAATTTATAATTATTTATTTTTTAACCGTGTGCCTAACGCCACAAATCATGGAGCGCATTTAGAAATTCCCCAATAATAAATTTGACTCGAAAAATTAAAGACATTTGAGGTGGTGGGCTCACTCGGACCAGTTCTGGGCTCATTTATAAATTCCCTTAAAACATAACATATTCAACTCTCCGCGTGAAAGCACGTGTCTGGTACCGAATCTAGTTTTATAATTACTCTCTCTCTCTCTCTCTCTCTCACTTTCTCCGTCTGTGACTCTGTGAGAGCAGAATGGGTGGTCTCTTCTTGTTCATCTCTTCTTCACTTGTTCTCCTCTTCTTCTTCGTAGCGTGCCTGAGAGGATTCCACTCCCTATGGTGGAGGCCCAAGATGCAGGAGAAGCAACTGAGGAAGCAAGGCCTAATGGGCCGCCCATACAAGTTCCTGTTGGGAGACATGAAGGAGTTTGGTCGGTCCATCGTCATCGCCAGGTCAAAGCCCATGGATCTCCACCACCACATCATTCCCCGCACTCTCCCCTTCTTTGCTACCCTCAACCATGATTTCGGTAATCTTTTACTTCTATTTTATTTTATTTTATTTATTTATTTGTGAAATTGTTAATAATATTTCATCCATCGATGTTATAAACTAAGATGAGAAATTCAACATAAAAATAGGGTATTTACAGATCTGTCCCTTAAATCTTTATAAATTACAATTTAGTTTCCAAATCTTCATATTTAAGATTTAGTCCCCAAATTCTTTAAATTACTGCAATTTAGTCCCTCAGTTTATATTTTAATCCGATTTTTCCATTTTATCCCTAATTTCCTTCACTTTTCTTCACTTAATTCCCCTTCCCTTTTCTCTTTTCTTCTTAGTTCTTACTGGGTTGCCCCTCCTTTTATTTTCTCTCTCTCTATTTATTTATTGGGTTCTCCCTCTCTATATTGAGACCAAATATATTATTCTCTACTAAATGTATTAAATTTAAAAATGAATTTATCCAACATAGAGAGGGAGAATCCAATAAATGAATTTATATGGAGACTTAAAAGTTTAATACATCTGGTAGAGTATAATATATTTGGTTTTAATATAGAGAGGGAGGATATAATAAATGAATAGAGAGAGAAGAGGAGAATAAGGGGAGAACTCAATAAGAACTAAGAAGAGAGGAGGAAGAGGGAAGGGGGATTAATTGAAGGAAATCAGGGGTAAAACAGGAAAATCGGGGCACAACAAAAACTGGAAGACTAAATTATAGTATCTTAAAAGATTTGGGGGACTAAATTCTAAATATGAAGATTTGAGGACTAAATTATAATTTATAAAAATTTAAGGAACAGATCTGTAAATACCCCAATAAAAATATATTCCGATAATCATTCATAAACCATCTACAAACAAAATATCTAGATATTGGATGTGATCTACTAGCGGATCAAGCATTTGAAAATTAGATAATTTTATAATAGTTTTAATGTGTTCATTTTGTTCGCATCTGATCTTAGTTAAACCAAATTCAAATTGTATAAAATTTTATTTGTAAATAGTTTATGAATGATAGATCAAACGTATCGGAATATATTTTTATTTTGGGCTGTCCATTTTTAGATCTTAGTTGATAATATCCACATCTAAATACTATTAATATGGCCCAACCTAACTCATATATTACATTATCTCCTAAAATATTAGTCTACGGGAGTTGGGACAATTTACGTTTTTTTTGGCTAGTCAATGTTATTACTTATTATTGTAGTTTGTACCAATCATTAGGGCTGCAAATGGTACTCAATAAGTTGAAATGAATTAGATTTCAAATTTAGGATCCGAAACAGATGCATCTTGGATTTGAATTCGAGAAGTATCATGTGAAAAATAGCCTAAATAAAAAGCAAGGAAAATTTATTTTTGTATTGGATTCAGATTCTATGATCATTATTGGATTCTGATCTGGATTCTAATCTCGACTAAAATCGAACCAAATCCTACTACCTACCATTTGGGTTCTTGACAAAAATTAATGATTATGATAGATCATTAAAGATGTATTTGGGAATGAGGATTGAGAAATTAAATACAAAGTGGATGCCATTGGTAATTGAATTGAAAAATTTACCGTTTTGCCTGGTGAATGTTTTTTTTTTTTTTTTTTTTTTTTTTTTTTTTTTTTTTTTTTAACAAATCAATTGCATTACAATTTGCAAGTTTTAAGTTTTTTTTTATTCATGTGAGTATTTATAACTAAGATTAGATCCACGACGAGAGTGGCTCACATGATTTTTTTTTTTTTGAAGTTATTATTGTGAGATAATTCTTGTGCGTTCCATTAAAGAAAATTAATAGAATGGCCACAGATATTGACTATAGTGGACCCTTACATAGTGCAATGGATCAATATAAAAAACGAAGTACATAAATCATATTATATATAGAAATAGCACATCCAACGAGGACCACACAACATTTAAACATAGATGAATCCTAATGTGTTTGAGTTCTTGGAAAGTCTCATTTGCCATACCATGCCACTTATACCCAAAAATTTATAATCAAAATAAAATTCAATTAGCCATCTCATGTTCCTAAAGTTTAGTTTTACTCCAAAAAAATAGAACTGACAAAGTAAACAAATTAGTTCGGAAACACATATGGATATAGTATTACCATTATCTGCTAGTGACCAAACTAGCTTTGTCAAACTTCATGAAGGTTTAGACGAGTAGCGAAATAGGCTGAGAAAGAGATTTATGAACCAAAACTATCTGCGTTATAAAAGATTTGCAACTGCTAACAATTAGTAAAAATATTTTATAATTAATCACAAAATTCCTCCCTAAAGAATATTAGTTACGATTACTTTACAAGTTCAAGAGAATAATTGTAAATTATACTAACTCTTTTCTCATGTCTGATGTAGAACTATTAGCTGGGGGTGTCACAATTATCTCATAAATAAATTAATATACACAAATTGTTTGAAGACTCCCTCTCAAGGTTGATATAACTAACAAAGGATTCACTATATCCTTCAAGAATTAAATTTTATACATATGCAAGTTACAAAATATGTTGAAGTTCTTTTGATAAAAAAAAGATTAATTGGACCATTGGTCGAAAGAAGAACATATCTAATAAATGTTTATTGATAGATATTGCAAATATTGATAGATACTACTTATCCTTGCAAAATACTTGAATATATCACAGATATTGTTGCACATATTACTCAACATTTCAAGCATTTCTAGATACAGGTAACTTATATTTCTTCTGGGGTTTTACAACTCCCAAGATAATTGTACGAGATCCAGAGCTGATAAAGGAAGTCCTAACAAATAAATGCGGCCAGTTTCAACCGTTGCCTCTATCACCATCTCATCGGATATCAAGAGGACTTCCTAGTTTGCACGGGGACGAGTGGATTCAACACAGGGGCATAATCACTCCTGCTTTCCACCTGACCAAGTTGAAGGTTATCATCTGTTCTCTCTTATGTTTAATTCATTTACAATGTAACCTAATTGATTTGGCAAATTTATACTTAGTAGTCTATGTCAGTATTCTTTCAAATATTATGTCAATGACTTTGGTGTCTTGTTTTATAGTATGCGTTTCTTTCTTATCTAATGAAATAACTGCTAAAATGGTTTAGCCTGGCCGGCATCTTATGCTCCCAAGTTAAATGGTTCAAGGTACGATTCCCATTTAATTTGGACAATTGATCAGGCTACGTCTTTATTATTAAAAAAGCAAACTAATGAATAATTGTATACATTATGATTAAGATAAATAAAGGCACATATAGTTACAGATTACAGTAGCAATCCATGTGCATACTGCAGATAAGTGATCACGTTTACAGTTACTATAATCTTTTAAGAAATTAGCCATAAGAATCTTGAGTCTGGGAAAAAAATAATCTTATACAAAACTTTTAGAGTTTGATGAAGAGAAGAAAGATGCCTTTGTGACTTTCAAGTGAGAGTAGACCCATGAATTCTTCTGTGTTTAGGCAGTTTTATGGAGGTATATGAATTTCAAGCAAGAGATGTGTTTATTGTTACACTTGATGCACACTCAGTAACATCATGACATTTTTGGACTAGTTTGCTAGTTATAGGTAACTATCCTGTAATATTGTTGTGTGTGCTTGAAAAAAGTCAGTTCTAGCTTGTTTATATGTAGGTTTTAAAACTCATAATTAGTATTGGTTTTGGTCAGTGGTTTATGACAAAGTTTAAAATATTGGAATCTATATCCATATCAGTAGATCATTTGTGGTATCATAATGGTATGATAATTGGCAATAATAGGATATCAGGCATATTGTAGCAGCAATATCAAAAATATTGGAGTGATATTATATGCCATCTCAAAATTTGATACAATGTGCAAATATATCAGCATCAATGATATTTAAAACTTTGGTTTATGGCAGCAGAAAACGGTAATATTGAGTGTGTTATGTTGGCATAAGAAATGTTAACAGTATATTGACAAATAATAGGCAATATCGATACAGAGATAATAGGGTAAGTATCAGAAAATGTTTTAAATATCAACCAACAACAACAACTAAACCTTTTATCCCAAGTATTTAGGGTAGGCTACATGAACCAAAAAAAGAATCACGCCGGATCGATCACTTTGATATTCCTTCTTCATTCATTTCTATCAAGTAATATCTCCTTATTTAAACCTCTAGACTCCATATCTTTTCGTATCACCTCCACCCATATTTTCTTCGGTCTTCCCTTCGTTCTTTTAACTTGTCTTATATTGATAAACTCCCCTCTTTGAACTGGTGCACTTGTAGGCCTATGTTGCACATGGCCAAACCATCGTAAGTGATTTTCTTGCATTTTCTCATCGATGGGAGCTACGCCTACCTAGCACGAATATTTTCATTTCTCACTTTATCTCTTCTAGTATTACCGCACATCCAACGGAGCATGCGCATCTCTGCTACATTTATCTTTTGTGAATAACGTTTCTTTATAACCCAACAATCCGTGTCATATAATAAAGATAGTCTAATAGCAGTTCTATAAAATTTTCCTTTCAAATGTTTTAAATATCAGCCGATATCAATATACATCGCACATACTGTATCAGATTTTGAGGTACCGTATATGTGATTTAACATATAATATTGATTTGGTATTGTCGGTATTTTTGATATTGCAATATACCCGATAATACCGATTTCAATATTTTAAACCTTGGTAGTAAATACTGTAAAAATGTGATAGGATATTCTCTTGCATATCGGTATGAGATTATACTTAAAACCTTGGTATATATAAGTTAAGAAACAAGTACAAGCCTTATTGCATGAATGGAGTCGATTTAATGCTACATCTAGCATGACTTGTTTAAGCTTTGATTACAGAAAATGGCCTGTGCCTCATTGTAAATTATAATATAAATGTAAGGGTTTTGAAAACTTACATTTGTTTCACAAAGATAACTAAGCTATACATCAGAGTACTCCAAAGTATAGTTTATATAGATGCATCTGACATTGTATTGTGACTAATAAGCATTTTTTTTTTTTAACAACAGGGGATGGTGCCAGTATTTTGTACTAGTTGTAGCGAGATGGTGAAGAGGTGGCAGGACTTGGTCTCTCCGCGAGGATCGGCTGAAGTGGATGTTTGGATTGAACTGAAGAATCTGACTGCAGATGTTATCTCCCGAACTGCCTTTGGAAGTAGCTACGAAGAAGGTAAAAGAATTTTCGAGCTACAGTTGGAGCAGATTGATCTAATGATGCTGGCACATCAGCTTCCACATATACCTGGGTTCAGGTGAACTTGTCACTCCTTAGCTTATCATATAAAATCATGAATAAAAGAAGTAAAAACCTTTGCAATATAATAAAGCTCACTGGCAAAATTTGATCTTTCTGACTTTGACATGGCCCTAGCCGGACACTTGCAAATGTGTAAATTGCTATTTACTTTAAAATTATGTATAAGATGGAGAATGTTGTGCTCCTTCTGGGGAAAAAAAAAAAACTAGTGATTTGCATATCAATTTAGTGAAATTTGGTTATTTGATACATGTATCAAATACTTTAAGGTTAGTTTCAGTTTCGATTTTGAATACTTTAAGGCTATTTTCAGTTTGGTTAAGGGTATTTTATTTCGTTTTCGGTTGGCAGATTTTTTTCCAAAATCGAACCAAACCGATGGATGTTAACCCCTAATTTATATCAGTTTCAGTAGGGTTGTAAATATTTACATATTAATCCGTATTTGATTCCATATCCATAGTTTGACAAATATTGATGCCTATATGCATTTTGTTTAAAATATGGATACAGATGATACTGACCATTTGTTAAAATCTCAAAGTTTTTTTTTTTTTTTTTCTTTAGAAAAAAGGTTGAGACTATCCTGTTCTTTACCCATTTTGCACTAAATTATCCTGAACTTTTTAGAATACAAGAAAACTATTTTCAACTATCCTATTTACAATAAACTACTATAATGACATTAAGGTCAAAAATAAAATGACAACATGACCCCTATATTTAAAGAAGCCCTAAGAATACCATGTGATAACCGCGTTATTTCTAAGGTTATTTTGGTCCAAAGAAGGACACATGAAGCTCATGTAATTGAGAGAAGGACGGCAATTTGACGAATGGTAATTTTTTTAAAAGACATGGGATAGTTGAAGGTAGTCTTTTTTTGTGTTTTTAGTAGTACAAGGTAGTTTACTGTAAAAATAGGTAAAGTTTATAGTACTTATTAATCTTGCAACCAAAACAATATTGGACTCAATATTAGTATCGGCTAAAAGTTTATGGTATTGGGTGTATCATATAAAAAATATTGGTTGTGTCGGTAAAATATCAGTAATGTTGGCAGTAGTTGCTATGATTATAAGGTCCATATCACATCAGATACCTCAAAATCTGATAGGATATCCATAATAAATATCAGTACAGGTTACTGTCTAAACACTTGGTGCTAACACTCTTAACTCATCTGAATAGATATCCAAATAATATATCTGAATATACAAAAATGTGTATGATAATATATAAAGTAAATCGTGTCCCGTGGGCCGCTCCGGTGGTAAGTAAACAAGTCTTGAGATGCTTCTCTCCCATAACACCCTGGATCTGTATCACGATGGATTTACCTTGTGCTAGGGATAAACTAAGGGGGCCAACTTCGAGGATATTTTGGCAAAGTCGATTTTGTTGTTTCTAAAAAGTGTGTGAGTAAAGTAAATATAATTTAAAATTTTTAATGCATTAGGAAGCACTTTCTTGGTGATGGAGACATTATTAAAAATTCCCTCATTTTTCTTCAAAACTGTAATCATAACTAATAATATCCGCATCCAATCCAAACACGTATTTGGTTCCTGTCAAATATGACTAGTGAATTCAATATTTGACCAATACCGTATTTGTACTCATATCCAAAAGAAGAAAACAAACACGGACATTATAATAGCAATATCCGCTCACCATAAAATACTAGAATCCCAGAGTCCTATGTTTGAGGTTAGCTACTAAAGAAATTTATGAATAAGGAGCAACTTGAGTTCTATTGATTTATTGATTGCTTGATTAGATTCATACCAACAAAAAATAACTGGAGAAGATACTATCTCGAGAAGGAGATAAAAAATATGCTAAGGAGATTGATTCACAAGAAGGAGAATGCAATGAAAGATGGTGAATGCGATAACAATGACTTGTTGGGCTTGATGCTGAGCTCCAACGAAGAAGCAAGAAAGACTACAAATGATGCGAACTTGAAAGGGATGACTATAGACGAGGTGATTGAGGAGTGCAAGATATTCTACTTCGCCGGCCATGAGACCACCTCGGTCCTGCTTACATGGACGATGGTGCTCTTGTCGATGTACCCAGATTGGCAAAGCCGAGCAAGAGCAGAAGTGCAAGAGCTGTGTGGGAGCAACATGCCCAATTATGAAAGCATTGGCCAACTTAAGATTGTGAGTATCATCTTCTATTTTTTTTTTTTTCATAGAAATAATTGCTAACATATGAAATTTCTTCTTATTCAATATATCTCATATTTCTTTTTTGGTTAATTATAATAACTATCTCTGAACTGTAGGGGTTGTAGCTTTTATGCCCATGTCGATTTTTTTCCGTAGTTAGACTCCCTGAAACTTAAGGGAGAGACAAAAGTTTGATATAATCATTCTTATTAAAAGTTAAGTATATCATATATATTTAATTTCGAAAATACCCTCTTCTCCTTCCTCTTATGTCCATACTAATAAAGTACATTTTTATTTTCATATTTGAGCTCAGAAGCCATTGCTGAAGGGTTGTCCCTCACTTTTTTTTTCTTCTTCCATCACCTCTCTCCCTCTCTCACTCAATCACTCTCCCTCTCTCTATATCATATTTCTCATCCATTCATACTTGGACTGTCTATAGAAATTTTTTGCTGAAAATTTTAATACGAGGGGGCAGGTCAATCTTAACACTAGGGGGCTGAAAATTTTTGCTGAAATTTTCAGATATGAGGCTAGAGGGATAGTCCTTCAGCCACCTTAGGAGAGGGACAGAGAGGGAGGTGATTGAAGGAGAGAGTGGGACAATTTGGACAATTTGAGCTACGTACATAGCACGTGCTGTTGAATTTGACGGTGGTCTACTTTCAGGGGTCTAATTGCAAAAAAAATTCGATAGGAGTATAAGTACTATAATCCTTATATTACAAGGGTAGTTATTGTAATTTACCCTTCTTTCTTTTTGTGCGAGAAAGAAAACTAGAGGTCGGCCAGTTTTTTTTTTTTTTCATAGAAGTAATCTGCTTATTGTATGAAATCTGAGATGTCTTGTGTTACAGTACTTTGTTGCACAAATCTTGTTACAGGTGAATATGATTTTGCACGAAGCCCTAAGATTATACGCACCAGTGCCTGCACAGTATCGACACGTGCACACTGAAACCAGACTCGGAGGGATTTCGGTCCCAGGAGGCACTGGGCTCGTGCTACCGACACTCCTCGTCCACCACGACCCCAAGATTTGGGGGGACGATGCTGGAGAATTCAAGCCTGAGAGGTTCTCAGATGGGGTGTTGAAGGCAACCAAGAATCAGTTTGGTTTCTTCCCTTTCGGCTGGGGACTGAAGATTTGCATTGGCCAGAACTTTGCACTGATAGAAGCCAAGATTGCGCTGGTGATGATACTGCAGAGCTTCTTCGTTGAGCTCTCTCCATCCTATGTGCACTCTCCTTTCAGTTTCATGACTGTTCAGCCTCAACATGGAGCTCCTATCATCCTACATCAATTGTAATCGTTTTTAGTCATTATATCCGTGAAAAGATACTCGTAAAGTTGTGGCTCATAGCATCAAAGCTGAGAGTGGCATTATGTGACCTCAGAAAAATGATATTTTGTGTCGGCAAAATAAAAAAGAAAAATTCTAGTTTGGTCATCAGTATTTGAATGCCATATGTAATTTATGTCATGGGGAGGCTCTTGTTTGGACAATAGAAAAAATTTCGGAAAATCGAATTGTGTTAGAAGGTGATGTTTTGAGTATTCTGATTCAATTCATGTGTTTTATGACTTGTACCTGTCATCCCTTACTTTAAGATACTTGCTTTTTGTATAATTACTTCTCTAAAGTTTATGTTTGACATGTAGTCATGTATTTTATGACTTACATCTGTCATCCGTTACTTCAAGATACTCGCTTTATGTATAATTACTTGCTGTATGCATGCTAATTTTATAGTAAATGAGGGAAGATACTAAGAATCGTTACTTCAAGATACTCGCTTTCTGTATAGTTACTTCTCTAAAGTTCATGTTTACACATAGAGAGAAGGTAACATGTATACGTGCTGATTTTATAGTACATGAGGGAAGGTACTAAGAATGTTTGGCAAGAAAAATTTTCTTTACGGCTAATAGAGTTCGCAATGGATGAATGTTTTCTATCCTCAGTTGAGGTCATGTCTCAAGGAGGGAAAAAAAATAAAGATGATTCCCATTACATTACTAGAGAACTGTGTAGTATGCGATCATCAAACTATATGAGTATCTGTAGCTTTTATGTATTTGATTTGTGCTAGAACAACTATGTTGATTTTATCAAATGCAGCATAAAGGAAGGCCTTTCTTCATGTCTCACCTTAAAAAGTTGCTTACTAATCTCCTTCTCAACGTTCTCCAATGCTGCCATCATTGTAGCTCAGACATAGAGAAGAAATGATAAAAGTGTTCATACAGAAATACAAGCTATGTTCTATAAGTAAAACCATTCTGGTACAAGAAATGACATGAAATATAACTAAACATCATGGTATGCTTTCAGTATTCTCGATTCAGCATGAACACAATAGCAAGAAAATTAACAAATCGATAGATACCAAAATATAAGGATTGGGAAAGGAAACTCTTTTGCTGATTGGGATACATCTGTCTGAACTCGCAGCAGACATAACTACAATTCTCAACTTTATGCAGAAAAAAAGTAAAATGGAGTTCTGAAGTCCCAATAGCATTGATATGCAAAGCACCTCGCATTGTATTTATTACAAGTTAAATCAAAGCTTTGTCAAGATCGAAAGGATGATTGTCATACAAGCAGGAAGAACTCGTTGAAAGCATGGGGGAAGTGCTAATGACTCGAGCAATACCAACTCGTAACAATATATTGTTCATACATGCGCGCAGAATCTCAGAGGAAGTTTCTAATGTCCAGCGACTTCACGTCAACCATCTTCTCGTCCTTGAACTCTTCCCTGAACACACATTGAAGGAAAATTAGTAGGCAAACGTAACATCAGACAGACATAGATCTCTTACTCTGTTCATAAAAATTAATATCTTGTGGACAATTTAAGCATCAATTCTTTCTTCCCAGAGTGCTTGTAATACTGATTTTTTAATCGGTCATACAAACCTTTTGAGTTGGGTCTCCATTGCCTCGACAGCATCTCTATGTAGCTCCTCCAGATCTGCTTTAGCAATTTTTAGTTCCAAGTCTTCCTCGTACTTGGGAAGATCTTCCTTACGAATGCCAAGCCTAATTCAAATTTTCACAATACAGAGTGCGGTGAATATGGAGGGTTATATGTGAATGCTGTAACATAGGGAGAAACCTTGTAGAGCGTTATTGAATGCCTGAATTTTACCCGTAATCAAGAATCTTAGTTTATGTATAGTATAAGACTTAAAATGGAGCTTCTGCAATTGAACAAATACTGTGTGTGATCAACAGGTCGTTGAACTATAAAATTTGCATGCTGAGCAGATGAGCATGAATACCACTTAGCTCAAAACGCACACTTTTAGAACTTCCCAAAAATTACAAGTTTGCCATCATTTTTTTTACTAAGTTGCCCTTTCTCAAACCAGTAGTTGGGTATTAATACTTGACCTAATTGAATACTGGTCAGATATTAATATCCGACCAAATTTCATTTGGATCAGATAGTAATATCCGACCAGGGTGAGATGGGATGTGGAAAAGATGAGAGGACGGGAGGGAGGGTCAGAATTGGGAAAAAAAAAAGTAAGCCTATTGAGTAAATAAATATGAGGGAAATTCTATTTACGCACAGCAATTTACTCTTTACACCAACCTCCAATTTTGCAACATTAGCAATTTACTCTCTACGTCCAAGATTTTTCTCAAATTTAACCCTCCCCCCTCTCTCTTCCAATTTCATCCGATTTTATTCATTTGTTTTAGTCAAATGTTAATATACGAGCAAAAAATATAGTGATCGGGTATTAATATCCGACCGGAAATTACTTTGGTTGGGTATTAATATCCGACCAGCAACAATCGTCTCACCCCAACAAACGAAAAAATAGTTTCAATAAATTGCAAACAAAAACAAATCAAAAACTAAAAATAAGTTTAAATAGTACCTTTGATTTGTCCTCCGATACCAATTGCACGCTGGATTTTTCCATTTGCTTCAAAAACTCAAAAATTTAAATCCTAATTTTGCTTGTCACAGTGAATTCGAAAAATTTAAAATTCTTCCTAATTTTTTGAGGAATGCGAATATAAAAATTTTAGAGAGTCAGGAAATCGATGAGTTTGTGGGAGATGTATTTTTTTTTTAAAAGATTTAAATAGCACAAAAAAATATTTTTTTGGATTTTAGTGAGAGAATAGAGGAGGAAGATAACAGCATTATAAATTTTTAAGAAGTCTTAGAGATTTAGAATTTAAAAGGATAACTTAGTCAAAAATAATAATGGCAAATTTGTAATTATTTGCAAGTTTTAAATCTGTGCGGGAAGAGCAAATTTCCGTGCGTAAATAGAATTTCCCTAAATATGATATGATTCAAAATTAAATGTGGGCATAGAGAGAAAGGTGGGCATCTTGAGCAAAGTGGTGTGCATGAATAGAATTTCCCACAGATGAGTATAGGAGTAAACAGATGTTCAACTAAACTAGTAATGAGGGACAGGTCATCTTGTGCACAAAAATCCTCTTCACGAGTTGAGAGTAGTAAGAGCCTCTGAAGCAATACTTACTTTTTGTTGATTTTATCCAACTCAGCCTGGAGGAGGGCCATGTTCTTCTTGTCAGACCTTAGCAGTGGCTTCTTAATATCCTTCTCGACCTTATCCAATGCTTCCATCATCATGGCTTCAGCACCTAGGTTATCGATGAGGCCACTCCTAGAGAAAGAGAAGAATACTGGATGCGTAAATAACAAGAAAAATCGAAAAGTGCCGTACAGAAATACAGGCTATATTCTACAAGTATCAGAATAGATGAAATATGCCTCAGTATCATGATATATTTTTTTTGGTTTTTCCTTTTTCAACATAAATATACAAATAGCTGGTGACAGTTGAGGCTAAGTTAAAACTTTATTCTCAACAAACACTCTATAGTTAACCAATGTCATTCTAATCTACCCATTGATCCCTACACTCAGTGTACTTGGATAAGTAATACATCGTATGAACTTGGCTCAATGACTAGAGTACTTTTAACTGAAACTTGTTGACCAACACAACACTTTTATTCTTAAACTTATAGGTTGTCAAGAATACTTTGACGTATTGGCTGGATGCCAATATGCAATGCTATGTCACATTTGATAATACACATGCAGGCTCTACCCCCAACTGCCAATAATTCGAAGCCAGATTTGCTGAAACTCCCGATGGCTATACCAACGAAGGCAAACCTTAACTGGAACTGGTACCGAGATTTTCAAACCTTGTTCAACCTCAACTAAGGCACAGGCCACCAATGGTAGTCGTTACAGCCTATAACTGAGGCAGAATCTGGACTGGCAATCCAGTCCATCTTCATGCCAATAAGATTCTAACACTTACATTACTTGACCTCAATTTGCCAAACTAAATTACCGCAAATTGTCCTTTTTAACTTCGATAAAAAAAGGATTAGTTAAACAAAAGAATAATAAGGTTAGCATCCAAATTGATATGATCAATTTCTATAACTAAACACAAAATAGACTTGCGTCTTTACAGTGGTATCTCCTCATTCTAGGATACCACTCAAAGGTCATAGCCATGCTACCATGCATCCAAGAAAAGAGACGAAAGGAAAGGTAGATTTGTACTGTGCCCCTATTGGGGCTTCATTCCCACTAGACCTTTCTCTAAACTTTTTGACTGAAGTCCAGCTTGGCGAATCTGAGAAAATATTAATCAAAACGGAAAACAGTAAAACAAAGAGTCAAGACAGAACAAAAGAGACATAGAACTGGACACTGACAATTTTTGCCTAATAAGATAAGGCACGGAAATATATTTCAAACTCTCTCATTCTCATTAGCATTTTGCTCAAATCCAAACAAGTACTTTATCTCACATTTTAAATAGCGAAGCACATCCCCTGCAATGGTTAAATTATGAATTATCCCTCAACTTTGCCGGATGAGACAACTGAGCTTCTTCTAATGCACACCATTGAACTTCTAACTTGGAAGTTAATACACCAAGACTCCATCAATGTAACTATCTAAAAGAAATGGCTGTAAGAAAAGGCCATCAGATTATTCTCAGAAACAGTGAGTTGATCTTCAGTTTGTTCACCACCATATTTAAACCACTAGCTCAACAAAGAATCTTCCTAACTTGAAAAGATTCAAAAGAGAATGCCAAAGCCAACATAATGTATTCACTAATTATATAACAAGTCTAATAAAGCAATTAAACAAAAAAAGTAAAGGGGGATTGATAATCACCACAAACTAAGCTAATACTATCATGTTTATCATATTTAAACAGAAAAAAACATCTTACATATCCAAACTGGAAAGAAGTATAGGTAATAATAGTATGCCAGACCAACATTCCAAAGAATACTAAATAGGTAGCACATACTTGACTCTTATTTCCTTTAGCATCAACAAATAAGTTCTAGCATCAGGAATGCCCTGCGTTCGTTGTTGGATGGTATATTGAAACTTTTGAGATTCCGAGTACAGACCAACCCTGCACAATGAACACTTAAAAGTATAAAACACACTCTTAAATCATGGTAAAACAAGTACACCATAGCAGTCAGAGGTAATACAGAATACACAAATCAACAGTGCAAGCAAACTGCATAATCAACATTGTAGTATAATTCAGACACAAATACACCTCAAAATGATTAAGCTAAGATATGCTTATATTCGATGATTGGCATGGGACAGAAAAACAAAATCACCTTCTGGAAACTTATATGAAACGATACACACACAAATGAATTTTGGATATCAAGTATAGACTAGCACTGCAAAAAGGGCTTACGACATAAATTACACCCTCAGATCATGGTAAACAAGCAAATTGTTGAGTCATCATTTTCATACATAGAATTAAAAGTGCTAGAATACAGTGTATAACAAAAATCAATATAAATCATGCAAAAACTATAACTCAAAAAGGATTAAGCTAAATATAAAATTTCACAATAGAGAACTATGAAGCACGGATACTTCAAAGTAAGTCTGGTGTTTGTGTCGGATACATATAGGATACCGACACATAAATGCACTTGCCAATACGTATCGGACACACAGAAACCGTGTCGGATGATTAAAAACCCAAAAACTTGTGAGTCAAAGTCGTATCCACTTTCTAAAAGTCTTAAAGATTGTGTGCCGGGACTGGATCCACATACAAAAAATCAAAAAGATTGCAATTTAAACTCCAGCGTCTTACATTGCCTAAAAGACAAAAACAAATAGTTTGACGTAAAAATATTTTTAAGTTAATAGGCACAAAATGCCTTGCAAAGGTAGAGCTTTCAAACATTTTATTCAGTGTACTAGTATATTAGATTACATTCGGATTTGTTGCTTTAATATAATTACTTTTAGCTTAGAGTTTATGTTTTAATCTATTTGATTTTTTCTTTACTTTCTACTTCAATTAAAACATGCCTTTACTAATTGTGAGTTTTGATGTGCATTATATATAAAATATGCATAAATACATGCAAATTTGTTTCATCGTATCCTCGGATCCCCACGTCCTACTATTTTAAACTTTGTCATGTTTCCATGTCCGTATCGTATCGTATCCGTTTCTGTCTCTAAATCCATGCTTCATAGATAGAGAATTGGGATGAGAATGCAAATGCACCCCTTGAAACTTAATAGAAATAAAATAATAAGATCAGATGATAAAAGAAAATTGCTGAAACTGTATTCATTTCTTTTACCATGCAAATTAAGACAGTTTCTGACTGATACTAGACAGGTTTGCATTACTTGTTTTCTACTCTTATGACATCACATATCATTCTAGTGGAGAATCTGCAATCAAAGAATCTATAAGTACATTGTATTATATGTTCCCACAACATCCAGCTAACCCAGGTCCTCAACCTTTTAAGGTATCTGGGCCTCTTAAAACACCAGCCTAATCCCTGGTGATGTAATGCAGCCCAAGCACCCAGCAATTATCTTTTAAGAAATTCCAAACCATCCCTTTCTGTCTCATTACTGTATGGTTACCTTGCTACCCATAAGAATGAACACAAAAATTAACATGAAGCTAAAGAGGGCACAGACATAATCTGCTGTGATGTACTTCACCATCAAACACCCGTTAGTTATCAGAGGAAAACACTGTGTCACATTGCTGTATGGTTACCTTACTATCCATAAGAATGAACACAAAAATTAACAGGAGGCTAATGAAAGCAACAACCTAATCTGTTGTGATGCACTTCACAATCAAACAACTGTCAGTTATCAGACGAAAATCCCCAAAGCACCCTTTCGGGTCCCACTACCGTATGGTCACTCCTATCAATAAGCAGCACAGAAATTTATACATCAGTTATTTGAAGGTAGTAGATATGCTTGCATGGTCAACCAAATGATGGAGTCAGCATCTGTGTACTAATGTTATAAAAATGTGACTCTTCTTGTCTATACAATGTCATATATTGGAAATCCTAAGGTAGGTTGCACTGAACAAAAAAAGAGACAGGTATCACATGATACAGGAATGAGGATACAGCAATTCATAAAATAACAGAAAAGGATCTATATATCACAGGATAAGATGTACAAGAAATATGTGAAAAAAGGCATCTCTAGAGGGTGATAAATACAAGATAAGAAATAAATATTTAAACTTTTAACATTAAATGTGCAAAATTTATTACCGGAGGAGATTATATATTTATGCGAATATATGCATGTATGAATACAAATAAACCTATACTGGATGCAGAAATCTAAACTCAATACCTATTTAGCACGTGACATTTAACCAAGTAAATACTTAGGACTACATACCTTATGTTAAAACTATAAAACTAGATATAGCACATCTCCCACCCTCTAATCGCTCTGGGGTATGGACTGGTTAAATTTTGAAGAAAAAATAGTTAGAAAGGAATAAGATTGTGGCATAAGTGTTAAATCAAATTTAATAAGATGTTTGTACTTCGTACCTTGTAGTCTAGCCCATGCAGTTACATAAAATCTTAAATGATTTGGGTTTGTTACAGAACAAAAACCCATTACCCATTTCTCGAACTTCTTAAGCACTCATTCTCCCATTTGACCCTAATCCTCAATTCCACAAAGGTGAAAGATCTGTTATCTCATAGAGTCAAAAACAAGGTAGTAGCAATTAGGTGTTTTAGAGGGATCTCTTTCTTTCCTCCCTGGTTTCAGTTAGGATTTAGCAAAAGGAATGCGCTTCTCTTTGGTTTTAATGATACTGAAGAAGAATATGGACATATTCACCATAAATTCACATATATCCAATAACGCCTGTCCCTGTCACATATCTTACATGTTTATGTGGTTAATGCGGACCATGTCCGCAAACCACTTGATGGACAAGAAAAAAAAGATTAAAAAGAACTCTGTTAGGTTTTGTGGTAATTGTAAATGATGTATATCATAATTGAGCAAATAACAAAGGTCGTACTCAAACTTATTACTACTCATGACATTACAAGCAGAAATAAATCTACTAAAAGAAAAATGTTTGCAAACTTCTCTGAGTTTGACAAAAGAAAATTAGAATGAGAACAACAAAGGACCAAGAAAATGATAACATGAAAGCATGAAACCATTTTGGTGTTCAAGAATTTGTCGAAGCAATATCAGACTTACTTTTCTCTTACAGTCTTCATAACCTTTGCATAGTGACTCACTGCAGCAGGATCATTAGGATCGAGAGTGATCTTTTCCTTCCGAAATATCCCAATGGCCATCTCAAATTTGTCCTTCACCTCGTAAAAGATGTTTTTTAACATCTCTTCCAGTAGAAATGTATGATTATCAATAATATGATATAAAATAAATTTAAATGGAATAAATTGAATCTAGATGAACTGAAATACACAGCATGAAAAAGAAAAATTACAGCAAAAGACAAAAATCACTAATTTAATAGCAGGATTTAGTTGCTCAAGAAGGTAATACAATTATCTAAATTAGATAACGTTATAAGCATCAGTAAACACTAAACACATGATGAGTGATTAACCCCTTTTTTTGCCTCAAAATTTCAAGTAGCTACTGAAGGCCTGACTTACAAGTCCAAGACAACCATCCTTCACCCCGAAAATAGATAAATAATAATAAATAAGGAATATACGGCAAGTATATGGGAGCTAAGATTATTTAAAATCTACGATATATAGCACACTTCCCTTGCAAAATTTTGGATTGTCTGACTGTGTGAGACACGATAACCATGCCTATATGTGTCCGACACACATGTACTTCTTTATTCACCTAAAAAATAAGTAGATATAAAGTATCTTATGCCACCCATTTGATGGAATAAGTAAATACTTCATTATTCATTTTACTAATAGCATTTTCCAAAGGTGAATAATAACTCAATACACATATGAGCTAAATATGCATATATGCCTTCTAAAAATGACACTTATAGCCGTGTCCTAGTATCTGGATATTGTAAAATCCTTGTATCAGACACTCGTGTCCGCATCTATAGCTCATAGTTTAAAACAACGTTGAGTGATGCAACACTAGGTCTAGAGAGCTCATCTGGAAGGTGATCAACAACTTAAGATTGTTGAATTTGTATAATGAATATATATATATATATATATATATATATATATATATATATATATATATATAAATATATATATATATATATATATATATATATATATATATATTAGACTAAAGGAGTATTGAGAAAATCTCACCTATTTTAAATACTGGTCCTCATGATGTCATGCAAGTCCGAACATTGAATTAAGACATATCTAGCACTATATAAAAATTTATAAATTATCAATATAATAACAAATTCCCATTATTTCTGTTTACCAGCTTTGGTTCAACTTTCTAAGGTTATGGTCTAAGAATTGCTTTAATAACATAATTAAAAAGGAGTAAAGTGATACCCAAGCAATTGATAATTAAGCTAGAAAAGGTAATGACTTGTTTCAATTTAAAATGCATATTCTCAATGCATGGGACAACTAAATAACTTAAAACACAGTAAAGATTGGAGTTTAATTGCATGTTTTGGAATTGCATCACTCGTTTGCACCCAAGCACACAGAAGTCAACCCTTTCTTTCTTCTACTGCCAGGCCCCAGTTAAAGGATCATTTATTTCTAACTAACGCAAACCTTTCTTCATTCTACACCCAATCCAGGCCAAAAAAAGACTTTTGAAAACTGTATGAACATTTCTATAAAACAGGTCTAGATACGGAACTCCATAGAGATACATTATTTTTTAAACTGCTAAAATGAATCAAACTGGTTACACATTCAAGTCAATAAGCTATTTTCAAACTATAAGTAAAAGTCTGTATTTATATGTGTAAAACTGATTTATAGCACCAAATATAAACTGCACTTTAATGTACAAGCAAAACCAAGTTTCAATGTGACTTCCCCTACACAATTAATGCCATAACTGAAAAAGGATAGCAGATGAATTAATTATCCACACCTTGCTAAACAATGAACCATGCAAACATAAATCCATTCATGTATGTGACTACGCATATGACCAGTGGAGAAATAATACAACTTCACCTAAGTTAAATTTGAACCTTTTTGAGACATGCTTTCTACGACTTATGTGCATGCAAGGAACTCCAAGTGCTCTAAGTAGTAAAAGGAGAATCACTTATATGATATGTTCTTATGAAAATTCACATAAAACAGTTTGTTGAAAGTTAATTTAATCAAATTGAATTACAAGATCTAAATTTAAGTTTGCAAGTCATGGAATTTTCAATGTGAAAATGCGTCTTTGATCTCCTTACCGTCTCCTTTAAGGGGAGGAAGGCCAGCTGGAGGAGCTTCTTTTGCATAGGAACGAACAGGTACTCTCTGCTCATGTTGTAGAACAATTTGGGTAGCATACAACTGCAAAATAACATTTAAAAAACACTATTTGAGCAGATGAGAAACAGGATAAATAATCTTGAGATAATAGCCCGAAGAGTAACAGCTGTCACCAACTCAACTTGTCAATAATCCTGTTACAGTTATAAACTTGCAAATACACAAAAACTGACTTACATAATAGATACAAATAGATACAGATGCAAAAATCTTAAAATAGAACAAATATACAACTGAGCATTTCTATAGCACCACTTTAACTACCGAAACTGTTGTGACAAACTTATTACTATATCTAAAGAACAAGCAGAAAATATCAGTGGAGAGTTAACATTGTATGTTGTCCACATTCATTGGAAAGTACATATTTGTGTGTGTGTGTGTGTGTCTCCTATGTATTTTTTTAGATTTGCAACATGTGGTGTCTCTGTCAGCCTCGCCATGTCCTTGTAACCTAAATGCCCTTATGAATTAGAGATAGCATTAAGAAGAACAAAGCAGAATACCAGCATGATGATCAGGTTTCCTGAACATTTCACCACCATCGATTTAATAACAATCCAATTTATTGCGGTAGGTTCACATATGCTATGCTGTTTAGTAAGCGACCCAACCATCCCACGTATTATATCAACATTTCTGCTGCTTGGAAATAGTTTCTAATACCACAGAGAGAAGAGACAATCTTTGATCCCAACAAATAACCATACCTAGGTTCAATAGCTTTGGATCCTAAACACGAGTCATGTTCTCTACAAATAAAGAAATGTCCCCCTTTCCGGGGGGACCTATGAGCTACGAGGGATTCATGGGTTCATAACCATACAACATAGCTCATAACCACACACCATTGTTCATGGTTCATATCCCCAACCTCTAACCCTCTTAAGAAACAGCCCCATCTGAGAAGCTCTCAAAAAAGAAGGTTATACTAGGGCATCAGCTATAGGAAAGAATATGACAGAGAGGCTTCTATGAATCAGAAAAGTCATCCATGAAATCCTTTGTTATCTATCGCTAAAGTAAAACTAAATGAAACCAATGTAGCTCTCCTAGGAATTGGTCTCAATTCAAATCCCTCCATTGGAAGGTTTTATGGGTATAATGATGGCAAGTAAAGCAAGAGGGTTAATGATCAACCATCAGATCAGTATTAAGCTAATAACCCAAACATAAGTGAACTGTCAAGTATAAGGCTACGGTGAGATTTCAAACTAATGCGAGTAACTCTTGATATCATGTGGTGGGTTCAAAATTTGAGAACCCCAGTGTTCAAATAATAAGAAAGTTCGTATAATAATGATTAGCTTGTTAGGTTAAACTTTACACGGTTATAAGTATATACTTAATACTTTCACATAGCTAGCAATTTGGTCAGATACCAACCGACATATCAAACATAATAAAACGTCAATCTTCCTTCGTTGCCACATTAACTAACAATCTCATAGCGTACAAAGTGAAGCAAGCTAGCAATAAGAAACACAATAAAACAACAATCTTCCTTCGCTGCCAAATCAACTAACAATCTCATTCACGCATACAACCTAAAATGTTTGTTGGGTACTCCGTGAGCAAGCAAAGATTCTGTTTTCTTCCGAATTTGCAAAAATAGAATAATAAATCGAATACTGCTTGAAATTCAAACCAATTGTCAACTTCTGAGATGAAAAAAGGAAAATTTTATTCATTTGCAGAGCAAAAGGAACAAAAACTGTGGCTAGGGTTTCCAGAAGCAAACAAAACGAAAAAGAATAATCATAACCCTAACGATCCGATCCAATCAGCTATCAAAATTCAACAATGAAAACAAAAAAAACAGAAGAAAAAAAAAACCTAAAAATGTCATCGAGAAGAGAAATCAAACAGCTAACTTTATCAAAATCCGAGCTTTGGTAAGGACCGGGTCGCGTTTCGTCGAGATCAATCGATCTCGTGGGATCACGCGATGGAGACTGAGGAAGAGGATCGAATACCTGTTTGGATCTTGAGAGGACGCGAGAAGCCAAAGCCATGCCTGCGTTCTTCGTTCAATGGATCGAGGGCAAGGGTGGGAGAAGTTCTGTGCTCCCAGCCGTCAGTGATGAGAGTAATATAGTACGAGGGCTAATTGGTTCTAGGTCATCGGATCTCGACCCGGTCCGACCCGTTTTGGCCCCGGACCAAACGGGGAGTTTCCAGAGGGGCACACTATTTTTATTCAGTGAGCCAGTTTCCCCAACGAGTCTCCCTTTCTTTTGAAAAAGGATGATTTTTTCTAGTAAGCACATTAAAAATAGAAAAATTATCCTTCCTCCATTTCTCTCTCACTTCCCTTCATTCTCTCCATCACTTTTCTACTAAATCCAACTCCGCAACTCTCTCACTACTCTAAAATCTCCTCTCCTTTTATCTGGAGCCGGTCAGAGCTTAGATTTTTCCCCCTCCTCATCTTCAACTCTGTCGAGTACTTCAAAAACTACCTTCACGGCCTCACCACCTTCCTCCTCCTCAACTGCCATCTCGCCACCGCAAACCTCCTCAAATACGCCGAGCATCTCCTCTTTTAGATCCGATCCGAACTCCACCAACCCGCGCCTCTTTCCTCCTTCCTCCCCCCTTCGCGCATTGGGTGGGGCCTACAAGTCTCTTGACTCCCTCCACCTTTTCTACCTTACCAACGGCTCTTACAATGTGATCACTAAAGGCATTATGCAGCAACGAGAAGATTCTTGATACCGTCGTTTGAATCTTTCGACAAATGCAAGATGGAGATGGAAAAGCCCGATGCTTGCACTATCGGCACTCTGATTGATGGGTTATCTAAGAATGGGAGGAATTTGCGATGCCCACAAGCTTTTTGATGAAGCGGGTAACAGAAAAATTAAACTGACAGTTGTTATGTTTACTGGCTTTATACATAGGTTGTGTACAAATGGGTGGTTGGATGAGGCATTAGAGGCGTTTGATGAAATGGACACGAGGGAAAATATTGTTACGCATAGCTCTTTGCTTGATGACGATTTGTGTAAGGGTTGAAGGTGTACAAATTTGAGAAATCAATTCTGTAGTAAAAAAAGGTAAACTTTGTGAACAAATTTGAGAGATGAATAAATTCTTTGTTTTTGTTGCATAATCAATTCTTGGATGCAATTATATTTTGATTCCTTCATCTGATAGGTTTTTATAACAAAATTACAACATAACATTTAGGTTTTTTGTGAATAGAAAGGGTATTTTAGGGTAATGAGTGTCATTGATCGAATTTGCAAACACAACTAGTGCATTTGTGATATGAATTTGGAAACCAAATGTAATACATGTAATTGCATATTCTTGAAGAACCTTACGAAATTAGCTTTAATTGTTATTGTTTCTTGAATGGCCCAAATGAAGGAAGGTAGATAAAATGACATATCTATCTTTTGAAGGTTCTAGGAGATGTCAACGGTTCTTCTTCAAAATTGCATTCATCTAGATAAAATAGTATATCTACTTTTTGAAGATCGAATAGAAGAAGAAAATGGCAGGTTCATAAAGTTGCGTCAGGGTGACAGTACTTCACTGTGATGTCAATATGTTCGGAGACGGAATTAATACTGTTCGGGGTGTACACCCCGGACTGTGAAATTCACTGTCCGGGCTTACAGTCCAGACATAGTGTAACCCGTTCGGACTGTCAGTCCGAACATAATTTCTACTGTCCGGACTTATAGTCCGGACATGCAAACCACTGGTCGGATTAACTGTCCGGACTGTCACTTTGGACTGTGGAGAAACTATTCGGACTGTCAGTCTGTACCGTGAGTTTGTCCGGAGTGTCAATCGCTACCGTGAGTTTTTTCTGCGTTCATAACTTTTATCAATTCGCATTGTTTTTAGGATTTTTGAGTAAGTAAAAGCCTAATAAAGTCAATTTCGAATTTAATTTGTGAGATAATTTAATATAGTGGGTTTTAGTTTTTTTTTGTTTTTGTAAACTGAACTGCAGTTTGAAAAGAGAAGGAGAAGATAGATTGAATATAGGAGTATTCCAGTAAAAAAAATTAAATGGCAAGCTTGTAATATGAAAAATTTTTTAAGTGGACTCACTAGGAAAAATAGTGTGCCCCTTTAGAAACTCCCGATCAAAC
This sequence comes from Dracaena cambodiana, assembly GCA_036321105.1. Classification (NCBI taxonomy): domain Eukaryota; kingdom Viridiplantae; phylum Streptophyta; class Magnoliopsida; order Asparagales; family Asparagaceae; genus Dracaena; species Dracaena cambodiana. The sequence continues at coordinate 2,643,598 of JAYEPQ010000016.1, read as the reverse complement.
GAGGTTATCGGATCTCGACCCGGTCCGACCCGTTTTGGCCCAGACCTAACGGGAATTTCCAAAGGAGCACACTATTTTTCCTAGTGAGCCCACTTTATAAATGTCCGGACTTTGAGTTCGGACAAAAAAAACAAAGAGGAGTAGGCTCCCTAGGAAAATTGGTGTGCTCCTTTGGAAACTCCCGACCTAACGAGCAGAATCGGGAACAGGGAATGAAATTATAAAGGCACCCTCCAATGTATAAGGGACACGCAAGCTGAGTGTGTGGACCCCACTGTAGCAGGGTGTGCCTGTATAATTTCCCAGGGAAGGAACTAAAAGAAGAAAGAAAAACCGGCCCAGTGTTGTTATAAACTCCAGGCTCCAGCCCAAGCCCATAGTTGCCATTTTGCACTAAACCCCCTCATATAAAAACTGGGACTCTCCTCTTTCCTCGCCAAAACCCTAGCCGGTCCTTCGGATTGTTTCTCTTCGCTTCGTAACTCTACCCGAGAGTTTCACCACGGATCTCTCTCGCACTCGATCCAGTCCTCGAGGTAACTCGCCATGGCTCTCCCCCCCCCCCCCCCACACCCCCCCCCCCCTCCCCCCCAACCTCCTCCCTAGCCCCGAGGTTAATTTGCCAATCTAATCTTAATTTGCTGTTTTTTTGTGGATTTTATTGGTGTTGCTGATCTTTTCTCTCCATTTCTAGGTTTAGTTCCTTTCAAGCAGCAGTAGATTTTAAAAAACGCAATCATGGCTTCACGATTTTGGACTCAGGTATCAATTATTCGCCATAAAAATCTCTCCTTTTTGATTTTTCAGTAGCGAAACACTGACATAATCGTAAAAATCTCTCCTTTTTCCCGAATCGCTCAGGGTGGGGAAAGCGACAGCGACGATGTGGATTCTGGGAGCGATTACGGGGACAACCGCAGCGAGCCAGAGCAGGAGCCGGGGACCAAGGGTAACCGGTATCTTCGGGGCGAAGACAGCGACAGCGATGACTCCGACGAGGGCCCCCGAGTCATCAAGTCGGCCCGCGATAAGCGGTTTGAGGAGCTGGTGGCCACTGTTGACAACATGAAGAATGCGATGAAGATCAACGACTGGGTTAACTTGCAAGATAACTTTGAGAAGTTGAACAAGCAGCTGGAAAAGGTTGCTAGGGTAAATGAAGCTGAAAAGACCCCAACTATTTACATTAAGGCTCTTGTGATGCTGGAGGACTTTTTGGCCGAGGCCTTAGCTAATAAGGAGGCCAAGAAAAAGATGAGCAGCAGCAATGCTAAGGCACTCAATGCGATGAAACAGAAGCTGAAGAAGAATAATAAGCAGTATGAGGAGCTCATTGCAAAGTATCGGGAGAAGCCTGAGAGCGACGAGGAAGGCAGGGAAGAAGAGGAGAGTGAAGAGGAGGATGATCTTTCCGTGGCTGAAACGGACCCCGATAACGTAGAGTCTGTTGATGGTGAGGAAAGCGAGGACGATCAGAAGAGAGATGGTATGTTGGGTGCGTGGGAGACGACTGACAAGAAGGACAAGCTTTTGGCCAAACAATTCATGAAGGATCCGAGTGAGATCACTTGGGATATTGTGGATAAGAAGCTTAAGGAGATTGTGGCTGCGAGGGGCAGGAAGGGGACTGGCAGAATTGAGCAGGTGGAACAGCTCACATTCCTTACTCGTGTTGCCAAGACTCCAGCGCAGAAGCTTGAGATCCTGTTTAGTGTTATCTCTGCACAATTTGATGTGAACCCGAGCTTGCTTGGTCATATGCCGGTCAACGTTTGGAAGAAGTGTGTTGCGAACATGCTTCTGGTCCTCGACATTCTTGAGCAATATCCAAACATTGTGGTTGATGACACTGTTGAACCTGAGGAGAGCGAAACACAGAAGGGTGCAGATCACAAGGGTCCAATTAGGGTTTGGGGTAATTTGGTTGCGTTCCTTGATCGGTTGGATTCTGAATTTTTCAAGAGTTTGCAGTGTATTGATCCACACACCAGGGAGTATGTTGAGAGGCTCAGGGATGAACCCTTGTTCTTAGTTGTTGCTCAAAATGTTCAGGATTATCTTGAAAGGGTCGGGGACTTCAAGGCAGCTGCGAGGGTGTCCTTGAGAAGAGTTGAGCTTGTTTATTATAAGCCACAGGAGGTTTATGATGCAATGAGGAAGTTGGCTGAACAAAGGGCAGATGGGACAGGAGAGGATGGGGATGGGGAGGGAGGAGATGATAATCAGTCAGTTGAAGAGAGTAGAGGTCCCTCTGCTTTTGTTGAGATTCCTGAGCTTGTCCCTAGGAAGCCTACATTTCCTGAGAGCAGTAGGATGCTAATGGACACATTGGTGTCTCTTATTTATAAATATGGGGATGAGAGAACCAAGGCTAGAGCAATGCTTTGTGACATCTACCATCATGCTATATCTGATGAGTTCTCCATTGCTCGTGATCTTTTATTAATGAGTCATTTGCAAGAGGGTATACAACTCATGGACATATCCTCTCAGATTTTATTCAACAGGGCGATGGCACAACTTGGTTTATGTGCCTTTAGGACAGGGCTGATTACAGAAGCACATGGGTGCCTGTCTGAACTTTATACAGGTGGCAGGGTGAAGGAGTTACTTGCACAAGGCGTATCTCAAAATCGGTATCATGAAAAAACTCCCGAGCAGGTATTTACACTTGATTATGGTATACATCTTATTTTGTTGCTATTTCTTCTGTTGCAAATAACATTACATGTCGGGCATGTCATTTATTGTCTCTTGTTTGAAATAGTTTGTCTATCACTTAAAATGTATGACTATGACATTGAACTGAATTTCGATTTTCTATTTCAGAGGAGAGCGTTAGTTTATATGGTGATTTTTTTAGTCAAGCAATGTATACTTCGGCACAATGTCATTTAATTGAAATTCTATGTTATGGTTTTGTTTATTCTTATTGTCTTTTAGCTTATTTTCCTTTATGGGATATGGGTTTGGAAGATACTAATAAGTTGCACTTTAAGGTTTTATTTTAGTCATATGCATATGCACAAGGTCATAAACGCTAACGCTATTAGTTGTTATTTATGTTCTCAAGGGATGAATATGGTAACTAATATCTCTTTCTGGCCACTTATCGACAAAATTTATGAGATGTTTATCAAGGTTCTCCTCTAAGAAGCTTCCAGGGTAGCTAGGCACTCTTATGTAGTGGGGATCTCCTTCATTTAGGTATCTAAACTCGATTAGGAGTAGTTTGGGTGGGATCTTGTCAGTCAGTTACTATGAACGTGTTTGGATATACCCAACCATAATAAATCTAAAATCTAAAAGCAAATTCCATTCAATAGGTTCAGGAAATCCCCAGGAATAGCTTGTTTGGTTGTGAATTTTTGACTAAACCCCAAGGTTTAGAATATAAGATATGACCCAAGCCTTTGGATTAAATGAACTTGAGATTGCTTTTTATTAATCCAAAGGATCTTTCTTTTACTATAGTACGTAGAAGAAAAATTAGTGACCTGTGATGCAGTTAACATGGCACGTGGCATGTAGAGAAACTCTTAGTTTACAATCCCAAGGATTTTTATATTAACTATTAACTATCTACGAGGCTTAAATAATTACAATGTGCATCTGGTTTAAGATTTCTTTAAACTTTCTGTCATTTTATGCATCATGGCTGAATTTGTATTCAATTGTGTGCCAATTAAATAAATCTTTCAAGTATATGCTCCTTATTGGCACACAAATTTTCTGGTTTGTTTATATCATGTTATGATTAGGTTAATTAGACAAGATGTATATATGTGTAAATATGTCTTGTGAAGTGCAAATTGTGTATAATGTACGTAAATGGTCATGCTATTATGTAATGGTGAGCCACCAGTGAATGTGGGGTGGAAAATGTTCAAACTAATCTTTTAGATTTAATGAAAAGTTCATAGTCCAACTCGCGCGCATGTGTGTGCACGTGTTAAATCCAACACATGTATGTGTTTTCCCAGTGTGTGCGTGTGCATGTCCCCTCCTATGAGAATGTTTCCCAAACTAGGCTTCATGAGGCCATCCCCATGAAGATACAAACCAGTCTACATCAGTTAATTTATATTTATTAGCTGACAATAAAATTTCAAGTCATTTGGATATCGTTTACCCACACATTGGATGGTTTCTTTTTCTATGGCTGAAATTACATATTTTCTAAAAGCATCCGATGCATGGATAATGGTGTGTGAATTACTTGAAATTTTGTTTATAAACTAATGAATATGTATAGATCGATGTGGATGGTTTGGATCTTTCAAGGGAATGGCCAAGGTGTCACAAAGCTTAATTTAAAATCTTTTCTCATAGGGCCGCCCTCCTACATAAACACGCACACACACACATACTCCCACTGCCATGCGCGTGCATGTGCTCGCTCCTATACCTGTGCATGCACACAACCCATGATGCACACGCACACAGCCCACGATGCACGCATGCACAACGCACATAAACATACATATATACATCTGCATATATATATATATATATATATATATATATATATATATATATATATATATATATACATATAAATATCTACACACATATATGTGCATACATATACATGCATATACATACACATATCTCATGTAAATGTAAGAGCTGCTTACACATATAATCTTTTACTACCATTATAAATGTAAGAGCTGCAAGCTTGCAACTAATAGCATATAGGACCTTGTAAAATACTGGTACTCATCTGTAATAAAAAAATCAATTTGGGTCTATCGGAATCCTTTTATTAGTGCATTTAGACTATTGACCTTTTCTTTTTAATATGAGCTTTGAATGAACATAAGTTTAGACTACATGCTATGAAAAGAAGGTTGAAGAAGTGTATGCAACAAACAGAGATTTGATTTTTGGGGAAGTTGGATGCCACCATGTTTCATAATATACGAGAGAGGTGGTTATCTGTCGGACACTGAAAACTGTCGAATTACAATACTTAAGAAGCAGTGAGACCCTTCTATGATATTTTAATGAGTACAGGATAAACTGGGTTAGTCAATAATGGATTATGAATATGCGCACATGCTTAAGAATAGAAGCTGTTGAGTCCATTAGGTTATAGCAGATTTGTGGTGCCACCATATAATTTTAAATGTTGGGAAGTTATTTACCACTGGGTTTGTACATTAACAAATAGTAAGTGAGAGTTATTAAGAGGGGCTTTCACAAAGTTAGCAACAGGCCATGGAAGAGTGATATGCTGGGAGGGCTGAAAGGAGCAGGTTAAGGTGAAATAGGAATTTGCTGGCAGAATGGAGCTAAAGCGCTGTTTGGGATGTGTCCATAAACAGCTGGTATTATTGAGCTAATATTCACTAAGTACCTTCAAACAGGGCCTTGTAGTGGTAAACATTATATAAAGTTAGAAGAAATGTCATAATCTTATGAAATATTGATAGCTATGAGCGAACTGTATTGTCAGAAGCAGTAAATGTGCAACGTGCTTTGCAGGTATATTCTATTTATTCAAACTGAATTTGTTTAAGGTATTGGATTATCTATAGGCATTTCATTGCATTGCAACTCTGAATGGTGATCTATTTCTTAAAGGAGCTTTGTTAATTGAATTTCATCTAAACTCGATGTTCAAAATTATCTCAATCTATATTTTCATTGCATGCAGTTAAATCCAGTGTCCAATGTCTAGCATTTTAGGGTTATCATTTTATATTCAGTATGGAAATTTTGTTTGTGTTATTATGTGCTTCATCAAATGCAATTTACTGGACTGTTTCATTCTGTTGATCTAGTTCTTTTCTAGAAGTACGGGAACTAGGTGGTGGTTGCTTCTTAGCTCAATGAACTTGGTGTGCGTGGAAAACTATGTTTTTCTAGCAGTGTCATAGGTTTCATGACAAGTCCTTTCTTTCTTGATTCTAATTTCTTTCTCCTTTCAAATGGTATCATTGAAGCAAAAATTGATAGTTGCAAAGACAAGGTAGATGCGTTCGTACTTTTTTCATTTGAAAGTCTGACAGCCGTGGTTTTCTTTTATCTTTTATGTTCTCAAAATTACAAGTTGGGGTTTGAAGCCTTGATATTGGCTTCAGCAGCAACCCTCTTCTGCAGCTACAGCACTTAGTGTTGCAGTTAGATATGGGAGATAATTGTAGTTTATGTGGCAGTTTACCTAGAAGAAAAAAAATTCTGGGCCATGCTATGAGCAGACTCATGTTCGATTGTAGTACAAAATATGTTTTCTTTAATTAATTGTTTGAAAACTTATTTTGAAATTTACAGTGCTGATAGTTAAGAATATTTCTGGTTTCCCATGTATCAGTTTTTTCACAGAAGATGCATGTTATTTTTTGAGAGGCACTCTTCAAATATGAGGCAGTGAGCTGCTTATATAAACTTCTAAATGAACTAGTTCATGTAAAAACATAACCTCACTTAGTTTTGAGAGTTTATGGAGGGTCTATTGAGAGCTAGGGATATGGGGAACCGAGTCTAGTATCTCAGAATACAAGCAGATGGAGCAAATGCAGATGGTGTGACATGCTCTCTGAATAGTCGTGTGAGAGGTAGGTTACTTATATTTTATGTGGAAGACCTTTATGTGATAGGATATACAAAAACTTGTGGGTGGGTCTTAGCATGAGGAACAAATTGTAGGTAAAGATTCACATGTGCTCCACATTTTGGTATTGTTCGCGTTAGTTACATTTATAGTGGTATGGGAGCTCAAACTTTCCTAGTGTTTAAGTGCTAATTACTTCAAATTTTTTTTTCTGGGAATATTTTCAGGTGGTTTTCTTTTGTATGTGTGTAGGTGTGTGCTTGTGCACCGGGATGTTGCCGTTAACACAATTTTCTCTGACCTCCTCACCTATAAATTACCATGAGTTCTGGTTGGGTTAGAATTAAGAGAGAGAATGTTGGGTGTTGAGGTGCAGTCAGTTGACTCTTATATGTGTTTTACGTATCCTGGCTGCTGGGCCTCTAAAATTTTGGTCTAAAGTGCTATATCCTTTTTTGGACTTTGATTGAGTATAGTTTTATTGCCCCCCCCCCCCCCCCCCCCCCAAACACACACACACACACCCAAGTCCTGCGCCCAAATGTGTACGAGCGTCGAGATGAGTCGCTTCGGGTCAATTTAGTTGGACAAAACTAATGCTAATGAATATAGGTTTATCTAGATAATACAATCGTCACGCTCTGCTACCGATAGGTAGTATACGAGTATGAATAAGTATCGGTAATATATTTGGTTTGAATATACTAAAACCTTACGGTAGAATAACATGAGTTAAAATAGTTTATATTTAGCCACGGATTCCTCCTCCAAAAAAGCTAGCTGCTACGATTACTTCGTTATAAACTACTTTAACTCTTAGCTCACATCTGATGTGGGATTATTCATACTCGTATATTTAAATCAACCCGCTTGTAGGATTTGATAAAGAACTGGAGATTGCAAAGGACAAACTCAATTCTAAGCTACAATCTAAGATATATTAACTTTAATTGTAACTTTAACCCTCAGTACAATTTAACTTGATGCGTGCATCACAACTACCCTTTCAATACAATTCACACTCTTTTCCAAATCAAGGAATCACTCATCACGAAAAATTCTGTCAAATTGACTGAGTACTCATAGTAGAAATTAAGGAAAAATCGTTATAACTCTAACTCAATAGTCCCATATCAGATGGGAGACAAAAACTAGAGTAGTTTATAATGATTCCCATAAAGCCATAAAGTAATCGTAGTTATGGAGGGAAGGAATCCGTAACTAATTATAAACTATTTTAACTCCTGTGTTATTCTACCAAAACGCTTAAGTATATTCAAATCAAATATGTTGCCGATACTTGTACATATTCGTATACTGTATATTGGTACTGGGGGTGATAGTATTTTAGTGGTATCAGAGCGAGAACATCAGTTGAAAGTGTCAGAACTAAGTGTTACATAAACTTAAGTGCTACACAAAACAAAGTGCCACACAGAAGTTGGAGCTACCTCTTGAATCCGTGGGAGTTAGAGGTAATGTATGAGGGCCACCTCTAGAATTCCACATTACTTGGTGAAATATTAACGTGTTGCTGTGCCCCTTTGATAAGAACGTCAAATTCTAAAAGAAAGAGAATATAATACTTCTAGATCAATAATCCCACATAGAATTGAGTTTGTCCTTTGCAATCTCTAGTTCTTTGCTACGATTACTTTGTGACTTCATGTGAATCGTTATAAACTACTTTAACTCTTGGCTCACATCTGATGTGAGATTATTGAGCTAGAGTATTATATTCTCCTTTTTTTAGGATTTGACGTGCTTGTCAAAGGGGTACAGTAACACGTTAATATTTCACCAAGCGATGTGGAATTCTAGAGGTGGCCCTCATAGATTATCTCTAGCTCCCACGGATTCAAGAGGTAGTTCCAACTTCTGTGTGGCACTTTGTTTTGTGTAGCACTTAGGTCCATGTAACATTAGTTCTGCACATTTTCAGCTGGTGTACTCGCACTGATACCACTAAAATACTATCACCCCCAGTACCGATATACAGTATACGAGTATGTACAAGTACCGGCAACATATTCGGTTTCAATATGTTTAAGCCTTTTGGTAGAATAACACAGGAGTTAAAATAGTTTATAATTAGTCACGAATTCCTCCTCTCCATAGTTACGATTACTTTTTGGCTTTATGGGAATCATTATAAACTATTCTAGCTCTTGTCTCCCATCTGATGAGGGACTATTGAGCTAGAGTTACAACGATTTTTTCTTGATTTCTACTATGAGTGCTAAGTCAATTTGATAGAATTTTTCGTGATGAGTGATTCCTTGATTTGGAAAAAAGTGTGAATTGTATCGAGAGGGTAGTTGTGATGCACACATCAAGTTAAATTATACTGAGGGTTAAAGTTACAATTAAAGTTAATCTATCTTAGATTGGAGCTTAGAATTGAGTTTGTCCTTTGCAATTTCCAGTTCTTTGCCAAATCCTATAAGCAGGTTGATTTAAATCATAATTTTCATTTTCCTATTGAGTTAACTGCCACGTCTTTTCTCTGGTTATTAGTTGTTTCTTGCCTATTTCTTTCCTACATATTATATGTCCAAAGGACCTACTTTAGCATATTATGATTAATTTCTGATATCGACGTGCACCTCGCTTATTTTGAAGTGAGAAAGAATGGCACGTGATGATTATAAGTTGGCAGTAAAAACCAGTGGTTGTTAAAGAGCGTCAGTCCCTAATTAACGGCTGGGACTGACTCACTCTTGTGTATATGGTGTTGCTTGCATGGTGGTCTATCTAATTACTAAGAGACACTCAATTATTTTGGATATATAGGTTTCACACAAAGGCCTTGTTATTGATTATTTTTATTATTTTATTTTTTTTAGTTGTCAGTTTGTTGAGATCAAATTGATAGGTTCATCTAGCATAAGTTTGCCAACTTTGATCTGTGACCCTTCTCTCCTCGTGTCTGGCTCATGTCAGTCACAAAGTACGTAGATTTGAGTTAGATGCAATTTGGGATTTGGATACCAAGAACACATCCATGACATGGGTCCTGACAGAAGTCACCAAAGTAACCCTCATAAAGAACAAAAGAGAGAAATGTGACAATTATCTTTGCTACTGACATCATCGGCAGTAGCTACACCTGCCTTCATTGCAGGCCTTAAGCTCCAAGATTATTTTTCTGCCACTACTTCGGCAGCCACCTCTCCACCTTTTTTTCGCTTCCAATATAATTTATGTTAGTTATAGAAAACAGGGCATGTCCTGGGTAAATTGATGGGTAACTTGTTGATATGAGAGGTTATCTGTTGTTGTCTTTGGGCCACATTGGAACTCAGAGGTAGAAGTTTTGGGAGGCATGGGTTTTGATGATTTCTTTTTTAAAATATTAGTTTTATGGTGATGGACCTTCTAAACCAATTTAAATGTCATGGATCCAATTGGAGAAATAGTACCCACCAACATTTTAAATGTGCAGTTTGCTTCTTACTTCGAAACCATTGAGGTTTTTAATTTCAATTTCTGCTTTTTCTAAGTGCTATTTTTGATGCCTCTGATAATGTCAATTTTTGATTTGTACTTGGTTCCTTTACCTTGATTTTTGAGTATATTTTGTCTCACCATTTGCATTGTTGATTTTAATTTTTTTTTCTTGACTTCTGCCAGGAAAAACTTGAGAGGAGAAGGCAAATGCCTTACCATATGCACATAAACCTTGAGCTCCTGGAAGCCACCCATCTTATCTGTGCAATGCTCCTCGAGGTCCCGAACATGGCATCCAATTCCCATGACGCTAAGCGCAGGATCATCAGCAAGACCTTCCGCCGCCTGCTTGAGGTGAGTGAACGTCAGACCTTTGTCGGGCCTCCAGAGAACGTTCGTGACCATGTGATGTCAGCAACCCGTGCACTGTCCAAAGGTGATTACCAAAAGGCCTTTGCCGTCCTCAAGTCTCTCGACACCTGGAAACTACTCCGTGACAGGGACTCTGTGCTGTCAATGCTCGAGTCCAAGGTCACGGAGGCGGCCCTCCGGACCTACCTCTTCGCATATTCTTCTTGCTACGAGTCCCTCAGTGTGAACCAGCTCGCTGCCATGTTCAACCTCTCAGAAGCCCAGATCCATAGCATGGTGAGCAAAATGATGATCACAGAGGAGCTGCATGCGAGCTGGGACCAGCCTACAAAGTGCATTGTGTTCCATAATGTGGAGCACACTAGGCTTCAAGGCCTCTTGTTCCAGATGGCAGACAAGCTTAACATTCTCGCTGAAAGCAATGAGAGGGCAGCAGAGGCGAGGACTGGCGGAGGGCTTGATGGGTTGCCTCAGAGGAGAAGAGGGGAGGGTCAGGATTACACAGGAACGGGAGCAGCTGGGAAGTGGCAGGAGAATTTTGTTGCATCTTCGCAAGGGAGGCAGAACGGCAGCCGATATGGTGGTGGTAGCTCCAGGCTTGGTGGGGCAGGAGGGTACGCCGGTAACAGGGGTGGCCAGGGAGCACGAGGAGGAGGGTACACCGGTGGATATCCAAGCACCAGGTACCAGGATGCTTATGGTGGTTCTGGGAGGACTGCTTACCAGAGCGGTTCAGCAGCGAGAGCTTCACAGATGGATTCTGCAGGCCGTATGGTCAGTCTGAGCAAGGGCGGTAGAATTTAGACGACGGTTGAAGACAGATCGAGAAGAATACATCGAGGCAGCGAGAGTACGAGGTAATCTGATAAGTTTGAGGGGGTCTTAAAAAGACAAGTTTCAGGTGTTGTTTTGATTCAGTTCTTGTGTAAGCCTGGAAGCAAGCACTTCAGAAGCTCTCTTATTGTTTGATTCTAAACCTATGTTGCTGTTCTACTCAGTTTTTTGTTATTGGATCTGTTATTTTCTTGATTCTTGGCCCCTGTTTATGTTTACAGTTATCTCACCAATATTTGTTGTATGCTGACTGATGAGTTAAGTTCTTTTTAATGCCTGGGCAATCAATGACTTGACGAGGTTGCTTTCTGCTGAGATGAGATTGAAGTATTATTTTTGTGATGTAAAGACAGTGAAAGTTGGGTCCAATTCAACCCAATATCATTTTGCCTCTCATTTTCTCATATATTGATCCAATGAGTCTTTTTTTTTTGTCTCTCTTTCTCTCATCTCCAAATCCAAAGAGAATGGACGTGTTGGTCGATTAATTTTTGGTCTGTTTTATATAAAAATTCAAATTTTTGGTCTGTTTTATATAAAAATTTGAATTAGAAAAGTAAAATTTTTATTTTTAATTCAAAATTTTATATAGGACAGATTAAAAATTGATTCGTATACTTGTCCATTATCATCCCTAATCATATTAATCCAAAGTTTCTACTTTCATCTTTCTTTAGTCTATATTTGATTCGTGTACTTGTCCATTATCATCCCTAATCATATTAATCCAAAGTTTCTACTTTCATCTTTCTTTAGTCTAGATAAAAGCATTATATTTCGGGAAAAAAAAAATTCTCTAGTTTATTATTGATTGGTGTGTGATGGAAGGAGATGTCACAGATATAAAGAATCAGATATATACTTTAAAATAGTTTGAGAAGTAGTATGTGTTTTGAAGTGTTCTGATCATAGATTTTGGGGTATTTAAACTTGTACATAGGGGTTTATTTTCTCATTGGGAGTTTATTTTCTTATGGGTTTTTGTAGGTTTTATAAGCATGTAAAAAATAAATATACCCAATTAAGAAAAAAGAAAACACGTGAGAGAGAGTGGGAGCACATAAAAGAGATGGTACTTTTGAATAAGTAATTCAAAACATTCCAAAATACCCGATTTGGAGTGTTCTAAAAAAACATTCCAAAACACTTATCCAAGTATTTTAGGATGTTTTAAGAACATTTCAAAATACTTATCTAAAAATTCATAAGCAAAACACTCTAAAACATTTCAAAACTAAACTTTCAAGAATAGTCTAAGGGACAAGGTCAATCCAATAAAAATGAGTTCTTTTATTTTTTAAATCCAAATATTTAAATTGGAGGCCAAAATTAGTTTTTAGATCCTCCCATTATTATTCCTAACTTGCAAAGTGTTTTACAAGGATTGCATAAGGTCCTTAATAAAAAAAGCATTATTTTTATGCTTAAAAACAAAAATGCCACCTACTAACCATTGTGACTGGTATTGAAAAGACATATACTCAGTTGATTCGAGAAGACAAGAACCCTATTATCCCTCAAGTATTCTTTCTCTGCTGGAGGTTTGCAATCACTTGGAAGTGTTTGGGTCTGAGTAGTATAAACTTGATACTAATTAACTAGGATTAACCATTGACTTTGAGCTATTTCTATATTAAAATAAATAAATAAATAGCGTCACCTATATATATATATATATATATATATATATATATATATATATATATATATATATATATATATATATATATATATATATATATATATGAGTAAACGGGAAATACACCAGCGGTGAAGGGAGTTCCTTCACCGTCGCTTAGGTGCCCCAATAAAATTATTACACGTGGCGCCACTTAAAGTGAGAAATAAAAGAACTCTCTTAAATACCACTTGAGTGGCGCAACATGTAATAATTTTATTGGGCCACCTAAGCGGCGGTGAAGGAACTTCCTTCACCGCCGGTGTATTTCCCGTTTACTCTATATATATAATATAATAGACAGTTATGTACTCTAGTTATCGCTCTCACTCAATATATATATATATATATATATATATATATATATATATATATATATATATATATATATATATATATATATATATATATGAGAAAATAGGAAATTTACCGGTGGTGAAGGGAAATCCTTCACTAGTACTTAGGTAGCCCAATAATTGTATTACACGTGGCACCACTCAATATAACAAATAAAAGAACTTTCTTAACCTCCATTTGAGTGGGGCCACATGTAATACAATTATTGGCTCATCTAATTGCTAGTGAAGGAATCCCCTTCACCGCCAGTGAATTTCCTATTTCCTATATATATATATATATATATATATATATATATAACTTTCACATCAACAACAACACTATCGGTACCACCACTGGGGCCTCGCACTGAATATACTAAGTCTATGCTTGAAAGATTAGTTTTGAAGTGTTCTGAAATATTTTGGAGTGATATTTTTATAAAACGTTCATAAGTACACTTATTTATGAGTTTCTGATAAATGTTTCGAAGTGTTATAAGAACACCCCAAAATAATTGTGTTTTGGAGTGTTTTTTCAGAACACTCTAAATTGAAATGTTTTGAAGTTCTAGAATTTTCTTATCTAGAAATACTTAATTTTTTTTTCTTCTTGCAATCCTCATCCGTTTCTTTTTTTTTTAATTTAAAAATTGGGATATATTTATCTTTTAGATATTTATGAAATTCATGAGAAATAATGGAAAAACTATTCACACACATCAGTTTGCTCAAGTCCCCACCCTTGTCTTTATACCCACTTTTTATTTTGAATCATACCATATTTACTCAACTGGTCTATTTTTTTTTCGAATTCTAACCCATCCGCTCTCTCTTTTCTTTCACTTCATTACATCTTGATCAGATATTACTATTCGACCCAAATAAAAATTTGGGTCGGATAGTAATATCCCACCGATATTCAATTACGTCGGATATTAATACCCGATCAGTGAATTATAAAATGGCAACTAAGTCAAAAAAAAAGTGATGGCGAACTTGTAATTTCTTGAAAGTTTAGAATATGTGCTTTTCGAGCAAACTGGTGTGCGTGAATAGAATTTTCTGAGAAACAGAACTCCCAAATACATGTTTCCACATCCCACAATTTATAGTCACAATATACCAAAGGTTTAATTACACTCAGACCCTCTGTAGTATGGGGCATGTAACACTTAGACCTCTTGAAGTTTAAAACTATCACTTAGACCCCTTAAACCAGGGGGTTTGAATGTAATTAAAACACGATGATTTAGATACTTCAGGGGGTCTAAGTGAGAGTTTTAAACTTCAAGGGGTCTAAATATTATATATCCCATATTACAGGGTTTCTGAGTGTAATTAATCATATCCCAAAACATTTCCCTTTAAAAACACTTTTTGATTCCCAAGCGCAGTCTAAAGATCCTTCTTGTTGGCGTTTTCCAATTTAAAAAAGTAAATCGAAACAATAAATAACTTTTCTTTTTTATGTCTAAACTCTCTTTAAAGCCTCCTCCACTTGAGTTTCACTCTCATTGCTCCTCTCTCTCTCTCTCTCTCTCTCTCTCTAATGGAGGATCTGTTGATGTCTATTGCCTCTGCTATCATTTCTCTTGTGCTCTTCTACTTGGTGGTGAGAGGAGCCCATTGAGGCCCAAGATGATTGAGAGGGAGCTCAAGCGCCAAGGGATAATGGGCAGCCCATACAAGTTCTTTGGGGATGTCAAGGAGTTTGGGCGGTCCATGGTCCAAGCTAGATCCAAACCCATGGATCTCAATTATGGCTGTCTCTCAAGGGTGCTTCCCTTAGTTGTTCAAAAGGTTGAAGTCTTTGGTATGTCTTTTGCTGCTGTCTCTAAAACAACAGGGCTGTCTCTCTAACTAATACATATCTGCACTTAGGAAGATAATTGGAGCGCGCACACATACGGATAAACACACAAGTACACTTTTTATATTGAGATTCAGAGATGACTCCATATTTACCTTCACAGTTTAGGCAAACACATATATGAGATTACTGCATATGAGCTGCTAGTTCAGATAAGTTATATGATTCAATAGCAAAAAAGTAATGATCCCATTATTTTTTTCCATTTTTTTTTTTTGGAATTATAGTATCTAATTAGCTTTTTTAGGATTAAATTTCATGAGATTTGAAGTTTATTTGCCATATCAAGTGTATATAAAATATTATATTCACTAAAAACCGTTAATTTGTATCAATTTGATGGAAGACCAAATCAAAACTAAAACTCAAAATATTGGATATGAGTGAATCCTAGCGTGTCGAGATCATAATAGATCATAATCCAAAATAATTTTAAATTTTTTTTTTTAGAGATAGTGCAAATGGACTGCAGGTCAAGTGTGTGTGTGTGTGTATATATATATATATATATATATATATATATATATATATATATATATATATATATATATATATATATATATATATATATATATATATATATATATATATATATATGTATGGAAATGGTGTAACGAAAGTGCCTCCACAGGAGAGTTGCCTACAGAGGCATCCTAAATCTCATTATAGAAAGTGTATGTGAATGATCTGAATCGTTAATTATAATTTGCATGTTCTAAAGAGGTGGCACGTACAAAATTATGCGATTTTCTTTATCATCAATTAAGAGGTTTTATTTGTTGAAAAATCGATCATTTTGTACATATCCAATATGCGGTCAAAATGTATCTAAAATGCATGGTTTTTTATATACCATCATTTTTTAGTATGGAAATCATAATTAATGGTTTGAATCATCCACAACCACTTTCTATATTGAGATTTAGAGATGGCTTCATAGGTAACTCCCTATGGAGGCATCTTAGGTACATTTTTTTCTATACACACACATACATACATATATGCATAAGTATATATGCATATGTGTGTGTATGTATATATATGTGTGTGTATAATATGTACATATATGTGTGTGTGTATGTATGTATATGTGTGTATCTGTGTGTGTACGTGTGTGTACACACATATGTGTCTGCATATGTGTATATGTCAATAATTTTCTTATGGAACTGTAAATGAGCTGCCAATTTTGATAAGTTGCCTAAGTTAGCGGCAATGAATAATACTCCTATTATTTTTTTTAAGAAATTCTTTTTTTATGATCATAATCTCTATCTATCTTGTTAACTTATTTAGGATTAAATTTGACGGACTTTGGAGTTCATTTACTATTTTATCAAGTGGATACAATATGCTATATTTATCAAAAACCGTTAATTTTGTGTCTAAGAAATTGGGTATGAGTGAACCCTAAGGATATGAGATCATAATCCATGGATTATAATAGTTTGAAAAATAATTATAGAACATAGTGAAAATAGACTGCAGCTTAGATAACTTGCATAAGCTACTAGCTTATTTCTATTACTCTCTCTCTATACACACACACACACACAAGATTTGGTATATCCACATATATAGTTAGTTTCTTTAGGCTACTATCAATAGTATTTGTATACGGATACTATCAACTAAGATCTAAGAATAGACAACTCAAAACAAAATCTATTTAAGTAGATATGATAAGTCATTCTTAAACTATTAACAAATAAAATTTCATTAGAATCTTGCACGATTTACTAATACATAAAGTGTCCAAAAATTAGTAACTTTTATAACAATTTTGTTGCGTTTATTTTGTTTGCATTTGATCTATGGTTGTTATGTCAAAATTGTTGCGGCAGAACAAATGATTTGGGGATGAACAAATGGATCCTTACCTTAAAATTTTTTTATTTAAAATATAAGGACAAATTTTGTTAGCTTCAATTGTTCATCACCATTATCATCTCATGTAATTTAAGCATTTTTTTCATCAAATGTAGTTGGCTATAGAGCATAATTGCTTATTGAGATGTATTATCATGTCAAATTCTGTAAGTTGGTGATTTTTTATTTTTCAATTTTTAAAGTACATATACGTTAATTTCTGAATAAGTAACTGCAGAGGAGTGTGCTTCCATACAATTTTTTTTTATCTGATTTAAGCTTATGCAACCTAAGGAACAATACCGATAAATTGCTCAACAAAGAAGCAAATTTCACCGAAAGTGACTGTAATTAGCTTCAAATATGCAATTACTGTGAGCATCCAAGTTGTACTTGTTGGGGATCCCCAACAAATGGTATCAGAGCCGGAGTTATGGATCCGAAATCGAGATTGCGAGATGGTGGATCTGATGTCGAGTCGACAAGGAGGTTGGCGGAGGTATCAAGGCAAAATACAATAAGAAAAAGAAGAAAAAAAAAAGCCAGATACAACCGGTCATGTGCACAACTGGAGACTCTAGCAATGTGCACCAAAAGGAGTGGCTGATAACTAAGATGGATTCTGAGGCACAGATCGACGGTTATGGTTAATCAGAGCGTGGATCGAAGAATCGGTGTCCGATTAAGGTAATCTAGGAGTCGAATCCTATGTTTTTCAGCATTCTGGACACAGTGGCAGATGCGGATTGGGCAAAATCCACTGTTTGGAGCAGATTCTGTACAGATCGGCAGTGATCGATGATGTTCAAAGTATCGATATTGGTCGATCATGATTGGTTAATTGTATAATGATAAAGTATGGCGTGGTACTTCATGGTGATGGATACGATTACTTCGTGACATGTTGAATCGCATGGTAATGTATAATCGTCTATGTCTCTAGATTGGTCATAGTTTTTGGATCAAGATGGAGTACGGTATATCGATCACTTTTGTGTGGCACACAACATAATAAGTGATTGTGAGTACTCGGAGGTCCAGATGTTTTGACCGAGGTGGAGCACGGTGTAGCGATTATGAGCGCTTGGTGAAGAGCGTGGTGTAGTAATCGTGAGTGTTCAAGAGAGTATGGTTTAGTAATCATAAATACTCAAGTATAGAGGCAGTGATGATTATACAATTTGTTCCCAGTCGGTGGAGCATGGTGATTGTGCGGTGGATGTCTGCGAAGTGGATGACGAGAACAACAGAGTTTCTCCAAGATGCATGGCTCATCGGATACGAGCCAAGGTGGAGATTGTTGGGTTTGTGTATCGCATCCGTTGAGTATCCAGATGTGATCAAGAATCACAAGGAGTCTCAATTGGATTTGAGTTAGAAAACCAGAGTTCTAATTGGATTAGAACACCAATTAGATGATGATAGTGCTATTCTAATGGGATTAGGATAGGAATACTATATATATCTCTTGTATGTAATACGAGAGAGTAGAGCAATTAGAGAGCAATTGGCTGAGAGATATGGTTCTATTATTATGAGAGATGCGAGAGGTAGAGAGATACTTGGATCTCTTCTTGCAACCTTTTTTCTCATAATGGATATTTCTCTTGTTGTTCCCGTGGACGTAGGTCGAATTTGGTCGGCCGAACCACGTTAATTCTTGTGTTCTTCTTGTGTTGTATTGTTTTCTCTTGTGGTTGAGAACTAGAAAGTTGTAATTCTCTTTTGATATAGTGAAAGTTTTTCGATCGGTCCCCGTGGACGTAGGCATATTGCCGAACCACGTTAAATCTGCGTGTTCTCTGTCTCTGCTATTTTTCTCTTCGGTTAACTATTTGATTCCGCTGGTTGTTGCATTAGTATTATTCCGCTATCTTTTGCTAACAGTACTTACTATTGAAGTATTTGAAATTTATATTCTTTATAGTTACTTTTTTGGATGTTTACAACTCCCAAGATAATCATACAAGACCCAGAATTGATAAGGGAAGCTTTAACGAACAAATCTGGTCAGTTTCAGAGGCTTTCTCTGCCACCAATCCATAGATTGTCGCGGGGGCTTCCAGCGTTGGAAGGGGACGAGTGGTCGCAGCACAAGAGCATCGTCGCTCTTGCATTCCACCTGACCAAGCTTAAGGTAATTCTTCTTCTTCTTCTTCTTCTTCATACTTTTAATATTTGAAGTCCCACAATTTGGCTTAATGTCCTGCTTTCATGATGTAGTTTGAACTTTATCATTCTTAAAACTTAGTTATGATCCATGATTTTTTTTTTTTTTTTTTTCTCTCAACATATATGTCGACACTATAGATGATGTGGTATCCAAGAAAACTTTTAGCAAAGTTATGATATGTAAATGCTTGATCTTTGTGATGGAAATTGTGTTTATGATCGGTGTTGCCATTGTATCCTATCCTTTTCTGCGCTTGGTCATACCTTTGCTGTTTTATGTTTATAAGCACTTGCTAATTTTAGTAGTCATCTACTTTGATTTACCTCCATTAAAGTTCTTCTGTTGCACAAAAACTTTGAAGTTTTAATGAGTTTGTGGATTGTGCATACATGCATGTCTGTGCGCGTGCGTGCCTGTCTGTGGATGATACATAGGGAGTTGCCTATGGAGATGCTCCAAAATTTTAATATAAATGGTGTGTGTAGATCTCCATATTCTAAAATAGTGGAGCATAAGAAATCATGCATTTTCGATAAATTTTGACTAATTACTAGATATGAGGAAAATCGAGACATTTTGATCGATAATGAATAAGTATCTAAATCATATTATTTTTTATACACTACTACCTAATTGTTCGGATAATCCACATACACCTTCTATGATGAAATTTAGGGGCACCTCTACATGCAACTCCCTATGAAGACACCTTAGGTATGCCATTCCGATACACACGCTAGTATATAAGTGAGATAGGCATATAAGCTTAATCTAGTTCAGATACGAAGGAAAAGAGTTAAATGTATCATGAGAACTTTCAGAAGATTCACCAAGAGGACTAACTTTTACATAGTTTGCAAAAGTTTGTGAAAATAGAAAATATATGGATTTTTTTTCTTGTTAATACTATAATAAACTTTTTTCTGTATCTTCTACCATACATATGATTAAGCATTTCCAGGAATCGTAAACTTTATTGCTGAGTTACTATTTGGTTATCAAACTACAGGGGATGGTGCCAGCAATTTGTACCAGTTGCAGTGATATGATCAGGAGGTGGCAGGACTCCGTCGGTGCCAACGGAGCTTGCGAACTTGATGTATGGTCCGAACTAAGCACCATGACTGCAGATGTCATTTCCCGAACAGCATTTGGGAGCAGCTTTAGAGAAGGCAGAAGGATCTTTGAGCTACAGAAGCAGCAGGTTGATCTAATGCTGAAGCCTTCTAAGTTCCCATATATCCCTGGATCCGGGTAAATTGCAATTTGCAGGCACACAACTAATTTATTTCTTGCGAAAATATCATGTAAGTTAAAAACTTATATCGTATATTTGTTACTTTAACAGGTTTATTCCGACAAAAGATGACCTGAGAAGATATAACCTCAACAAGGAAGTTGACGGAATGCTTAGAGTCCTGATTCGGAACAAGAAGAAGGCAATGAAACACGGGAAAGGTGAGCATGAGTACTTGTTGGGCTTGATGCTGCATTCGAACGAACAGGTGCAAAACAATACTGAGACAGAAGCGAAGGTGAAAGGAATGACACTCGAAGACGTGATGGAGGAATGCAAGATATTCTACTTTGCTGGCCACGAGACGATGTCTGGCCTGCTAACGATGGTGCTCTTATCTATGCATCCAAGCTGGCAGAGCCGAGCAAAAGAAGAAGTGCAGCAGATGTGGCGGGGAAACTTGCCCAACTACGAAAACATAAGCCAGCTTAAGATTGTGAGTATGTTGTATAATATGCCAAGTACTATAAATTCTTGCAAGTGTATTATTATGAAAAGTTTTCTTGCAGGTGAACTCAAAGTTTTGAGATTGTATCCACCACTGGCTGCTCAATATCGACATTGTGCTGCCAACGCTCGCTATCCATCACAATGTCAAGCTATGGGGGACGATGCAGACGAGTTGACCCTGAGAGGTTCGCTGAGGGAGTGCTCAAGGCAACTAATAATCAGTTTTCATACTTCCCCTTCGGCTGGGGGCCAAGAATCTGTATCGGTCAGAACTTTACGATGATTGAAGCGAAGATAGCTCTAGCAATGATACTGCAGCACTTCCTCGTTTGAGCTCTCACCCTCGTACGGGCATTCTCCTGTTAGCATCGTTACGGTTCAGCCACAGTACGGAGCTCAAATCATCGGATTTGAGCTTTGAGAGATCATTGTTGCTATAAGCTGATGCAATAAACCGAAGTCCTTCGAACAAATCAAGCCAATCTGTGTAACTACATTTATAGAAAAAAATTATATATATTGACAAACAGTAATTATATTGTTAATTAAGGTAATGCTTCTTATATCTCTTGAAAGTAAAAAAATTAAAATTTAGGGTTAATTATAGTTAGACCCCTGTAGTATTGGAAATGTTAAATTTAACATCTGAAGTTTGAAACTCTCAAAAAAACCCCTAGACTTAGTTATTTTGACTCTATTTTTTTTACTAAAGTGCACTATTGTACCTGAAATTCCTATTCTACTCTCATCTCTCCTTTTAACCAGCATACTCTCTTTTTCTCTCCTCTCTCTCTCTCCTTCTCTATCCCTCTCTCTCAGTCAAAGAGTGACTGAGAGAGAGGGATAGAGAGTGAGAGAGAGAGAGATGAGAGAGAGAGAGAAAGTGTGCTAGTTAAAGAGAGAGACGATGGTAGAATAGAAATTTGTGGGATAAAAATGCACTTTAATAAAAAAAAAAAGGAGAGTGAAAATAACAAAGTCCAGGGGGTTTTTTGAGAGTTTCAAACTTTAGGGGTGTTAAGTTACACACTCCTAATACTACAGGGGGTCTAACTGTAATTAATTCTAAAATTTAAATACAGTAATATTAGTTGTAACAACTTCTATTACTATAATTTTCCTTACAATAATATAAATTGTAACTTACAATACTATTTGTTAAAGTATCTGAGGACCCTTTAGTAAAATTGTATTTTGGACATGTCTTGATTGTCTAGCATCCAACATGTCATGTTTTGAGCTGAACCATCAGCTAGTTTCTCATTTGGATATTAATGCTCAGATCCACTAGGTTAGCCAACTTGGAATTGGACAAGGACAAGATTCAGATGTATTAGCCAACAACCTGGGCAAAAAGCCTTGCAATGCCAAATGATTCTTGCTCACTAGTGCAGTAGTCAGCATTCAGATTTGAAATTCCAACCCAATCTAGAATGAGGATAAAACAATGTAAGAGATTAGCTTAATTTATCCCCTAATGATGCTTTGGTGGTGCAGCCAGGATGGTCATGAACGCTTTCATGGGTAAAATTTCGATCATTCATATACAAAATTTTGAATTAGAAAAATAAAATTTAGACGGACCAAAAATTGACCGATGGACACATCTATTACCATTACCATCCATCCCTACTGGTGCTTAATCTTAACCTTAACCTTGTGGTCAAGCTAACAAGACTAAAGTGGTCTATAATTAGTAAAATTTGATAATTAGTGGGGGCTAAGTGGTGATTGGGGACAGATAATGGCCACCTTATAAATTAGGGAAATTCTAAATGAGCACATCGCTTGACTTGGTGATCACTGCTTGTTTGCTTAGTGAGCCCACTCTCTCTCTTAAAAAGGGGTTTTTCTTCCCTTAGTGAGCGCATCATTCTTCCAATATGCTCTTCCCATTCCCTTCTCTACTTGCCCATTCTTCCCTCTCAAATCCTAATATCATTTGAGAAGAGCTTCAATATAATTTTTCTAATCCTAATTTCTCTTTTAATTGATTCATACAATTTTCCTTAAGATTTTTAAGTGATGGAAAAAAAATTTAGACACTAGTTTAGGGTTATGCTAAAAGTTGAATTTTTTTTCTTATAGTATTTTTCATGTGTTTATCACTTTTTATTGGTGAATTATTTAAATTAATTTACATAGAAAAATATTTCAATGAATATATTTAATGAATGAATTCAAGATCGAGGAAAATGAATCTTTGGGTTTAGAATTTAAAAGCACAAAAATTTGGAAATTTATAATTCTGAGTGTATACTTGAAGAGAGAGAGAGAATGGTTGTGTTAGGCAAGAAGATAATAAGGTGAAGGATAAGTTTGCCAGAAAAAAAAAGAAGATCAAATTTGTAATTATTTACAGTTTAGATTGTGGTGCTCACTAATCGAGTTGTGTGCCCATTTAGAATTTCCCTATAAATTATTCTTATATCTTTGCTCTTTAAAATGAGAAAAGAAATGAATTTTCTCATGCCTAAGTTTTATGCAATTTTTTTTTATATTGGACCTTGGATTATTTAATTTACATATCTAGAAACTTGATATCATATCTAAGACTGGTGTATAATAATTATAGAATCAACCTGGGGTCACTTTCTTTCCATTATTTATTGGCAGAGATGAGATAGGACAGTAGTACTGGTAATAATAATAAAATGAGCTTCTCAATTTGGATATCACCAATTTTTTTTTAAAGGTCAAATGACACAGGTACTCAAAATTAAGGAAAATTAACAAAAAAAATAATTACTTTAAAGTGAGAGTTAGGCTTATTTTATGTAGCATGAATAGCAAAAATATGAGTAAATAAAAATTACAACTTTTATCTAAAATAAGAATAAAGCAAAGTGAATATCCAATTTTCCTTTAAAAAAAGGAAAATTCTATTTGCACACAGCATTTTACTCTTGACGCAGGATTATTATTATTTTTTGGACTAAATTATCCTTATAAATCCCAAACTAAAACTTCTTAAAATTTGGAATTACGACTTATCGTCTTCCTCCTCTATTTTCTCTCTAAAATTCTAAATATTTTTTTTAGTATTTAATAAAAGCACATCTCCTACAAAATTATCAATTAAATTTTTTGACCCCTTAAAATTTTTTACTTTAACGTTCCTGAAAAGATTAGAAGAATTTTAAATTATTCAATTTCACCATGATAAGTGAAATTTGAGTTTGGAGTTTGAGTTTTATTATGCAAATGAAAATTTTCAACATGCAATTGAAGTCATAATAAATTTAAGGTACGATTTGAATTTTCTTTTTAGATTTTATGCGTATTTGTTTGAAATTTATCGTTAATTAGCGTTCTTTTGTGGGGGAGACTTCGCTCGTTGTTCGGATACAGAATGTTTCTTGGTCGGGTATTAATACCTAACCAAAATATTTTTTTGCTCTTAAACTAACATCCGACTCAAACAAAAATGGATAAAAAATGGAATCGGACGGGTATGGAGTTAGAGAAAAGGAGGGGTATTTTGGAAAATTTTTTGGATATAAAGAGTAAAATGATAGTATTTTAATATAGGAATTGGGTGTAAAGAGTAACTAGGACGCCACGATTAAAATGCCATGCGCAAATAGAATTTCCCTTAAAAAAAATTAGAAAAGAA
This sequence comes from Dracaena cambodiana, assembly GCA_036321105.1. Lineage (NCBI taxonomy): Eukaryota > Viridiplantae > Streptophyta > Magnoliopsida > Asparagales > Asparagaceae > Dracaena > Dracaena cambodiana. The sequence continues at coordinate 2,619,092 of JAYEPQ010000016.1, read as the reverse complement.
AATGTCATTGTTTAGCAAATTAACCACAGAGAATGACAATTATTACACCCACCCCACCAACCAACTCAAACCCTGTACACCTACGCTTCCACTAAAAAAAAAATATTAAAAGAAAAAAAAAAAAAAAAGAAGAATCTGCTGAGCTGAGAACTGATTCTGAGAACAAATGTTTGTATGCTTCTAATCATTCTATCCTCTCTCGCTCTCCCTCTCTCTCTCTCTCTCTCTTGACTCTAGAGAGAGAAAGCTCAACCACTGCATACGAGTGTAGGTTCCTCAATTGAAAAGCTTTCCCTTGTTGTTTCCTCTCTCTCTCTCGCATGAGGTACTGCTGCTCTACTGTTCATTTTAATTTGATTTCTTGCTTAAAGTTTCGATCTTTGCACGAGCCATGCGTTAAATTTGCAATCTTGGGGTGTTTCTTGATGTGGGTTTGATGGGTATATGGATCTTAAATGGGTTTTTTGTTGGTGGGGTTATGGGTGGAAGAGTTTGGTTTACTGTTGTGGAGAAAGATTTGATCTTTCTTGCTGTTGGAGTTCTAAATTTGGAAATTTTGGATCTTGAACAATCCCTGCTGTCAATTTGTTCTTCTTGTGATTCTTTAGTTTTAGTCACAGTTAAAAGCTCACATTTGGAAAGTGGGAGAAAGTATTATGGGGACTTTATTAGTTATTTTTTTTATATCTGTCAAATATATAAACTTATACCTCTTTTATCGTCTTATACCCAAAGTTTCGATCTTTAGAAATTCGTAGTGGAAGTGCGAAACTTGAATTTTGTTCATCATCAAGGTATGATTATGCCAGACAATTGACGATGGTGGTTGCGACAAGCTGGTCATCTGTAAAGCACAGCCTTGTTTTTGCCCTTATCGGTTGTCTTTAGTTTGCCCCATTTGGGCTTGCTGGTGTTAGAGAAGCAACACAAGCATATGTGTAGAAAAGAAGAAGCAACTCTTAGTTCACATCTCATGAGTTTGAAATTGATATGAGAAATAAGTTTAAACTGTAACCAGGAGATTATAAATCGTTGCATGCTAGTTGCATCAATTCGAGCCATTGGAACTCTTGCGATTGAATGTAAGCGGCTGGTTTCTTACATGTTTTATTTCTTTTGGTGCCTTTTCTAGATGACTACTCGCCTGCGGATTGGTGGCCTTATTTGCTGGTAACATTCGCGTGTTAGTTAGACAATTTATCAGCTTGCTTCCTTTGATGCCTATTGAATCTTTGCTTTTAGTTGGTACCCTTAAATGAACTGCCTTATGTTAAGTGCAGATATGTGATTTATTCATCTGTTGTGTATATAATATTTTTTCTTCTATATCGTGCATTGTACCATGTTTCGAGTCTCGAATAGTTCTACATTTTAACTTATAAAGCTTTGTTGCCTTCGTTTTCAGTTTGTATTTGCCCATTTCTCTTTTATGTTTACGTGCTGTAAATATTGGCATGTATCATGGAATATGTGTATGTATCTATCATTTATCATGTGCATATGTATAAAAATGAAGTTCTTGTATTTCGTGTGAGGTGACTGTAGGGCCCATAGACCTTCCCAATACTCTCTTTGAAGGGCATTTCAGGAACTATACATTCTTGGCATGTATGTTGGTTTTTTCTCAGCTACTATCTTAGTTAACGAAAAGAACAGATGGTCGTAGCTTTTGCATGGTGGCCATTTTTCCTTGCTCTTTCTGATATTTTATCTGTCAGTGGTTATTGATCACATGGAGCTCGTTATGTAGGGGATGGCCTTTCCTGAATGGTTTATTTGTTTGTCAGTAAGCTAACAAGATAATGGCCTCAAGGAAGATGAAGTTGCTCAGCGTGTTTTTTGTTTTAGCGTCTCTGTATAATTCTGCTGAAGCTAACAGTCAAGGTAGTCTACTTCCTGTTGTTTATTTACGACTAAAAACTGTATCAATTAATGTGTCTTTGCCTAAGTCTATTATTTTTATGCTTAGCTCACGTGATTATTTCATTAGGATCTCTGATGTTTCTACTATTGCTTTTCTGACTGTTTGCTTGTGAGATTGTTTTGATTTGAATTAATGTTGCCTCTACTTCTCTTTGAAATTAGCTTATAAGAAATAATTGTAGATTCTTCCTTTTCTTCTGCTACTTGTATAAGAAAGGTTTTAAATATCAGCTGAATATCATTATCGGAAATATATTGAGAATGTTTAGCAAATATTGGATGTCACTATTGTACTAAAAGTATACATGTTCTCCTATTCTAGAACAAATGCAAACAAGGCAATACATGCATATATCATATAAAACTACATACATCATATATACATGTTTATGATATACTTACCTCAACAACTTGTGTAATGAATTTATAATCACTAAGATACTAACCAATAAATTTTACTATAGCTTTTATTATAAGTTTGATGTAAACTTTTTGATTTTACTGTTATTCAAATAATTAACTGTAATTCTAAGGTAATTTAACCGTAAATTTTTAACCAGTAACCTGTAAATTAATATTTAAGAAAAGATTAAAAAACTACTCAATTCAAAATTTAAATGGAGGTAGTTAAATATCCAATTTGCTCAAATGATAAAAAAAGTAAACTACATTAAATGGGCCCAAAAGTGCCAAATTTTTGCCTATTGCATGAGCTCCTACATAAGCCGATAATTGGATTCCAACATTGCAGTCACAATAGTGGGTGGATCCAATATAGAGGTTTTTCTACCCCCTAAAAACGATCAAGCGCACTGAGATGTTCAATATCATAGTGACACTAGGTTAGGTGTCTTAACTGCAACATCGGTTGATATTTGATATTGGGGCTGCTATTTAAAATCTTGGTAGTAAGGCATGCGTATTTTGTTACTTGGTTTACATACCTTGTCTTTGTTTTTTTGGTCCAAGATTAAAATATTGTCATTGGTTATAGACATCTAGATGGTCTGCATGTTACTCTCTTAGGCTCATTGCTCTCTATTTCCCATCTCCTCAAATGAAGCATTGACATCCGTTTGCATGTTTGCTTTCAGAAACTTATTAGAATTTGTGTACAGAATTCCGACGTTCTCTCTCATATCACTACTTCTGGTCCTCCACTTAACACATTAAGTTTATGACCAGTTTGCTAGTCAAGAAACTTATATCCTAGTCATGTTATTTCCTTTGGATTGCCAAGAAGAAAGTGCTGTTATTGTACTTTTGTTCAAATCCATTAAATTGGCTTCATGGAAGTATTCTATCTCTTACTTAATATGCTTTAAGGTTTTTATCTGACTGGATGATGTAACCGATAGAGTGTCAAGGCTTAAAAGGTGGAAACAAGAACCCCTTGATAGATCTGTGCATACATTCATTGGGAGGGGCTCTAAGCCAAATACATTACATACCTTTTTTTTTTCCTTCTCTCTCTTCGACTATTTGACTAGCCCTTGATGCAATAGTTTGCTTTTTCTGAAATAATGTTTATGACGTGATATGTCATACTCAACAATCTTACTGGTAAACATATATAGTTGGATAATTAATTTGTTTGATGCTTTGCAACTGTAGCTAATAAATGGTGACATTTATTTAATCAATTAACTTTACAACAACAACAACTATACCTATTATCCCAAGTAGTTGGGGTAGAATATACGAACCAAAAGAGAATGACAACGGGTCAATCACATGGATGATTCTTCTTATTCATTCCAATCAAACTCTATGTCTCTATTGAAGTCTTTAGCATCCATATCTTTTCGTATGACGTCCATCTATATTTTCTTTTGTCGCCCCTTTGCTTTTTTAACTTTTTCTACATTAATAAGTTCCTCTTGCCAAACGGGTGTATCCGTAGGTTTATGTCGCATATGACCAGACCATGTAGACAGTTTTCTTTCATCTTCTCTTTTATGAGGGCTATGTCTACCTTAGTAAGAATATCCTCGTTTCTCATCTTATCTCTCCTATTATTACCGCACATCAAACAAAGCATGCACATCACTTAATCAATTAACTTTATTGAAGTTTATTTTTTTATCAGTGCATATAATTTCCATGATACTTTTTTATTTATTATTATTTTTATTATGCGTTGTTCAGAACTTTTATTACATTTACTTACAATACATATGATATTTTGAATGTTTCCAGGTGATGCTCTATATGATTTGAAAGTTAAGCTGAACGCTTCTGGCAATCAGCTTGCTGATTGGAATCAAGATCAAGTCAATCCTTGCACGTGGAATTCTGTTTCTTGTGATAGCAACAACAATGTTGTCCAAGTGTGAGTATCCTAATGGTATAAGGTTTAACTTTATTCTTCTTTTTCTTTCTGTTTCAGAAATGCTGTTTCAAGATGCTTACAGATGTTATTTCTCTCACTTCTTTTGGTTGCATAACATAATGCATGTTTTTGTATTTATATAATGTTTTGTTTTCTTTTTTCTTTTTTTTTTGGCAGAACTCTTTCTTCTATGGGTTTTACTGGAGTATTATCACCAAGAATTGGAGTATTACAGTATCTAAAGGTTTTGTAAGTACAATCTTCCATCCTTTTCTGATTGAAAATGTACAATCCTTATCCTAAAATTGGGACTTGGGGAGCATGTCTTTGAGGTGTCACACGTAGATATTCATGTGATGAGCATTACATACGAGGAGCATATACACACACTATTGGGGATCGAATCTCCTTGTTGGCAGTGAAAATTTCTAAGTAAAAAGGAATTTTCCATACAGAACGCGGAGCTAACTCTATAGCTCCGCGTTTGGCTATTTTAGCCTCATGTTTGAGCAAAACGCGGAGCTAATCCATAACCCCGCGTTCTGATGAATTTAGCTTCGCGTTAGCTCCGCGTGAGCAGATTTCATTAGAATTCCAAATTGATTGTGATTGAGATTTGTGCTTATCCAATATCCAAATTTAGTCCAATCAGAATCCTAAATTGATTGTGATTGAGATTTGGGCTTATACAATACCCAAATTGAGTCCAATCAAAATTTCAAATCAAGAGATTTAAATCAATATTAAATATTTGATTAGAATCCTTGATAAATACAAAAACCTTCTATTCCTATTCCTATAGAAGTTTTTATTCCTATTCCTATGGAAACTCTCATAACCAATCAAAGTCTATAAATATCCTCTTTGAGGAGACTTTAGAGATCATCAATCAATAATAGATCAATCCATAGATGATCATTAATTTTTAAGAGATCTTCATTTTGGAGCATTAAAGAAGTTCAAGTTATGCGCGAGAGTCTTAAACGAATCAAGATCAGCAGAGAAAGATCAAGTCGGCCGTCATTTTCGTTAAGCAAGAAGATCATCGACGTCAGATCGTCCAAATGAGCTACTAGATAGATCCTATCGCTGCGAGAACCCACTATATTTTGTAAAAAAGAGTGATAATTAAAAATTCTCTCATTTGTTTTTTATCTTGTTCACTTTCATTGTAATCTAAATTGTATGCAATGGAAGGAAGCAAAAATTTTGCTGCGAACAAATTGGCGACCACAGTGGGAGACGTCTCTTTTACTGAAAAAAAGATCGTGGCGCAATCTGACATCGAGAGGATCGGATCCGACGTAAACATGCTAGTCGTAGAGATCGACCAACAAAAGTACGAGGAGTATCTCTCCTCTGAGTCAGGTAACCTGACCGAAACGCGACGCTATAGTCACGTGCGCTCAATACCCGAGAATCGGGTAATCGGGAATCCACCGTTAATCGGGGACCCTTAGAGACCGCGGCCATAGAGCCGTCGTTTGAGTAGGAAACCTAGCAGAGAATGATCTCTCTACTGCCGAAGAAGGCTCGAGAATTGGATTGATCAGAACACAAGTCCGGAACAGAAATCGGAGAGCCAGGCGAAAGTCCCTCAAAGCCCACGTTAAATGCGAGGCTAATCTGGCAACAAAACGCGAGGTTACAGTCCCTCGCAAACTGGCTTGCATCAATCGCAAGACTAAACGCGAAGCTGCAACTTGCGTTAATTGCAAGAACAGGCCAGCGTGTGATTCTCCACGCGAGACTATTTTATCTCTACTTAAAACTAGATAAACTCGCGTAAATCGCGAGGATAAACTTCTTATAAAACCAGTGTGTGAAGATTCTCCACGCGAGGCTAAAACTGAGCCTAGCGATAAACGCGAAGCCAGTAAGACTTGCGTTAATCGCAAGATTTCTGATACTCGCGTAAATCGCGAGGATAAACTTCTTATAAAGCCAGCGTGTGAAGATTCTCCATGCGAGGCTAAAACTGAGCCTAGCGATAAACGCGAAACCAGTAAGACTTGCGTTAATCGCAAGATTTCTGACACTCACGTAAATCGCGAGGGTAAATTTTTCATAAAGCCAGCGTGTGAAGATTCTCCACGCGAGGCTAAATCTGAGCCTAGCGATAAACGCGAAGCCAGTAAAACTTGCGTTAATCACAAGATTTCTGACACTCGCGTAAATCACGAGGATAAACTTCTCATAAAGCCAGCGTGTGAAGATTTTCCACGCGAGGCTAAAGCTGAGCCTAGCGATAAACGCGAAGCCAGTAAGACTTGCGTTAATCGCAAGATTTCTGACACTCACATAAATCGCGAGGATAAACTTCTCATACAGCCAGCGTGTGAAGATTCTCCACGCGAGGCTAAAGCTGAGCCTAGCGATAAACGCGAAACTAGTAAGACTTGCGTTAATCGCAAGATTTCTGACACTCGCTTAAATCGTGAGGATAAACTTCTCATAAAGCCAGCGTGTGAAGATTTTCCTCGCGAGGCTAAACCTGAGCCTAGCGATAAACGCGAAACCAGTAAAACTTGCGTTAATTGCAAGATTTCTGACACTCGCGTAAATCGCGAGGGTAAACTTCTCATAAAGCCAGCATGTGAAGATTCTCCACGCGAGGCTAAAGCTGAGCCTAGCGATAAACGCGAAGCCAGTAAGACTTGCATTAATCGCAAGATTTCTGACACTCGCATAAATTGCGAGGATAAACTGCTCATAAAGCCAGCGTGTGAAGATTCTCCACGCGAGGCTAAAACTGAGCCTAGCGTAAATCGCGAAACCGGTGAAACTTGCATGAATCGCGAAGATGATTTTCAGACTTGCGTTAATCGCAAGAACTGCGTTAAACGCGAAGATATGAGTTGCATAAATCGTAAAGATAAGCTAGCGTGCAAGAAGTTCTCTCCATGCGAGGCCAAAGCCGAGCTTAGCGTAAATCGCAAAGACAATGAAACTTGCAAAACTCCTTACCTTCGCATAAATCGCGAAGATGATTTTCAGACTTGCATTAATTGCAAGAATCGCGTTAAACGCGAAGATATGACTTGTGTAAATCGCAAGAATAAGCCAGCATGCAAGAATTTTCTTCCACGCGGGGCTAATATTCCAGAAGTTAAACTTCTGCAGAAACACCAAGCCAGCATAAAACGCGAGGTTAGCATACCAAAACGCGAAGCTATTACTCAGCCCCGCGTATCAAAACGCCAGACTACTTCCCAGTTTCGCGTATCAAAACGCGAAGGTACTTCTCAGTTCCGCGTAAATCAACCTGAAAACAAAATCAGGATTGATAATCGCACTATTGGGCCAGAACTTGACACTAATGATTCCAAGAAACTCCAGTGGGCTCTTGGACCCTCTCAACAGATGAGTGGGCCCCACAATTCCGTATTCAAGGCCACTGATCTCAGAGAGTATCTAACCAAGAAAAGAAGTATAAATCAAGTTCAGTCTGAACCTACATGTCATTGCAAGCAGCTTATGACAACAGTATCTGCTGTAATGAATAGTTGTTGCAGCAAAAACAGAATATCAGTGTTCGACCGACTAACTGAGTCGGACAAAAACCTGACCAAGAAGATGAAGACTACTCCCCGAGAAAAAGAATAGAGAATCGTAACTTCTAATATGGTCGGAAAAGGGAAGAAAATCATAAAAATGAATAATGATTCGGAATCAAATGACGAAGAAAATCATCATTTTACCCGACTTAAGTCAGGCGCTGTCCCAGCTCGAAATTATAAGAAATTTGTGAAAGGGTTTTATAACGATGACAGCGAAAATTCGGCCATAGCTTCTCCTCACTCTTCGGCGTCATCCAAACTACAGAAATCGACCTCACATATGGCAGATAAATCTGACGATATCGATAAGAGATTTGAAGCCCAAAAACAAATGATCCGAGAGCAACAAAAAGCAATCGAGGATCTCAAAATGATGCTCTTGAAGGTGGTCGAGAACACTCAAAAAATGGTCGAGAATAAAGCCAAGAATTCTACAGAATCACCACGGAAGAAAGAAAAAGAAACTCCATTTAAGATAAATGAAGAAGATAAAGAAGAAAAAGTTTACTCGGCACATGAGGACGAGGATAAATATTTTTTCCATGACCCTCATGAAGAGAAAATTGAGAAGTTACAAAGCCAACTTGATGTCTTGATGCACAAGAAGGAACTAAAGGAATCGGAGTTTTCGAGACCATACCCGCCTGAATGGAATCTGACACCGTACCCTGAAGAATACAAATCGCTCAAGTTGGAGCCATATGACGGGAAGGGGTACCTAAGCCAACACATATACTAATTCTTGTCACAAGCTAGTCATCTGATGGGAAATGATCCCATAATGACCAAGATATTCGCAAGTACCCTGCGAGGGCCTATGCAGTTGCCCCCGAAAACCATAAACACTTGGTATGATATCGAGAAACAGTTTTTGGCACGTTTTTTTTAAGATGATACCGAAATTTCGGTTTATTCCCTCCTTGCGACGAAACAAGGGGAAGAAGAAACGGTCAAAAGTTTCATTGAATGCTTCAGGGAAAAATCCGTGTATTGTCGACATGGTATGACCCAAGAAACTCTGGTAGAAACCTGTAAGTATAATTTCAGGACTGACGTGCTGATAAGAATGGGAGCTGTAGAGTCTAAGAATTGGAAAGACTTGTTAAAACAGGGAGAGTAAGCGGAATATATAATTCGCCGGATTGAAAAATCTCGTGGCACGAGAAACTCTACGAATAACATGCCATATCTACAGAATCCTAAAAATAAAGGGAAGGCTGTGATGGCGCCAGTTGCAGATCCGAAGCCAAAACCTCAGAATCCGAGAGGTTCAGGTCAGAATAGGCCCCGCCAAGATAGAACTTATACATTCAAGACGGAGCAGACATGTACTCTATTCCATCTCCTCCTTAGAAAGGGCACGTTGAAGTTTCCGAAAAATCAAAAACCGGAAGATGCTGCTAAAACCAATGACCCTAACTATTGCCTATACCATCGGAATGTCGGGCACCCAATTAAGAATTGTTATCCTCTTAAGAACCATATTCAGGCATTGATAGAAGCGGGATTCTCACACTTAAAGAGGAACAGAAGAAAATTTTTGCAAATATGGCAATTTTGGTAGCAACCAATGAGTTGCCTGCCAAAGCAACCCCTGTACCAGTAGGGAAGCCAATATCGACATCAAGCACGGGCAGCTCGCACTTGCAAGCTGGCCCCTTCGGTACGCTCCGAACCACAGCTGCAATCGATTCGTCTTTATTAGCTAGCAGCCGGATTGGACTGGGGTGCCGAAAATATTGACGATGATAAACATCATGTTGCTTCTGATACTCTCGTTAGCCATTGGAATGGCTAGTTGAGTGCTATAAATATTTTTTTTCTCAATGCTATCAAAGTGGTTGGAAGAGAAAATCAAATTCCTCGCCAACCCTATTATACTGGGGGTAAAAGTATGAATCAACTACTCAATGCTGTTAAAGGCAAAGAGGAGAGGAAATCAATTTCTTAACAACTCATCATGCTGACGGAATAGCATGGCTAGCCCAACTCAAACGGTAGTTGGTAAAGACTAATCAAATCCGTTGATACCTGGAGATTTGCTAAAAATCCCGTGGATTTGTCATGTTAAACTCTTATCTCTGACAGTATGATTTGGATAATTCCCATCTCCGTTCAAGTTATGCGTGAGAGCACTTGGACTAGGCATGTGCAATTAGGCGTCTCTACCGAAATCTGATAATCATGACCCGATCATCTTGGCGTGTGCAATTCAAGTTACGTATGAGAGTCTTGAACCGCCTCCATTAAAGTTTCAAGCATGTGCGATTAGGCACCTCTGCCGAATTTCTTGATCTTAACATGATCACCAAATTGAAAATCCAAAATATTTCAAAATTTACTAAGTTGTAAGCCATTTTGAAAACTTTGGAGGGGGTTCTGTTGGCAGTGAAAATTTCTAAGTAAAAAGGAATTTTTCACACAGAATGCGGAGCTAACTCCGTAACTCCCATTTGGCTATTTTAGCCTCGCATTTGAGCAAAACGCGGAGCTAATCCATAGCCCCGCATTTTGATGAATTTTGCTTCGCGTTAACTCCGCGTGAGCAGATTTCATTAGAATTCCAAATTGATTGTGATTGAGATTTGGGCTTATCCAATATCCAAATTGAGTCCAATCAGAATGCTAAATTGATTGTGATTTAGATTTGGGCTTATACAATATCCAAATTGAGTCCAATCAGAATTCCAAATTAAGAGATTTAAATCAATATTAAATATTTGATTAGAATCCTTGATGAATACAAAAACCTTCTATTCCTATTCCTATGGAAATTTTTATTCATATTCCTATGAAAACTCTCATAACCAATCAAAGTCTATAAATATCCTCTTCGAGGAGAGTTTAGAGATCATCAATCATAAAATAGATCAATTCATAGATGATCATTAATTTTTAAGAGATCTTCTTTTTGGAGCATTAAAGAAGTTCAAGTTACCATGAGAGCCTTGAACGAATCAAGATCAGCAGAGAAAAATCAAGTCGGCCGTCATCTTCGTCAAGCAAGAAAATCATCGACGTCAGATAGTCCAAAAGAGCTATTTAGATAGATCCCATCACTGCAAGAACCAACTTCATATTATAAAAGAGAGCGATAATCTATAAATCCTCTCGTTTGTTCTTTCTTGTAATTAAGTTATTCCAATAGAAAGAGGCAAAAATTTTGCTACGAACACTCCTATCGAGATTGTAGGGACGAAGAAAATAATATAACATAAGAACATAAGAATTTACGTGGTTCGGCTGACAAACTTCGTCCTACGTCCATGGGAACAACGAGATAAATATTCACTATGAGAAAACTAGGTTATAAAAAGAGATCCAAGTATCTCTTTAGCTCTCACATCTCTCATAATAATAGAAAGATCACCCTCATCAAATTGTTCACCTTTCTCGTATCGCATACAAGAAATATATATAGTGTTCATATTCTAATCCTATTAGAGTAACACTATCACCATCTAATTGGTGTTCTAATCCAATTAGAATTCTGATTTTCTAATCCAAATCTAATTGGAACTCCTTATGATACTTGATCACATCTGGATACTCAATGGATGCGAGACACAAATCCAACAATCTCCATCTTGGTTCGTATTCGATGAGCCATGCATCTTGGAGAAATTTCGTTGTTGTACGCCCGAAAATTGAATCTTTGATTCCATTGCAAAATTATTTGATTACAACGAAGATTTGAGATTACAAAAATTCCGAAGAATTACAAGAACGGGAATATTAATGGATTCCCTTTTTTATGTGAGTTCGGGTGGCGGTGGAGTCTCGTTGCTGCCTCCGTTGACCGTCCGACCAGGAGAAGATGGCTCTGCTCTTTTCTTTAATCTCACGAGCTCGCCCGAAATCTTCCCAAAGTCCAAGAATCCAGAAAGTCCAAAGTCCCTTCTCCCGTTAAATTCCTGTATTTTATAAACCAAAGAAGCTCCAAATCCGGCTCAATTCTCTCCTGAAAAAGCGGATCACGGATTATCAGTCCAAGAAAACAAATCAACGGAAAATAAAGGACGGAAAACAACCCGCGGGTTGCATCCCGCGGGAGGTCCCGCGGGTTGCATCCCGCGGCGGGTGTTCCCGCGGGTTGCTTCCCGCGGGGGCTCCCGCGCGCGGGTTGCTTCCCGCGGGGGTTCCCACGGGTTGCAACCTGCGGGTGCACCCGCGGGTGTGCCCACTTAGCAAATTTGGATTTTTTTTTTTTTTTTTTTTTTGGTATCTACATAACCCCCTCCAAAGTTTTTGAAGTTCTGTATTGAACCGTACTAAATTTCGAAATACTTTGGATTTTTAATTTTGGTTATAGACCTTTTAAAAGATTTGGTCGATAGAGATAACTATTAATATATTTATTTATTCCATAACAAGCAGAGGTATGATTTTAACGTACTCATTAGAGGACAAGCAGAGGTATAATGTTAACGTGCTTATTTTAGGTCAAGCAGAGGTATAATATTAACGTGCTTATTTTAATCCTAACCGTTCAGTGACATCTAGTTTGACGAATCAGGAAAAGACAGATGTGACATTAAACATGTCTTGGAGCTTAATCTATTCAGAAGATCTGGTCGTGATAGGGACAAGCTGACTAAACAGAGGTGACGGTTAACGTATTTAGTTTTGGAATCGGACTATCAGAGGTAACTGTTAACTTGATAGGGAGATGATTTTCGTTAGAGGTGATTTTTAACTTAACAATATCAAAAACATGTTCATCAGAGGTTGTAATGTTGGACTTGATGAAGTGTGAATTTTCTTTTCCGTCAGAGGTGAAATCTTAACGTGACAGGGGATCGATTTAACCAGGATTTTATCTCTTTTGATTTTGAATTATGATGTCAGAGGTATGATTTCAAATTGACAAATATTTTGGAGTGTCGCTTGCTCTGTTAGAGCAAATTGACAAGAAAAGTTTTGCTGTCAGAGGTGAAATCTTAACGTGACAGGAGATTTATCTGATCAGGATTTTTAGCAAACCCCCAGCTATCAACGGGTTTGATTAGCCTTTACCAACTACCGTTTGAGTTGGGCTAGCCATGCTATTCCCCTCAGCATGGTGAGTTGTCAAGAATTTCGTTTGAGCTTAAATGCCAAACTTTTCCTCTTCCCTTTGCCTTAGCAGCTTAGGGCAGTGATGTATTCTTATATTCGGATAAGAATACTGTTGTGACAGATTTGTCGTGGGATTTTTAGCAAACCCCCAGCTATCAACGGGGTTTGATTTTGCCTTTATCAACTACCGTTTGAGTTGGGCTAGCCATGCTATTCCCCTCAGCATGGTGAGTTGTCAAGGATTTCGTTTGGGCCAAACTTTTCCTCTTCCCTTTGCCTTAGCGGCGTTGGGCAATTCATGTTTTTACCCCCAGTATGGTAGGGTTGACGAGAAATTTATTCTCTCCCCGTAGCCTTGTCGGCGTTGGGTGATTCATGCTTTTTACCCACAGCATGGTGGGGTTGGCGAGAAATTTATTCTCTTCCTGTAGCCTTGTCGGCGTTGGGTAATTCATGCTTTTTACCCCCAGCATGGTGGGGTTGGCGAGAAATTTATTCTCTCCCCGTAGCCTTGTCGGCGTTGGGCAATTCATACTTTTTACCCCCAGTACGGTGGGGTTGGCGAGAAATTTATTCTCTTCCCGTAGTTTTAGCGGCGTTGGGCAATTCGTGCTTTTTACCCCCAGCATGGTGGGGTTGGCGAGAATTTTATTCTCTTCCCGTAGCCTTGTCGGCGTTGGGTGATTCATTTTTTTTTTTTTTTAAATATATTTATATATATATATGGAGGTTTAAATTAACCGCCTTGAGCCCATTTTTTTTTTTTTTTTTTGAATTGTTGTAAGTCCAAGTGGTACCTTTAGACCTCACGCATTAAATGTGTCGGAGTTAGCTCTAACTCCTTTTTTGTTCAGCTTTGAGCTGAACTGCTCCAGCGTCAATCAACGCTTGAATTTTATCTTTTAAGATAAAACAATTTTTTGTGGGGTGACCTACAATCCGATGGTACAGGCGGTAATTCGGATCGTTAGTTTTCCCTATTTCTTCAGGTCTCTTGCTCTCCGGCAATTTAAGCATCTTGCGTTTGGTGAGCAGATTGAACATAGTAGCAGTATGTTCATCCTTGAACGAATACTGCTTTTGAAGTCTGGGTGACTTTGCTGTGTTGCTTGTAGTCGGCCATGGTTTCTGCTTCGGTGTACTTTCTACCGCCATTGCCGTTATGTCTTTCCCTTTTGAACGGGAAAAATGGAATGGAGATTCGTTTGCACCGTCTCCGATTGCAGACTGTTGCATTTCGAGACGTCGAAGTATTTTTTCGGCCTGTTCGTCCTGCTTAAGCAGATCCTTCCATGACTTGGATTCGACCGAACCCATCTTGTCTAAGATATCGGTCAACAAGTTATGTCTGCAGGTTTCCACAAGCGTATCCTGCGTCATGCCATGTGGGCATCGAACGGAAAGTTCTCGGAACCGCTCGACATAAGTTTTGACCGTTTCGCCTTCTTCTTGCTTCGCTGCTAGCAAAGATAATATGGAGACTTCTGTATCATCTTCAAAGAATCGGGCTAGGAACTCACGTTCTACATCAGCCCAAGATTTAATTGTTCCCTGGGGAAGTTGCATAAACCAGGTAAATGCGGGCCCCCGTAAAGTGCTTGCAAATATCCTAGTCATAGTTGGATCATTCCCCATGAGATGTCCTGTCTGTGAGAGGAAATAGAAGATGTGTTGCTGCGGCGAACTTTTACTGTCGAATGATTGAAAATTCAACGGTTTATATTTTGCATGATAGGGTACGGTTTCCCATTCTACGGGATATGGACGGACTACCCCCACCTCTTGTAGCTTTTTGCGATGAAGAAGAGCTTGTAATTGGTTCTCCATCTTCTCTATTTTCTCTGCGTGAGGATTGAGGATAACTTTCACTTCCTCTTCTTCTCTTGAATGAGGAGGCACTTCTTCATCTTCGTCTTCGCTGTCTTCATTTATTTGGACATGCCGTTTTCCTTTCTGCCGACTAGAAATGGACGGCGATGATTGGTTCTTTCTAGTTTGAGCCAGCAACTCAATCAAAAGTTGTTTCATTTCTTCTATGGTCTCCTCGTGCTGTTCGAGACGTTTTTCTTGTCTCTCAAGCCTTTCAGAGACTTCTTCTAGAAGCGCGCCCTCTGGTTCGATAGAAACTCCTTTTGACCCTGGAGTAATTTCCTTATCCGAAAGGTTGTTTCCGACTACCTTTTTGCCTTTATTAACCATATTTGATGAGGCAGCAGGTAGATCGGTTCCAGAGCACATCCTCTTTATTGTCCGTATTCCTTTGGATTCGGTGATCCGCTCAAAAACGGATTGTCTCGGATGATACTCGCAGTTTGATAGAACAGTTGAGATTAACTGTTCGCATTGGCATTGAGGAGTATTCTGTGCAGAGTTCTTCTTCCAATTGAGGTATTCTCTCAAGTCTTGAGATATCTTCTCCTCTCTATTTGCATCTTGACGTATTTTGCGTCTCAAATTTGGTTCATAATACTGGAGAGTTTGTAATATTTCAGGGCTGAGCTCTTTTCCAGCATTAGATTGTTCTCCAACCCTTCTGCGGATTCTTCTGGAGTGTGTGCTGGCCTGCGCAGTTGTGCGGGCCTCGCACGCATCTGACTTGTTCTTCGGGATCTGGAGGATTCTATCATGAATATGTTCATCCGAAGAGAAATTTGAAGATCTATCCTCAGGTGAGTTCATGAGCACATCCTTATATTTATTTGTAGAGGAACGGGATGGTACACCTGAGAGAGTAACCAAAAAGTTAGATGTGCGCTGTGTGCTCACTGCGCGTGTGCCCGAATAGACACCAGAACCAACCCTTGATTTTTCCTGCGGAGTGCAACCCACGGGTTGCAACTTGCGGTGTGCAACCCGCGGTTGGAACCGCGGGTTTGCACCCGCGGTTGCAACCGCGGGGTTGCACCCACCCGCGGTTGGAACTGCGGGTTTCCACCCGCGGTTGCAACCCGCGGTTGGAACCGCGGGTTTCCACCCGCGGTTGCAACCGCGGGGTTGCACCCGCGGGGTGCAACCCGCGGTTGGAACCGCGGGTTTCCACCCGCGGTTGCAACCTCGGGGTTGCCCCCGTGCGGTGCAACCCGCACTTCTGCCTGCGGATTTTTATTTTTGGAAATTTTATTTTTGGAATTTTTTCTTTCCGATGTTTCCTGATCTGGATTTTCTGAGCGCAATTTTCCAGAGGCACTGTTGAGGCGGGCCCGCTGTGCCTTATGCCTCAGGTTTCTCTTCTGAGAGCGGGTCAGGGACAGGTTTGACTTTTGGCTTGACTTTGGAATGGGCGATAACGCCGTGTTCTTGACAGACGATGACGTCCTGTCAGTTCGAACGGGCGATGACGCCTCATAAGTTTTCATAGGCGATGACGCCTTTCCGGTGGGCGATGACGCCTCACCTTTTTTCATCGTCACCCGGCGATGACGCCTAGGCTCCGAGTCAGAGGAGGAAAGAAATTCCTCATATTTTTGCTGGTCAACTTCTATGACCAGCGTCTCAACCATTGAGCCAATCGGCACCCGGTCGGACTGCGCCACCAAATTTTCTGTGGTAAACAGAGGAGCTCTCACTGTGGTCGCCAGTTCTTGTACGTCCGAAAATTGAATCTTTGATTCCATTGCAAAATTATTTGATTACAACGAAGATTTGAGATTACAAAAATTCCGAAGAATTACAAGAACGGGAATATTAATGGATTCCCTTTTTTATGTGAGTTCGGGTGGCGGTGGAGTCTCGTTGCTGCCTCCGTTGACCGTCCGACCAGGAGAAGATGGCTCTGCTCTTTTCTTTAATCTCACGAGTTCGCCCGAAATCTTCCCAAAGTCCAAGAATCCAGAAAGTCCAAAGTCCCTTCTCCCGTTAAATTCCTGTATTTTATAAACCAAAGAAGCTCCAAATCCGGCTCAATTCTCTCCTGAAAAAGCGGATCACGGATTATCAGTCCAAGAAAACAAATCAACGGAAAATAAAGGACGGAAAACAACCCGCGGGTGGCAACCCGCGGGATCGCCCCCGCGGGTTGCCACCCGCGGGAATCCTCCCGCGGGGGCTCCCGCGGGTTGCAACCCGCGGGTGCACCCGCGGGTGTGCCCACTTAGCAAATTTGGATTTTTTTTTTCCTACAGTTGTTCTTGCCATCCACTTCGTAGACATCCACTGCACTATAACCATGCTCCACCTACAGGGAATAACTTGTATAATAATCACTGCCTCTATACTTGAGCACTTATGATCACTAAACTATACTCTCCTTCAAGCACTCATGATCACTAAATCGTATTCTCTTAAACACTCATGATTACTACACCACGCTCTTCACCAAGCGCTTATAATCGCTACACTGTGCTCCACCTCGGTCAGAATACCTAGACCTTTTAAATACTCACAATCACTTATCATGTTATGTACCACACAAAAAAGTAATCGATACATTGTACTCCACCTTAATCCAAAAATTATGACCAACTCTAGAGACAGATGATTATATATTACTATATATTTTATCATGTCATGAAGTAACCATATCCATTAACATGAAGCACCACGCTGTACCTCATCATCGTACGATCAACTAACCATCGACCATCGATCATCTCGGTCAATATCGACTCCTCGATCATCGTCGATCACTGCTGGTATGCACAAAATCTGCTCCAAACAGTAGATTTTGTCCAATTCGCATCAACTACTGCATCCGTAATGCTGAAAAATATAGGATTCAACTTTTGGATCACCTTAATCAGATTCAGATTTCTCGATCCACGCTGGACCTCATCATCGTACGATCAACCAACCATCGACCATCGATCATCTCGGTCAATATCGACTTCTCGATCATCATCGATCACTGCTGGTCTGCACAAAATCTGCTCCAAACAGTAGATTTTGCCCAATCCGCATCAACTACTGCATCCGTAATGCTGAAAAATATATGATTCGACTTTTGGATCACCTTAATCAGACTCAGATTCCTCGATCCACGCTCTGATCAACCACAACCGTCGATCTGTACCTCAGAATCCATCTCAGGTCCTGCCACTCCTTTTGGTGTTTGCTGTTCTAGGGCCAACAACAAATCATATGTGACACATCATCAAAGTAGATATGGTGTTTGGTGTTTATGCCAACACCAAATCCCAGATCTAAAGAGACTCATCTTCGAGAAAACATGATCCAACTGCCAGAGCCACCACCGGCCGTTTCTTGCACCGTCCTGCTGATCTCCATCGCCCAGGCTCGGCGGCGATGTCTGCGAGCATGTGATGCCTTGCTCACGATGCAGTGCGCAACGCTCCTCATGCACTCAACATAACAACATGTGCAACTGCCTTGCCGTGGCTCCATCTGCTGCCGGCGCCGTGTGCTCCTGTAGGAGCGCTGCTGGGCCAGCCGCCCACGCCTCGCTCGGGGAGTGCCGGTTGAGCGCTGGCCCCGCGCTTGCTGCCATCTGCTTCAAATAAATTGTTTCTAATGAAAAAGTTATTTAACTTGAGCATGCCTGCTGATAGTTCAGTTAATCATTTGAACGAATTTAACACATTATGAGCACAATTTGAATCCTTAGAGTTTATTTTTGCTGATGACATTAAAAATTTGATGTTTATGTGTTCGTTATCGGATTGTTGGAGTAATGTTGTTATGTCTATTAGTAATGCTTCCAATGCGGCTTTTAAATTTGATGATATTGTTAGTACTATCATGAATGGTGAATTGATGAAAAAGAGTATGGGTGAGAGCACAGTTTCTTCAAGTACTGTTCTGTCTGTTGATAATGACAGAAAAAAGGAAAGGGACAGAAGTTTAAGCAGGGAGTCGAAGTAAAGATAGAGATCAAAATCGAAGGGGAAGTTTAAGAAAAAATTAGTGTGTTGGAAATATAAGACAGAGGGTCATATGAAGAGGGATTGTCCAAACAAAGACAAGGAGGAAGCAACGTAGTGAATCCAAGTAAGGAGTATGATGATTTGTGTTTGTCTGTTCATACATAATCAATGTCAGATTTGTAGTTTGTAGATTCAGAGGCTTTGTTCCATTGCACTGCTTGCAGAGAATGGTTTGATAATTATGTTCAAGGTGAATTTGGGCCTGTGACTGTTGGTAATGGGCATGAATGTAAGATTGTCGGTAAGGGACAATTCAGTTGAAGTTGCACAATAATGGAAAGCTGCTTTTACAAGAGATTAGGCACATACCAGATTTGAAGAAGAATTTGATATCTGTTAGCAAATTGGATGACGAGGATTATCAAATCTCATTCGAGAGGAAACAGTGGAAAATTAGCAAATGAGCAATGATAGTGATTAAGGGTGAGAGAGTGGGAACACTATATCTACGTTTAAGCTTGCTGGATTACGTTGTTTCTTTGGCCACCGTGAAGAATGAGAAGTCTATCTTATGGCATCAGAGGCTCGGTCATTTAAATGAGAGCTGCATGAGGGTGTTGCAATCCAGAGGTATGTTGACAGATATGAAAGATGCTAAATTTGACTTCTGTGAGAACTGTGTGTTTGGGAAGCAGAAAAGAGTTAGTTTTATAAAGGTTGTTAAGGAGAAGAAAACCGAGAGATTGGAGTTGGTGCATACAGATGTATGGTGGCCTTTTTCGGTGAAGTCTTTTGGAGGTAATTCTTATTTTGTTATTTTTATAGATGATGCAAGAAAGAAAATATGGGCGTTTACACTTAAGCAGAAATTTGATATCTTCAAGGTATGTAAAGCTCTTGTTGAAAATGAAATAGGCGCTGAGCCAATGATACTTGAAGTTCGACTTCAGATCATTGTGTATATCTATAAAAATTTAAGGACGATAACTTTATAATTCTTGCTTTATATGTACATTATATGCTTGTTGCAGGTTCATGCATGAAGAAAATCAATGATCTAAGAGAAAGTTGGTAGGGAGATTTTCTATGAAGGATATCGGTGAGACGAAACAACTTCTTGGGATGCAAATTATCCGAGATAAGAAAAGTAAGAAATTGTGGTTATCTAAGAAGGGGTACATCAAGAAGGTGTTTGAGAGATTCAATATGGAGAATGTAAAATCGGTAACTACAGCTCTTGGTAGTCAGTTTAAATTGTCAAAAAAAGAAGGTGCTAAGACAGATGAGGAGATGAGGCATATGGAAAATATACATTATTCATCGGTCGTTGGGAGTCTTATGTATGCAATGGTGTGTATAAAATCAGATATTGCACATGTAGTGGGAGTTGTGAGTAGATTCATGAAGAACCCTGGAAAGAAACATTGGCAAGCAGTGAAGTGGATTTTCAGGTATTTGAAAGGTACTTCAAAGTATCGTCTGTGTTTTGGGGTGATAACACTGATGTGTAAGGTTTCGTGGATTCGGACCATGCGAGTGATAGAGATAATGGCAGGAGCACTACAAATTATGCCTTTACTGTAGGAGGGATAATGGTAAGCTGGATTTCAAAATTACAATTAATTGTTGATTTATTTTCGACAGAAGCCGAGTATGTGGCAACTGCAGAAGTAAGAAATGAGTTTATTTGGGTGCAGCGATTGATGAGTGAATTAGGCTTGGATGGAGTGGATTGCAAATTGTTTAGTGACAGTCAGAGTGCAATTCATCTTGCTAAGAACTCGGTGTATCATTCACGGACTAAACATATTCACTTGAGCTATCACTTCATTAGATTTTTGTTGGAGGATGACCAATTGAAATTGGAAAAAATTGAGGACAGTAAGAATCCTGCAGATATGTTGACAAAGCTGGTTGATGGGAAAAAGTTGGCAAAGTCGGTTGATGGGAAAAAGTTGAGTTATTGCGCAACTTTGGTGCATTTGTGTTAAATGTTGGAATTGAGACTTTAAACGATCGATAAAAACTTGGGATGGTAGGTTTATCATGTATAGAGATTACAATTTTTGCAATAGTCTTCAAGTGGGAGATTGTTGATGTTGGAGCCCTATTGTCGCAGCGGGTTCAGTCAGCCCAAGTGGATCCAAAATCGGCCCAAGTTCAATTTAAGCTAATCTCAATTCATTATAAAAAGGAAGTGGGCGGTGGCTATTGGTTTTGGCCAAAGGAAATAAATTAGGTGCGGCTTCTGCTAATTGTTTTGGCTCAAGTGTTCGGCCAAAAGGACAGAAGGAAGGGGTGGCGGCTGCTATTGGTTTTCCGATGCAGAGAAGAAAAAGGGCGGCGGCTAGTAATTGAGAGTTCGGCCGAAAGGAAGAAAAGGAAGGCGGCGGCTTCCTCTGGGGTCTTTTGCGGCTGAATAAAAAACAAAAGCAAGATCATTGTATTTCTTTTTAAGGTAAGGGTTTGATCTTGTATTTTGTGTGATTTTATTGATTTTTCTCTTGTGTTTGAGAGGAAGAGAGTTGTAATCTTTTTTGATATAGTGGAAGTTTTCGATCGTGTCCCCGTAAATATAGGCACATTGCCAAACCACGTAAATTCGTATGTTCGCTGTTTCTATTATTATTTTTTCTTTTCAGTTAACTACTATATTTCGCCGGTTGTTGCGTTGGTATTATTATTTTTGCTAACACACACAAATTGCTTGCTTATGTTTTTACCAACATATATATAGAAAAAATACTTATCTGATGGCTTTTATTTGAAGTAGAACAAATTTCTGATGATGACAGTATCCTAAATTATGTATGACATCATGTGGATCGGATACCGATTTAAAAGGACAAACTGATCATGGGATGTACTGATTGTGGAAGCACAAAATGAATCTATTTCTACGACAAGGATGGTCCATGTTCTTCTGGTAGAATGAGTAGAAAGGATGATCCATGTGCTTCTTCGTAGAATGAACGGAAAGGATGATCCATGTCCGTACATGTGGAGAGAGTGGAGCCAGAAGACGTGCGTCTAGAAGAAGTTTCTGGAAGGCTTGAGAGATAAGAAAAACGTCTCGAACAGTAAGAGGAGACCATAGAAGAAATGAAACAACTTTTAATTGAGTTGTTAGCTCAAACTAGAAAGAGCCACGACGTTTTTGGTCGGCAGAAAGGAAAACGACCCGTCCAAATAAATGAAGACAGCGAGGACGAGAATGAAGAAGTACCTCCTCATTCAAGAGAGGAAGGGGAAGTGAAGGTTATCATCAACTCTCACGTAGAAAAAATAAAGAAGATGGAGAACCAACTACAAGCTCTTTTTCATCGCAAAAAACTGCAAGAGGTTGGGGTAGTCCGTCCCTATCCCATAGAATGGAAAACCGTAACTTATCCTGCAAAATATAAACCGTTGAACTTTCAGTCATTCGACGGTAAAGGTTCGTCGCAACAACACATCTTCTACTTTCTGTCGCAGACAGGACACCTCATGGGGAATGATCCGACTATGACTATTTGTGAGCACTTTACGAGGGCCCGCATTTACCTGGTTCATGCAGCTACCCCAGGGAACAATTAAATCATGGGCTGATGTAGAACGTGAATTCTTAACCCGATTCTTTGAAGATGATACTGAAGTCTCTATACTATCCCTACTAGCGGCAAAGCAAGAGGAAGGCGAGACGGTCAAAGCTTATATCGAGCGATTCAGAGAACTTTCTGTTCGATACCCACATGGCATGACGCAGGACACTCTGGTGGAAACTTACAGGAATAATTTGTTAATTGATGTTCTTGATAAGGAAAGATCTGCTTAAGCAGGGTGAACAGGCCGAAGATATACTTCGACGTCTCGAAAAACAGCAGTCTGCAACCGGAGGCAGTACAAATGAACCTCCATTCCATTTTTCCCGTTCTAAAAGGAAAGATATAATGGCAATGGCGGTAGAAAGCACACCGAAGTAGAAAGCATGGACAATTATAAGCAACACAACAAAGTCCCCCATGCTTCAAAAGCAGTATTCGTTTAAGGATGAGCATACTGCTACTATGTTCAATATGCTCAGTAAATGCAAGATGCTCAAGTTGCCGGAGAGCAAGAGGTCTGAAGAGATTGGGAAGACTAACGATCCGAATTACTGCCTGTACCATCGGATTGTAGATCACCCTACAAAGAATTGTTTTATTTTAAAAGACAAAATTCAAGCGTTGATTGACGCCAATGTTTAAAATAGCGATAACGGTAACGTAACGTTTTGCCTTTGTTAGGTTATGTCGCAAATAGAGTAACGCATAACGTAGGTTATGCAATTTTCTATTTATTTAATAAAAAAAAAAATAAAACCATATAAAATAATTTTAAAAAATTGAAAAATAAATTTAAAATATCTAAAAAAATATAAAATTATTTTGTAATACATAATCTATTCAAATGTTATATTAAGTTTTACAATAATTTTCATATATCTTTATAAATTATATTAAGTCTGCAACCGTAATTCCAATCATCATTTAAATAAAAAAGCAAGATTCCAATTTTTTATTTCGATTCCAATTATTATCATTGTTGTAATTTATATTTTGTAATATTCAATTTATCTTATTTATGATTGTTGATTTCAGTTCAATTAAAAATTCAATAAATCAATAAGTAAAATATTTTAGCAACCGGACGAGAAATACAACAAGTGGATAAAGAAACAAACTTAAATTATCAAGTTAGAAATTTCAAAAGCAATCAAACAAGCCAACAATTAATTAAGAAAATTACAACAATTCGCTAATAATCAAAATAATAATCAACAACAATATATAAATTACTAAAAAAATAATTGTAAATAACGTAGCATAACGTAATTTAACGTAACGTTATGTAATATAACGTAAAATAACGTAAAAAACGTACTGTTACGGTGCACTGAGTTATTTTCAGTTGTTACGTAGCGTTGGGATTCCGTTAGGTTACATAACGCAAATAACGGGTTTCATAACGCGTTATTTTCAACAATGATTGACGCTGGAGCAGTTCAGCTCAAAACTGAACACAAAAGGAGTTAGAGCTAACTCAGACATATTTAATGTGGGTGGTCTAAAGGTACCACTTGGGCCAACAACAATTCCAAAGACGAGCTCAGGGTGGTTAATTTAAACCCCCATAATCTACAAAAAAAAATGAATGATAAAAAAAATATATATAAAATAAAATAAAAAAATAAACTGTCCAACGCCGTCAAGGTAAAGGGAAGAGAACCAGTTTCTCGTCAATCCCACCATGCTGGGGGTAAAAAGTATGAATTATCCAACGTCATCAATCCAACGGGAAGAGAATAAATTTCTCGTCAACCCCATCATGCTGGGGGTAAGAGCATGGAATTGCCCAACGCCATCAAGGCAATGGGAAGAGAATAAATTTCTCGTCAACCCCACCATGCTGGGGGTAAAAAGCATGAACTACCCAACGCCGACAAGGTAACGGGAAGATAATAAATTTCTCGTCAACCCCACCATGCTGGGGGTAAAAAGTATGAATTACCCAACGCCATCAAGGCAACGGAAAGAGAATAAATTTCTCGTCAACCCCATCATGTTGGGGATAAGAGTATGAAATTGCCCAACGCCATCAAGGTAATGGGAAGAGAATAAATTTCTCGTCAACCCCACCATGTGGGGGTAAAAAGCATGAACTACCCAACGCGACAAGGTAACATGAAGAGAATAAATTTCTCGTCAACCCCACCATGCTGGGGATAAAAAGCATGAATTACCCAACGCCATCAAGGCAACGGGAAGAGAATAAATTTCTCGCCAACCCCATCATACTGGGGGTAAGAGCATGAAATTGCCCAATGCCATCAAGGCAATGGGAAAAGAACCAGTTTCTCGTCAACCCCTTCATGCTGCGGGTAAAAGTATGAATTGCCCAACGCCGCTAAGGCAAAGGGAAGAGGAAAAGTTTGGCATTTAAGCCCAAATTAAATTCTCGACAACTTACCATGCTGAAGAGAATAGTATGGCTAGCCCAACTCAAACGGTAGTTGGTAAAGGCAAATCAAACCCGTTGATAGTTAGGGGTTTGCTAAAAATCTTATGACAAATCTGTCACAATAGTATCCTTATCCGAATATAAGGATACATCACTGTCCAAAACTGCTAAAGCAAAGGGAAGAGGAAAAGTTTGGTATTTAAGCCCAAACGAAACCCTCGACAACTCACCATGCTGAGGGGAATAGTATGGCTAGCCCAACTCAAACGGTAGTTGGTAAATGCTAATCAAATCTGTTGATATCTGGGGGTTTGCTAAAAACCCTAATCAGAAGAATCTCTTGTCACGTTAAGATTTCACCTCTGACAACAAAACTTTTCTTGTCATTTTTCTCCAGCAGAGCAAGCGACACTCCAAAATATTTGTCAAGTTAAAATCATACCTCTGACATCATAATTCAAAATCAAATGAGATAAAATCCGATTAAATCTCCTGTCATGGTAAGGTTTCACCTCTAACAGAAATGAAAACTCACACTTCATCAAGTCCAATATTACAGTTTCTGATGAACTTGTTTTTGATGTCGTTAAGTTAAAAATTACCTCTGACCAAAATCATCTCCCTATAATGTTAACAGTTACCTCTGATAGTCCGATTCCAAGGCTAAATACGTTAACCGTCACCTCTGTTTAGTCAGTTTGTTCTTATCACGACCAGATCCTCTGAATACGTTGAGCTCCAAGACACGTTTAATATCACCTCTGTCTTTCCTAATCCGTCATACTAGATGTCACTGAACGGTTAGGAGCACGTTAACATAATATCTCTGCTTGACTTCAAATAAGTACGTTAATATCATACCTCTGCTTGTCATCTAATAAGTATGTTAACACCATATCTCTGCTTGTCACCTAATGAGTACGTTAACATCACACTTCTACTTGTTATCTAATGAGCACGTTAAAATCATACCTCTGTTTGTTATTGAATAATTGAATAAACATGTTAACGTCATATCTCTGCTCGTATTCCGTGAAATATGTTAACAATTACTTCTATCTACCAAATTCTTTAAAAGGTCTGATAGTCAAAATCAAAGAATTCAAAGTGTTTTGAAATTCTGTACAGCTCAATAAAGAACTTCGAAAACTTTGGAGGGGATTATGTAGATACTAAATATATATATATATATATATAATAATTTAAAAAATAAAATAATAATAATAATAATAATTAAAAAAAATTTCTGCGGGGCCCACCCGCGGGAGAAATTCCCGCCGGTGGCCTGCACCCGTGGGAATTCCTCCCGCGGGTGCCCACCCGCAGGAGGAATCCCGCAGGTGCCAACCCGCTGGTTGTTTTCCGCCTGTTTCCGTTATTTATTTCGCTGATATCTCGTGATCCGATTTTTCAGGGAGAATTCGAGCTGATTCGGTCTATAAAAGACAGGAATTGAGGCTAGAGAAAGGACTTTTGGATGATTTTGGGCGAGCTCGTGAAATTAAGGAGCGGAGCATAACCATCCCCTTTCCGGTCAGGCGGTCAACGGAGTGCATCAGCGAGGCTCCATCGCCACCTGAACCCACATCAAAAAGAGAATAAATGAATATTCCTTTTCTTGTTATTCCTCAATTTTTTGTAATTCTCAATTTTTTTTTTGTAATCAAATAATTTTGCAATGGAAGGAGAAATCCAATTTTTGAGCAAACAGTTGTCATATTCGTTCTCATGGTCTCCTGTGAGGTAGTGGGGGAAATGGTGTGGCCAGCCGAATAGAGATGGCTAGAAGAAAAAGGAAGAAGGGAGACAGGACACGAAGATGTCAGGGAAATAAAAAGGAATAGAAAGATGAAAATAAATAAAGGAAGTCAGCTCTCGAACTTGGGTTTCTCAATTCTTTGCAATAAGAATACTGCACTAGGTGGCGTGAAAAGGCTTCATTTGCATCGGAAGTAGGAATGTAAAGAGGTATATTGTATATCCAACACTGAACTTCGTACTTGTAGTTTGATAGATATTAGTATCTAATTTATATCCATGTGAATTATGGATACAAGGAGAAATAGTATTTCATATTCCAAAACCTTATGCCCAAATCTGCATGGGAATTCATCATTTGATTATTATTACCACTCTGTCTGTTTTATTCATATAGTGATTGGAACCCATATAATTTTTGTTACAGTTCGGTCTAGACTCTAGACTCTAGGTTTATTGTCATTAGGTAATTGGAGCCCATATAATTTTTGTTACAGATCGGTCTAGACTATAGGTTTATTGTCATTTTTGTCACCAGAGGTTGAGTCCTATTAAATAATGCGGATATCCTCCTTAGAATGTCCAATTTAGATCAATATTCTTAGTCGTTCTTCCCAAATACGGGGCATACTGCATTGTTTGTACTCACTATAAGAGTCTGGCTGGGGTAATAAAACCCCCAAGGTGTTGAAAAAAGAAACAAACACAAAAAATTTCCTTGGTTGCAGCAATTTTCCTATGCCCACTTAAAGAGGGGAGTATATTTATTAACTTGAAGAAGAGGATTACAAGATAATTTCATCTAATGGAGTTCTCTAACAGTACAAAATTCTCATGGAGCTTTGCTCAATAATTTGGATATGGACCTCTCTCTCTAGAAAGATATATTGGTGTCTCATAGTACAAAGTGTAACACGGGTTGTGATTATTGTAACACGGGTTGTGATTATTAATCAGTATCAGCCAACACCTATATGTCTTGCAAATCTTGTATTGGGTTTTGAGGCATCCAATACAGTTAGACCCTTTCAAATTAAATCAATATGTGCTGGTTGATTCCTTTCCAAAACACTTGTCATGCTCATGGACAAGTGTCCTATTTCCAACATCTTCTCGTTTAGTTACTATTGAATACAAGCTACAATCAACCATCACATCCACTAACCAAAGTAGAGTCAAACACAAAATGTTTACATCCTCTTATTATTGGTGCCCAAGTATTTTTTGTTTTTTACCAGACCCTTTACATTTGATATATCCATGACATAAACCTTAAAGGTTCTAATAGACACTATCCTCGATCACCTATTAAGAATTTAATGGCAAGAAACTTGTAACGTCAAGGATCATACGAAGAGTACATTACTCTAATTTTTTTTGTATGGTCCAACATGGCAAATGAATAAATTTGCTCGTAACACTCTCATAGCAGGCCTCCTCTCTTCTATACCATCTGTATGGACTGTTTTGACGTAAGTATCAACTTTTTGTATTTTTTGTTTTTCAATTCAATGCTAATGTGACCTCAACTATTTGTACCACTATGATGTATTGGCATTTACAAACATTGGTATTGACTTTTTATACATGAAAAGTGACTTCTCTATCGATACCACTAAAAAGTGCTGGTAATGTAGAGTGTATACATATTAATATCAATTTTTCTCAACTTCTTATGTATCCTCCCATTCTAATTTGATGGTTTTCCAAATTGCTAGCTTCTATAAACACCTGGTTGGGAGTCACCTTTGTCAAATCTCCGTTCTTGAGCTTCTAGAAAATGTGGCTGTTTGTTTACTCTCTACTCTTGACTTATGTAGAGCTACCACTTAACAAAGGAGACCTAGGACAATGGGTGAAGAATTTAGTGCATATAAATCTCACCTATAGCTTTCGGGAGTTGCAATTTTTTTGACACTATATATAATGGAGTTACTCATGCAGGTCATTGCCGGGTAACAATATAACTGGTGGAATACCTGGAACATATGGAAACCTCTCAAGTTTGACAAATTTAAATTTGGAAAATAACCGCTTAACTGGGGAGATACCATCCTCGCTGGGAAAGCTTACAAAACTACAAATATTGTAAGTGAGCCTGTAAGACTATTTTAACCCTTTTAAATTAAACTTATGGCTATCCTATCTCATGTTGCATTTATTGACAATGTTATCAGGATTCTGAGTCAAAATAATCTCAGCGGAAGTATTCCGGATTCCTTTTCTCAACTTTCTAGCTTAAATGATATGTAAGTATTACTGCTCGTGATGCTGAAATGTGCTATTATTCTGCAGAGATATGGTGAACTTGTGCACATGATTAAGATATTATTATCTATATTGTTCAGCTATCGACTACTATAGTTTTGGAGGCTTTTGTTCTGTCTGATAATGCGTCATTTGATCTGTGTTTGCAGCCGTTTAGCATTCAATGGTCTCAGTGGTCAAATACCTGACCAACTATTTCAAGTTGTCAAATACAAGTATGGAAATTTTTGTTTGAAACAAAATCTGGTTAGAGAACCAGAATGTAGTGATCTTATTTTTGACAATTATATTATGCAGTTTTACGGGTAACAAGCTAAATTGCGGAACTAACTTTTCCCACTCTTGTACTTCCGACATACCTGATCAAGGTAAGATTTCAATTTGTATGATGCTTGATTCTATAACTCTTGATAGAGACAAGATGGGGGTAAACAAATCCATAAGCTATAACATAAATAGAACTCAACCTCAACAGAGGCTAGTCATTGAACCCTGCTATGCAAAACAAGGTTCCATGAAACTTTGATAATACTTTACGTGCTCCTAATACTTGCATATATAGGCTCATTTTAATTTGTACACCTTGCCTTAATGACAGGAGGATCCCATAGTTCAAAGATTGGAATTGTCTTGGGGAGTATTGCTGGAGTGATAGGGTTGTCTATTGTGGGCTTTATTCTTCTTTATTTTCGCAAGGGTAGGAGGAAGGGTTATCGGCCGGAAGTTTTTGTTGATGTTGCAGGTAAGCAACTAATGTTATTTCCATCTTTCCTGTAGTATCCAATGTTTTCTTTAATATTCTTATTTTTTGTTGGGAGAGTAGTCCATAGCCTGATTCAATCAAGATTTGCCATAGGCTCCTTTCACCACCTCAAGAGGCTTTAGCACTGTGTTATAACGGCACTTGCAATAGTCAGTTTAGTTGTTCAGCAATATCTGGAGTTTTGCATTATGTATTGGAATAATAGTCAAGGTTTGAAAAAGATTGATAGGGTGGCACAAATCAGCCATATCTGACTATGACTTGGGTATGCTTATCCAATAACCAACCTCTGGGCGTCACCCTACCACCCCCCTTCTCCCCACTAAAAAAAGGGAAAAAAAATGCACACAAATGAAAATCTGCCAAATTAGCCACCTAGGATTTGAAGTACCAACAATTGATATTATGTGTTTTCACGAGAAGAAAATTCAATAAACAGAAAGCTCATGGTTAATCTCTGGGTTTTCCACATTGAGCCTAGTTTTTCTCTTAGACTAATAGTATCATGCAACTGTTGCTATTTCTGTCTTGCGTCAAAATTAGAGGAATGGAACAAATTAAGGAGAACGTATATTTTATGAAGCATGGACATTCAGCTAGGGATGCCATGTTTGTGTCGGATGTGGACACGTCACTGACAGGGCAAAAACTGTGTTGGACGCGCCACACTGTTATGCCCAATAAAAAGAAAAATCTGAAGTGTTATTACCGTGTTGGTGCTTCTTTTGAAAAAAGAAGAGTTAAAATAAACTAAATTGGTAATATCTATCGGTACCTCATTAGCTTTATGAATTTAGATTTCAACACTTTATTGTGAGCATGAGTTTTGTTTTCTTTCTTTGTCTAAACAAATAATTTTTTATGTTCATACTCTGTTGATCTATGACCAGTTATCATCACCATATATATATATTTGTTGCTTTACCTATAGGAGAGAGGGAGATAGATGTATCGTTGTTGTTGATGCTTCTTCTTTGTATAGGAATAAAGAGATACAAACTTGTGCCTCCTTTTGGGATATTTGAGTAGTAAATTTATAACATTAAATAATTAATAAATATATATTTATATTTTATATTTTCCATGCTATTGCCTTGCTTGTGTCCTCATTTTTTTCAAAAATACTGTGTCCGTGTCCATATCTATGTCTGAATCTATGTTTTCTGGATTATGTTCTAAGCCTATTTTCATATCCACAATATGAATTCAATTATTCTGCCTTTACTTTTTCAAGAATTGTACAGTTACAAAAATTGAAATCCCTTGAACAAATACACTCATTATACTCCCATATAATTAATTAACATTAGTAAAACCAAAGCTTTCTTCGTTCAGCAACAACATAATATGTCAACTAGAAAGAATTAAAGTTCATCAAAACATACATTGATCTTCTCACTAACGACGGTAACAGCTTAATCACTGTGACTACTTCTTCCACATTGACACTGTCTCCTCAAAACTCACCACCCTCCCAGATTTGGTCTCTGGTCCCCCTCTCTCTCCAAATCACCCAAGTCTTTTACTCCCACCTAATTCACCCGCACCACCATCCTCCTTGCGATTCCTTCTTGGCCACAATTTCCCCATCTTCCTCACCTTGCAATCCCTTGTGACCATCTCCACCACAGGACCCACACATGTTGGCAGTCGTCGCGACCTCCCTTTGCTTTGCTGCGTTTAAGCTCTTCACATGCTCCCAGTTCATCATGAACCTCATTGCCTCCCATGTCTTCAGTCATTTCGTCACAATCCAACCCGAGAAGTCCTTCCTTAGTTCATCCACAAACACCTCTTTAATATAGTGGTCAATATGTGGTTTGGCCACTTCTTTAGTATCCATTGCTTTCTGATATGGAGTGTGCTAGTGCTCTCCTAGTCCCCTTGCTTCATCGTTATGAGATCGACATGAGCATTGTCTATGTGCTCTGAGCGGATGAAGCGGAGGATGAGTAACAGTTCTTCATCTATCTTCCTCAACTTCCAAGTTGAGTGTTTGCTGGATCGTTGAAGAGTAAAATACTTGACCTGATTAGATCTCCATCATATCAATTCCCCACATCAATAAGAAAGTTTGTAATTCTAGTTGGATGTAAAGATGTCAACTTTGTAATAATTCTAGTCGGATGTAAAGATGTCAACTTTGTAATCAATTTTAAATTTATAAGTGCAAACTTTCGTATTTACTTTTATATTTTCCATGCTTCTTTACAGAACAACCGGAAACACTACTCAAAAAAGCAAAACGTTAGGCGCCTTCTCCCCTATTTGTTACCCCCTTTATTTCACCCTACAAAAGCCATTGCGGCCATTGAAATTTTAAGAAATATCAAACCGTCGAACTATCTTTGTTGCTAAAGCCTCATTATTTGTTTTCCTAAGAAGAACATTTCGGTTATCTTCTTAAGAAAAATCAAATTGTCTAATTGTCCTTACTGGTAAATTCTCCTTTTTGTTTCCCTACATTCTACATGTTTCCTCTTTTTATTTATGTCCCTACAAAAATCATCTCGGTTGATTATTTAAAGAAAACTCAAATTGTTTAGTAGTAGTTGTTGATAAATCCCTATTGTTGTGTTTCCCTATACAAAAATATCTTCAATTTAAAAAAAAATTAAACCATCTAACTATCCTTGCGGATAAACCCCTCCTATTTGTTTCCCTACATATATGACATCCCCAGTCTTGTTTTTTGAAGAGAAAATGAACTATCTGAGTTGAACTGTCAAATTGCTCTTGATAAAAATCTTTTTTTCAATTTTAGGATGAGAGAACTTTTTTATTTTATTTTTTTAACATTATAATTTACTTAATTACTGAGCTTAGAAAAAAGTTTTAATATGATTAATATGATTAAATTATATTAGTTGTTTATTTTCAAATATCTTTACTACTCTTGGTCGAATTTAGAGATGTGTTTCTGTTTTAAAGATTAGTATTAAATTCTCTCTTTTTACGAGAAATTCTATTTGAATTTTGAGTTGAATTTTCTTTTTTTTGGAGGGAATTCTACATAGTGATTATAATAATTTTATACACTAATAGCACATGGGCTTTACTAGTTACATTAAAGATATGGAGAGGTTTCAGTTTAAATAAAAGTTTGCTAGTGTTTTTCCTTACCCTTTAGTATTATGTTGTAATATTAATTGCTTATATTCTTTTACATACTTCTTGTTTATTCCTAGTTAATTTTTCTCACGTAAAATGCACCTAAAAGATTCCGCTCTCTGAAACTTTTCCAAAAAACTTGATCAAGAACTTCTATATATTTGTCCAGCAATTTTCTATTTTCCTATAATTTATCAGTGGTAGTCAAGTATGTAAGTTAAGACTTCCAAATTTATATTGATGGTATGCACCATGCAAATAGATAACTATGTTAGGTTAACTTAATACTCTTTTAGTAAACATGCTGAACACTTTTGACGAATAAAAAGTAAGCAACATAAAATGCTAATAATTTTACTAACGAAAAACAAAGAACCACTTTATTAGAAAAATAATTATTAAGAGTGATAGTTTAAGCACAATATATAATAAAAAAAGGTTTTTCCTTTCTTTTTATTGATGGTGATAATATCTAACAAATCAATCCTGTTATATTTTACTTCCTTGGAGAAGCTTGAATTAATTATTTCACATTGAAACCTCAGGGGAAGATGATCGTAGAATTGCATTTGGGCAACTGAAAAGATTTGCATGGCGTGAATTACAAGTCGCTACAGATAATTTCAGCGATAAAAATGTCCTTGGTCAGGGAGGATTTGGAAAAGTATACAAAGGAGTGCTTGGAGATGGCACAAAAATCGCTGTAAAGCGCTTGACTGACTATGAAAGTCCCGGTGGTGAAGCGGCATTTCTACGTGAAGTCGAGATGATAAGTGTAGCTGTTCACAAAAATCTTCTGCGATTAATTGGATTTTGCACGACGCCCTCGGAACGGCTTTTGGTTTATCCTTTTATGCAGAATCTTAGTGTTGCATACCGTTTACGAGGTATTTAGTCCTTAAAACTCGAGAACACCTTGAGATTATTCTATGACATTAGCTGATTTGACCGATGCATCATATTTGTTCTAACTTCTAACACACGTAGATACAGACACACACAGAATATAGGTTGCGGTGGTTGCATTATATGCTGTATGAAAAGTAGAGATCAAATGATATCTTTTTCCCATAAGAAATAATACGCAGCATGGACACTGATGTAGGACACAGACACGTCACAACACGATACATTGACACAACATGATGTGTGTTTATGCATATATTCATATTTAATACGCATCAAAACCAAACAATAACTAGGACATGCTTTATTTGAAGTACAAATGAAAGAAAATAAAAGGTTGATGATTAAGACAATATATTCTAGTTAAATACATATATTAAAGAGAAGAATTTGGAAGTTCAATTCAGTACCTACGCATTAGAAATGTGCAAACCCTTTTTTGCATGTTTGCGAGCTGTTTCACTTCATTTGCATAACATCTTCTTATGCCGAAAGATCTCTTTTTATTTTTCTAAAGCAATACATGGTTTCGTGGTGTCTCGAGTGTGATCTTTAGGACTTCTGAAAACTGATACGTGAGTTTAGG
Organism: Dracaena cambodiana; assembly: GCA_036321105.1. Lineage (NCBI taxonomy): Eukaryota > Viridiplantae > Streptophyta > Magnoliopsida > Asparagales > Asparagaceae > Dracaena > Dracaena cambodiana. The sequence continues at coordinate 2,585,029 of JAYEPQ010000016.1, read as the reverse complement.
GGGTTCTTAGTCTGATGTTGGTTCGAAGTATCCTTTATACATTGGGGAAGTGCCAGTGTCCTATTTGTGTCCAACATGGATATGACACTTATTTAGAAGTGGCTGGGCTTAGTGTGTGTGTGTGTGTGTGTGTGTGTGTGTGTGTGTGTGTGTATATATATATATATATATATATATATATATATATATATATATATATATATATATATATATATATATATATATATATATATATATATGATTAGCTTGCTTAGTCATAATCCAACAAGAGCTAAGGAATAGGACGACGGGGATTATAAAGTATATGGTTGAGTTTTAGCCTTATTTTTTTTTGGAAAGGGAAGTGCTCAAAACACTGTATTAAATTTGTTTGCGAGAAGGAAATCTGATAGGCAGTTCACTTAAAGTGAGTTGCTTCATGTCTAACATTCATTTTACTTTGAAACATTTCCATGTTTTATTTCTAGATTTCTTGCCCCTTCAAAGAAATTTCCTAGATCTTTGACTGTCAGCCCTAGCATTGACAATGAGAGACATTTCTCTTTAGTATGATCTTATTTATCTGCATCTCAAACTTTATTCAGAATTGATGTCCTATTATTTCGTATTACTTGATTTTTCCTTTGTAGTTTGTCCTCTGAGCGGTAATAAGTTCCTTGACCTATGTGGTCTAATCAATCTTTGCTCTATGTACAAAGCATTTTGGGAACTAGTTTAAGGGTTGCTGTAAGTAATCTTATTCACCTTACACCTAGCGAACATCTAATTAGTTTTAGTTCCATAGTTTCGTTCTCAACAGACTGTTATTGTGAGTCAACTACAAGTTTGAGTTTTTGCGAGTTTGCTTTCCCTCCATTCTAGAGTTTAAGTTACATTGTCATAAAATCCAGGGAAGCTTTCTAGCAAGTTTCGCTAAGAAAATTTTTTCAGCCCAAATTTTAAGTTGTTAATAAAAAAATGTTGGCACTACTTGTGGTTGGTTTCATTGTTAATTATCTTTTAAGCAATTGATCGTTACGCAGGTTGCAACGTTATTGAAAGCATAATCAATGCTGATAAATGAGAAGTAGGTGGTTCTTCTACATAATCACACTTCTTATTCTCTCCTGAAATTGAGTTTGTAGCACACCAAGCTTGCAGCAATCACACTCGCATAACAACAGCTGCAGCAGCAAGTTCTGCCATCGTTTGTTTCATTGTAGTTGCAAGGGCCGACATCACTCTGCTGATGTCGGTCACGAACTCAGAAAGAACTCTTGATATTACCAATATTATGTTTGTGCTTGGATGAATAGTAGGATTTCTTGAATACCTTACTAAGCTTTCCAAATGTATAACCTATGACTATGCTTTCCTACAGAAAGCATTTTTTTTTTTAATACATATAAGGACATGTGAACCGAAAGAAAACGGGTTGATATTTTATGAACGTTTGCAGCAACTTGTAGGAGCCTACATTCAACATTTTCTTTCTTGGTTAAATTAAAAATATCAGGAACACATTCTATTTTACTCTTTCCTTGATGTGTGCCTCGTAGTTGAATGTGATTCCCTGTAGCATACTCATCAGCTATTTATATTTTCCCCTTCTTCTAGATATTTCCTCATGTCTAGGAGAATATGGTGGACGTCCACATGTCTATAATAAGCTCCTCTCTTGTACATATTTTAAGGCCAAGAGATTGGCATTCATTATATGAGGGTTGGCGTAATTATGTCAAGAGTCAGTCAAAAAATTGTCAAATCTTTCATGGAGTCTTGCTCCATAGCCGGCCCCAATTTTATGGGAGAAGGCTTAACTGATGATGCCGTTGATGATGTGGAGTGTGATTCACATATATAATATAGTGTGTCAAACTATGCTTTGTGAGAGGAAACGTAGGGTATCTATTTTAATTTCAAAATCGGAAATATTATAATGTCATGACTAGCATCACTCGAGTATAATTAAGAAAATAGATGCTCTTCTTGTTAATTTATATTGCTATTTTTTCTTTAAAAATTTCAATTTTCATAGCTTCTTATCATTCTCATTGTAATATTCACAAGATGCCTCCTTCAAAATTTTGATACTTCAATACTATGTTATGAAATTTCTCACTGTAATATTTAGCGTCCAATGATCACTTATGCTAGTATGAGTAGTTGATGAATGCTAAGCGTCCATGCAGAATTCAAGCCTTGGGAGCCGGTGTTAGATTGGTCTTCAAGAAAACGGATTGCTTTAGGCACAGCCCGTGGTTTAGAATACCTTCATGAGCATTGCAACCCGAAGATTATTCACCGTGATGTCAAAGCTGCAAATGTCCTGCTTGATGAAGATTTTGAAGCAGTTGTTGGCGACTTTGGCTTGGCGAAGGTGGTGGATGTGAGGAGGACTTCGGTGACAACACAAGTTCGTGGAACTATGGGCCACATTGCACCCGAATATTTATCTACCGGAAAGTCATCGGAGAGGACTGATGTTTTTGGCTACGGAATCATGCTTCTTGAACTTGTTACGGGACAACGTGCGATAGACTTCTCTCGCTTGGAGGAAGAAGATGATGTGTTACTGCTCGATCATGTAAGATTATTAGCCCTTAAATCTCTAATCTTTCATTTGCAGCCTAATGATTGATCTACATGCTTATTTGGAGCTACTTTTATATTTACATATACATATATGTATGAACATATACATACACACATATATCTATATCTATATGTATGTATACATATATACAAATATACATATAGACACACACACCCACACACCTATACACACCCACACACACACACACCCACACACCTAGACACACACACCCACACCCACACACCTACACACACACACACCTATACATGCATGCACGGGAATGGTGTACCTAAAGTGCCTCAAGGCACCCTAAATGTCACTATAAAGATTGCATATGAACGATCAAAACCGTTGATTATAATTTCTATGCTCTAAATAGGTAGTATATAAAAAATCATGTGATTTAGATACTTTTTTATTATCGATCAAGCGATTTTATTTATTCTATTGTTAAAAAACCGTTCATTTTATATATATCCAATATATGATCAAAATGTATTTAAAATGCATGAATTTTCGTATACCATCACTTTTGAAATCACTTTTGAATGTGGAGATCACAATTAACAGTATGGATTGTCCACTAACACTCTCTGTTGAGATTTAGAGGTGTCTCCATATGTAACTCCCTATGGAGGCACCTTAAGTACCTTTTTTCCTACACGCAAATGCACACAATACTATTGTTCAAACCCTCTAGGATAACACTATCTTCATCTCTATGGTACCCCAAACTAAATATAATGCTGGCCATCTCGCTCATGTCCAGTTAGGATTCGTGTTCCCTAATAATGTTTGGATACTCAACGGATGCGATAGAAATCTAACACTCACTGTACCAGTTCATCGATATGTTTTTTTTTTTTTTGACAGACTCATGATTCTATGGAGGAGTCTAAGTTGCTATCTAGCTGAGTGAGGCTGTCCCATGTAGCGCCTTGTCAGCCGAGCTAGGTAAGCTGTTTTTGAAACTTGCTCAGTGTGCTGGCTAGTCGCTGGGCGGTGCTAGGTGGTTGGTTTGTTTTGAATCTGATGAGTGATGAGCTCATATGGTTATTGCCCCTCGAACTCTGCTTTCAAAACTTTAGCCTCCTCCGCATATATACTGGGTCATGACTGCACCCAAACTGGGCACGACTATGTTTTGCTAACAAATACCTTCTCAAATATATTTTAAAATTTTAACATTTAAGAGTAAAATAAAATATGACAATGCACCCCCCACCTCCATTCCCACATTTCCCAACAAAAAAGGAAAAAAAAAAAATCCAAAAAAAAGTTTAAATATAATAAAGAGATTATATATCCTGTGCCATGAGTCATCAATTTGATAAGATAAAAATTATCATTGATCTATAAACTTGTCGATAATGATGGTAGATTGTGCTACTTGGCTACTTAAATCAGTGCATCTGCATTATGAAGTAGCAGCACATATATTGCACTAAAATCACTGCTTGTGAAATATAAAACTGTTGTATGTGAAGTAGAAATCATTGCAGACGGCACAGGAATTCAGTGCATATGCACGTCATGATATCAGTGCATATTTATTTAAAATCAGTGCATAGGAATACATTGTAAAGAAGCTATTGCATTCATGATATTCAATTAGTTCATATGCAATAATCAACGTGTCACTTTCTCCTATTTGATCTTCTATGGACAGCTCCGTTTAGGAATTTTTTTCGTAGACACAATGTTGAGTTGCGTTGCGTATTAGCATTTTCAAATCAAATGCAATTGACATGAGCTTCATGACTACATGCAACATATGATGTTCTTGTTAATGCCAAACAAGTTTCAGGCATTAAAGGAATTACTGTGAGTAGCATTTGCTAAAATGATGCCTAAGTTACTTTTTATCTTAATTTCATTCTATTCAAGTCAAATAAAGTAAAATAAATAAAAATACAAAAAATTTTTATGCGAATCATGCATGGAAAATGCATGGCATTTTACAAAACATTATGGTTTTCTTTCCTTGCATCTACACATGGATATCATTTCAACCTAGTAATCCAACTTAAATAGTTGCGAATGTCGTATTTTGTTGTGAATTTTTGGCTCACGTTTTAAGAATTCACAACAAAATGCCAAGTTGGAGTTATGAAGGCAAATTTTAGAATCTAGATGCTTCAGATTGTATAGGTCCAACATAGTGTATATGGATCCAAGCTAGTAAATGAAGCACCTGAGACTATAGTGCTGTAATGTTGGACGAATTTAGGTACTTGGGTTATATTATTCAAAATGATGGATAGATTGATAGTGATGCCCCTATAGGATCCAAGTTAGTTGGTTGAAATAGAGAAGTATAATGGGAGTTTTATGCGACCATAAGGCTGAAGGGAAAATTGTACAAGAATACTATTAGACCATATTATATGTCATGGAAAGCTAGGTGGTAAAATATCATTCACAGAAGAGAAATGTAACAGGGATGCGAATGTTTCGTTGGATGTGTGGTACCACTATGAGAGATAAAATAAGAAATAAGGAGATCCCTAATAAGGTAGGCGTAGCCTCCATCGAAGAGAAGATGCGAAAAATCACCTTCGATGGTTTGGCAATGCGTGACATAGACTTAAAAATGTACTAGTTTGATGAGGAGAGTTAATCGACGTATCGAAGGGAAGACCAACAAAGATATGGATGGAGGTGATGCTAAAAGATATGGATGCTAGAGATTTGAATGAAGACATATTGCTCAGTAAGAAAGAGTGGAGAAAGATCATCCATGTGATCGATCCAGCGAGATTACTTTTGATTGATGTAGCCTACCCCAGGTACTTGGGATAAAAGGCTTAGTAGTTGTTGTTATATTTTGTTGTGAATCTGAATTCCTGGACGAAAATCCTTGTGTGAGTCTGATTGGAGGTTGTGTACATAAATGAAGTGCTCATTAGGCTAATATTGGATATCACTGGATTTGAGGCCATAGTGCCATATACAACAATATGATAAATTCTTAGGACATTAGTGCATTATATACTGACAATTATTTTATTGTTGTTTTCTTAATGTTTTGGAAACTTTTGCTGCCGTAGGTGAAGAAGCTGCAACGGGAGAAGAAGTTAGACGCCATTGTGGACCGAAACCTGAACATGAACTACAACGGCCAAGAAGTCGAAACCATGATCCAGGTTGCTCTGCTCTGCACTCAGGCGTCCCCCGAGGACCGGCCAACAATGTCAGAAGTGGTCCGAATGCTCGAAGGGGTGGGGCTGGCGGAGCGGTGGGAGGAGTGGCAGCACGATGAAGTCAACCGGCGTCAAGAGTATGAGAGGCTGCAGAGGAGGTTTAATTGGGGTGACGATTCGGTTCACAACCTTGACGCGATCGAGTTGTCCGGTGGAAGGTGATCAGGGTTTGAAAAGTTGCGTTCCTTGCTGTTTGTAAGCTTTAGGAAACTTGTACAATGGCCTCGAGCTCAATATATTGCTTCACCTTTGCCTCTATTAGTGTAAAAGGTGGATATATTTGCAATATAGGAGATTTGGGTTGCATAGAATTCTTTTTAATATTTGTGTGCTTGCATGTATATATACCTGTAGACTTACTACTCATCTACGAGGGAGATGTAATTATTGTTTTGCGTTTGAATTGTGTCTTTTTAAGAAAAATGTGTGTTAAATATTTGGAATCAGCTACATGAATCATTCTTTTCTTGCATATGTTTATCTAAATAAACTCTATCATTGTTGTGCTTAACGTTTTATTCTTAAGTCATAATGATTGTGGTAAATCATGACAGTCAACATATGATATAAGCCTACTCCTAATGTTGTATATGTTTATATATGCTTATCTAAATGCTTTCTTGCAGTAATTGGCAAAAGCTCGGGAAAATAGAAATGCATTGAAACTCAATTTTATTTCTATTTTTAAGTATTCGACTTACAAAAATATTTAAGCATAAATCAATATATTTGACTCTTTTGAAGTGCATCATTGCTTAACTTCGAAGCATTTTTAGCTTATAGAATTACTTTTAATTCTTCGAGCATCTCTTCTTACATAACTATTTTTAATTTTTAGGAGGAGTACAGCCTGAATCCAAGTAATGAAATGAATTTCATTGGAAACAATATGTGATCCTTGTAATCTCCTACTTTGAACCATGGGCTTGCCATACACCACAACACTTATTTTTGACTCAGTCTGATGTATGTACTTTCTATGCTTTCTCATCTGAATATGAATAATTGCAAACCTACTTCAACTCATAGTAGCTTCTACTGATGGCAAGAAACTCTCTCTTTATGATGGGACCGTCGCTTCCAAATCCTTCTTAGTATCGCAATATAGTTGTGCACTTCAGTACCGTCACCTTTGTTGAATTTGGGTGTGACACTATTAGTCCCATATTGGTTGGAAGCTAAGCAAACACCACTTATGAGTTGTATAAATAGGGCCTTGGGTTTTTGGATTTTAGTATTCCAAAAAATAATTAGTTGTTATATAAAACTGTTCTGAGAAAATATATAAGGTTTTAAATTTAAAAAATTTCAAATTGTAATTTTGGGTTTTTGAATTTTAGAAAAATTCTCCTAGTTCTGGGGGAGTTCTAAATTTGTCAGAACATAGGTAAAATTTACCGAAACTCGTTAAATTTTGTGTCAGCTCTTATTTGTATTAGTTTCTTTATTCTCTGCCATTAGTTCTTGTGTGACACTGTTTTGGGTGCCTATTTATGTTGGTAAGATATCTGCTTTCCGCAATAAGTGGTATCAGAGTCGAAGGTTCGAACTTAGCATAGGAAAATTATTGAAAAATGGCAGAAACTTCTTTGTCTATACTGGTTAACGTTATTGTAACTAATGCAAAGTTCGAAATTGAGAAGTTTGATGACCGTAACAATTTTGGTATGTGACAATACGAGATTTTGGATATTCTTTATCAGTAAGAGTTAGATGCTGCTCTGGGAGACGAGAAGCCAGAGAAGATGACTGATAAATAATGGAAAAGAATCAATCGCCAAGCATATGGTACCATTCGATTTTGTATCACAAAAGAACAAAAGTATCCATTCATGAGAGAGATGTTTGCAAGTAAGATGTGAAATGAGCTGGAGAACAAGTTTATAAAGAAGAACAGTGAGAATCGTTTCTATTTGAAGAAGAAATTGTTTCGCTTCTAGTATCAACCAGGTACATCCATCAATGATCACATTGTTGCTTTTAATAAGTTAATAGCAGATTTATTAAATTTGGATGAAACTGTTGAAGATGAAGACCATGCTTTATTATTATTGGCCTCTTTTCCTGATGAGTATGGTCACCTTGTTACTACTCTCCTTCGTGCTAAGGATAATGTGACTTTTGATAAAATATACAATACACTGTATAATTCTGAAATTAGGAAGAAAGATCAGAAAGAGTATGGGTACAATACAGCTGAAGCGTATGCTACCAGAGGCCAATTTCAAAGTCGTAAATCCAATCAGAGAGACAGATCCCAATCAAGAGTCAGATTTGATAAAGACGAATGTTCCTTTTGTCATAAGAAAGGGTATTTGAAGAAAAATTGTCCAAAATTGAAGAAGAAAGATAATGACAATACTAATTCTGATGCATATGTAACCAAGTGAAAAGATGATGACTCGGATTTTATATTGATTAGTCTACCTTCAGTTTCCTATTTAGATGAGTGAATTTTGGATTCTGAATGCACCTATCATATGTGTTCTCAAAAGGAGTGGTTCTTCAATTTTGAAGAGTTTGATGGAGCAGTTGTTTTCATGGACAACGATAGCTCTTGTAAGACAACTGGGATATGTTCAATCTGTTTAAAGAATCATGATGGATCAACTAAAATTTTGACAGATGTTTGATGTGTACAAGATTTGAAGAAGAATCTCATCTATTTGGGAGAGTTATAAACAAAAAGTTTCACTATATCTATCTGAGATAGAGTTCTCAGAGTCACTCTGGTGCACTTGTAGTGATGAAAGGTACGAGAAAGAATAACTTATACTACTTTCATGATAATATAGTTATTGGATCAGTAATTACAGTCTCTGTAGAGGATGCAGATGCAAAAACAACTATATTATGGCACATGTGATTTGGACATGCAGATATGAGAGTTTTACAGAATTTAGTCAATAAAGGCTTATTAAAAAGAGTAAAAACCTGTAAATTGAATTTCTGTGAGTATTGTATCATGAAAAAAAAGACAAGAGTGAAGTTCAACACCACTATCCATAATACTAAAGCTACTTTAGACTATATTCACTCTGATATTTAGGGGCCTACCAGAGCACTTTTTTTGGAAGGTATGCATTACTTTGTTACTTTTATTGATGATTACTGTAGAAGAATTTGGGTGTATCTAATGAAGACTAAAGATGAGGTGTTAGAAATTTTCTTAAATGGAAAATGATGATTGAGACTTAGGTAGACAGGAAGATAAAGAAACTCAGATCAGAAAACGGTGGTGAGTATAAAAGTGATCCGTTTCTAAAATTTTGTCAAGATAAAGGTATTGTTCGACACTTCACCAATACAAATTCACCACAACAAAATGGGGGTGGCAGAACGCATGAACCGGACTTTACTGGAAAAGGTTTGGTGTATATTGCTTAAGGCTAGGTTAAGCAAGGGATTTTGGTTTAAGACAGTGACTTATGCATTTCATCTCATTAATCGATTACCATCAGCTACGATTGAAGGCAAGACACCGATTGAGGTATGGTTTGGAAAATCTGCTTATGATTATGATTCCTTACATGCATTTAGTTCCACTACTTATTATCATGTGAAGGAGTCTAAGTTGGATCCTAGAGCCAATAAAGCATTTTTCAGGGGAATAAGCTCGAGTGTGAAAGGATATCGCTTTTGGTGTTCAAATTCGAAGAAAATCATTTTAGCAGGGATGTTTGTTTTGATGAATCTGCCAAGGTAACACTTAGCAATTCTGGAAAAGAGAAGAGAATCAGTAACATTTAGCAGCAGGTGGACAGTGCTCTGCAACAGGTGGAGTTTGAAAAGCCAGAGTTGACCCAGTTTATATCGACAGTCTAATGGCAAAGGTGGATGTCAAAGAAAAAGAGGAAGATGTTTCAATCCAAAAACCTTCACAATAACCAATCTCAATTGCACATGACATGTCATATCGAGAAATTAAGAAACCTTCTCGTTTCCTTGATATAGTGGTGGCCTATGTACTTCCAATTGCAGATAATATTCCTTCCACCTATAGAGAAGCAATTAAATCAAGTTCAGATGATGAAGAGTGAAAGAGAGCAATAGATGAAGAAATGCAGTCTTTTCAGAAGAATCAAACTTGAGAGTTAGCTCAACTATTTAAAGGTAAAAAAGGTAATTGTGTGCAAATGTGTATTTTTAAAGAAAGAAGGATTTCCTGACAAGAATGATGTCCGCTATAAGGCAAGATTAATGGCGAAAGATTACGCTCAGAAGGAAGGATTTGATTATAATAAGGTATTTTCTCCAGTCGTTAAACATCATTCCAGTCGAATTCTGTTAGCTTTAATAGCACAGTTTGATTTGGAACTAGTTCAACTTGATATGAAAATTTTATTTTTATACGGTGATTTGGAAGAGAAAATCTATATGGCTCAGCTAGATAGATTCAAGATTGCTAAAAAAAAAATGGATTTGCAAATTGAAGAAATCATTGTACGGATTGAAGTAATCTCCGAGATAGTGGTACAAGCGATTTGATCGGTTTATGATAGGATTGAAGTACATTAGAAGCAAATTGATCACTTTGTATATTTTCACAAGATACATGATGAGTTTTTTATTTATCTACTCTTGTGTGTGGATGATATGTTGATAGCTTCGAAGAGTCGAGAAGAGATTGAAAAGTTAAAAGCTCAGTTGAATCAAGAGTTTAAAATGAAAGATTTAGGTGAAACTAAAAAGATTCTCGGTATAAAGATAAGCAGATATCGAAAGAGAGGCAATATTTGTTTATCCCAGAAACAATATCTGAAGAAGGTATTACAACATTTTGGCATGACAGAACAATCAAAACCTATGATTATTCTACTTCCTTCACATTTCAAGTTAAGTGCAGATTTATTTCCTAGCACTGATGATGAACGTGAGTATATATTGAGAGTTCGTTATTCAAATGCAGTTGGTAGCTTAATGTATATTATGGTGTGTACGAGACCTGACATTTCACAGGCAGTTGGCGTTGTGAGCATGTATATAAATGATCCTAGAAAAGAACATTGGCAGGATATAAAATGGATTCTACGATATCTTCTAAACACCATAGATGTTAGTTTGGTATTTGAGCGTGATGATACACTTGGTCAATGTGTAGTTAGATATATTGATTCTGACTACGCATGTAATTTGGATAAACGTCGCTCAACTACTGGTTATGTATTTACTCTTACTAAAGCACAAGTGAGTTGGAGGTCTACTTTGCAGTTCACGGTTGCTCTGTTTACAACAGAAGCAGTGTATATGGCAATTACAGAGGCAGTAAAGGAGGCAATTTGGATATTGGGATTGTTTGAAGACTTGGGGGTTATTCAGAAACAGATTACTGTGTATTGTGACAGCCAGAGTGCAATTCACTTAGTAAAAAACCAAATCTATCATGCACGGACAAAACATATTGACGTCACGTATCACTTTGTGCGGAAAATTATTGAAGATGAGAATATACTACTTCATAAAATTGGAACTACAGAGAATCCCGCTGATATGATGACGAAAGTGGTAACTTCGACCAAATTCAAGTATTATTTGGATTTGGTCAATGTTTTGGCAGTTTGAAGATTTTAGTTTGGAAGCGCTAACGATTTGGGCTGTATTCATCAGGATGAAGATTGTTGAATTTGGGTGTAATTTTATTAGTCCCATATTGGTTGGGAGGTAAGGAGACACCACCCATAAGTCATATAAATAGGGTTTTGGGTGTTTGGTTTTTAATATCCCAAAGACAGTTAGTTGTTTTATAAAACTGTTTTGAGAAAATATGTTTTATTTTGAGAAGTTTTCAAATAAAAAAAATTCTAGTTGTAATTTTGGATTTTGGAAAAATTCTCTTATTATTGAGGGAGTCTCCAATTTGTCAGAGATCATTGTAATTTCAAAATTGGTGATAGTAGATTGATCGTTAGCGCCCGAGAACGTAGTTAACATTTACCGAATTACGTTAAATTTTGTGTCTTCTCTTATTTGTATTATTTTTTTTATTCTATACTGTTAGTTCTTATGTGTCATTATTTTATGTGTCGATTTGTGTGTGTAAGATATCTACTTTCTGCAACAACTTTTACTCGTTCAGACATCATATATGCAGTTTGAAAGTTTTGTCAATTTATGCATATACCTCGAGATGATCACTTTCAGACTGTTAAACGAATTCTGAGATATCTCAAGAGGACTATTCTCATGATTTGGAGAGGATCTGAATATATCAAATATGAATTATATCAAATATATTCAGTATGTTATTGATGACATGGAAGCTTCTACGTTCAACGTTCATAAGTGGGCCCGTGTTGCATTCCCATTATCATCATTGTCCAAGTAGTTGACCCAATAACAAGCAAAAAAAAAAACGTAGCTGTTGACTCAAAAGCTTGTTCTCTGTTATGTTAACCCATTAGTTGTCAAGATTGTTCGAAAAAACTCCTTGTAAAGCAAACAAAAAAGTTTACGATATGTCTAAACTTAAAAATAATATCTAAAATTGAGAAAACAACTTAGAATTGTAAACATGGATCCTGCTTGGGAAACGAGTAAGATTTATGCTCAAGTCAAATTAAACCACGGTTAACTCTATACTCAAGATTTATGCCCCAGTTTTTATTTATTTATTTCTTTTTTATTTTTATTTTTTTTTGCTTTCGATTATCTTTCTCTCTCTCTGCATGACGTTTGATTGCGTCTGTCACCTATGAGTTCAGCATCGATCATTGCTTAATTTCGAAGCAGTCTATGCTTTGATCATATCACTTCAAATTTCTCAGTATCAACTCTATATATGTATTTTTCTAACCCAAGTCAGACGTATGCCAGCCTGTAAGTACAACTACACTTTCTTCGAAGCCGAGTAAAAGACAAACGATGAGCAATCTCATTAATCAATGACTTCATTCTCAGCCCCCAGCACTCAACACACTTGATAATCAACGCATCCGATGATATAATATGGTCAGTTGACCGAATAGCTTGTTAGGCCGCGGGAATGACTCGGTTTAAGCAGTCACCATACGCGTACAATGCAAGATTCGCGATTTTCTTCGATTGAATATAAATACTAGCTACATTAATTCCCCATCGATCGTCTCTTGCGAAAAATAATGGTTAAGCGAACTGCTTCGATTGATGCACTGGCCATGGCGGGCATCGACTACAGAGATGCTGATATTGATTTCGAGCCGTGGGATAGTTTCTTCTATCCGTATATGATGGACGGTGAGACATGCGGGTGTCTCTTGATCGTGGCGACAATTCTCTACAAGATATCGAAAACTTGCAGGATTGTGCAGCGGCGTTTCGGGTACCGATAAACTCAGTCGATGTTCAAGCGCTATCTAGTCATTGAGAAAGGTGCCATTACGTTACTTGACTTGACTTTATAGGAGCAATAATTTGGATTGTCCCGTTGGATGGAGGTTTTAGAAACAATGTCTGCAATGTACTCTCACCATGTTATCATATTGAGCATGACATGACTTTCCGAACAAGTACTACATAGGAGGAAGACCGAGGACCTTCGATGGCTACGACCTACGACATCTCGTCGGGATTTCAGGAGACACTTGGATCTCCAACCCTATGTTGAGGCTGATATGCTGGGAGGTCTGAGGGTACATGTCTTTTATGGATGGCATCTGCTTTACTTTGATTTTTTCCCCCTCCTATCTTCGTTGCTTATGCATGTTATTTCCTCTCGCTTGTGAGGGACTCCTATGTATTATCTATATGTATACTATGTTTCGTTAAACTCTATTTAATGGAACGCAGGGATACTATTGTTAGTTATATTACTTATAATACTTGCATAGAAATTACTACTGCATAAAGATTAGATACTGAAAAATTATTGTCTACTAGAAAGATGATATTAGAGAAAATTCCGAATTTGATTTATATGTATAAAACATTCAGAATTGTACATAGGTATAAATACTGTATTAAAACTAATAAGATTATATCTTATTACCTACTGTTATTAATTAAATTTAGAGCCAGAGTTAAAATATTCTCAATCTAAATTGATTTTTATTATCTACTAGAAAGTAACATTATATATATATATATATATATATATATATATATATATATATATATATATATATATATATATATATATATATATATATATATATATATATATATATATATATATATATATATATACAGAGAGAGAGAGAGGTTAATTATCTAATAAAAATGAAAACAGAATTAGAATACTTTATTGATTTGAAGCGAGTGTATGCAGAAGATGGTTGAAAGATGATCGAGACTAGTGTTGGACACTATCTTTTTAAAACCCATTCGTCCTCCACTGTTCTACTTCTGCATTACAGTGAGCGTCGGTCTCGTAGGATATAACAATCAGCCTGCAATAGGAAAGAAGCCGCAATCCTGTTGCTCTGACGAATCTGATAAAGAATACTCTCTATTCTATGTATGGTGTAGTGCAGGACATAATTAAATAAGAGAACTATTCTTCTGAAAATAGAAAACTTCTGTCTAAAAGACAAAGTTTCTGTTTGTAGAAGAAGGAAGAAGAAAACAGTAAAAAAAATTGTTTCAATGAGTTTGGACATAGGCCTATGTATAGGTTTTCAGACTAACTGACGCGACGGTTAAATGTTAACAGTTGTGACCGTTTAACGGTAATTGTTAACAGACGACTGTTGGATCTCAACGGTCGGATCCTAACGGCTAACGACTATTAACGGGCGGGTTGAATCCAAGTCTGAACCTAATAGAGGTAACTCGAACCCAATAACACCAAAAAAATCAAAAACTCCTCAGCTCCTCGCGACCGTGCGAGGTGTCAAGTGCGCCACTAAAGTGCCCAATGCACCCTAAACGCCCATTCACCCTCGCACATGTGTGTGCGGGCGGTGCATAGCACTACTCGTGATAATCAAACTTTCTCCTTTTCTTACATAAGTAATGATATGGAACAAATAATTCTATTTAAACTCACATCCTTACAATACTTTTATCAATGTGAAACTATTTTTCTTTTGTTCCCTTTACTATGCACTCCACTTTGAAGATATTTTCCCTTCACCTAATTCATTTATTTTTGAACTATTGAATTGGTTCAAAAATTAAATGTTCAAACATACACGAATTCAACAATCCTTCTCATGAATGAAATGGCTTAGACTCTAATGTAGATAAACATAGAGTATAATAGAAAGTTACCATATCAAGAGATGTGGTTTTTTGGTTTTGAACCTTCCCTAGTGAAATATTATCGAGTTTACTTGCCAACCAGTGAGCACGATGTTTTTGAATTGTTCAATTTTTGATGTAAACTAAGATAATAATATTCACACGATTCCTTATTTTTCATGTTATGTCCATTTTGGCTCTGGACAACCTGGTAACTCACACGATTCCTTATTTTTTATGTTATGTCCATTTTGGCTCTGAGCAACCTGGTAATTCTATGAGTGCTATAGAGAATTTAGCCTTTTGTCATTCTCATAGAAGCAGCTGTCTTATAGTATCATGCCTACGACATATATGTCGTAGGCCATTATACATTGCTGACACATATTTAGACCACATTGAAATATTTTCTAAAAAGTTTCGACTAGAAAATAACAGACTATATATATATATATATATATATATATATATATATATATATATATATATATATATATTTATTTAAACCCACATCCTTATAACACTTTTATCAACGTGGGACTATTCTTCCTTTGTTCTCTTTGCTATGCATTCTATTTTGAAGTCATTTTCCATTCACCTAATTCATTTATTTTTGAACTAGTGAATTGGCTTAAAAATTGAATGTTCAAAAATACATGAATTCAACAACTACAACCGTTTATGCTAAAAAAGATATTATCGTGTTTGATGAGTTATCGTGGGAGTTGTTGCTATTGTTTTGATGTTAATAGCAATGTGTGCTTATCTTAGAAATATATGTTTCTGTGTACTTTCTGCAATGTGAACCAAATCAATAAAGATTTTAAGCCATTGATTGCTTTACTTCTTCAGGAGGAGGTTTATTGCTCGAAGGAAATTCTAAATTATCTAATTAAAATGAAATTTTTTAGCTTGTCGCATGCTGCTTACAGGATTCCCACAAAATAAAGAATAAAGGTAAAATATGAAATAGAATAAACTCATTGACTATAAACTTAAAAAAAATAAAATAAAAATAAAATAAACATCTACATCAATTTTCCATGATCAGCCCTCTCCTTTTTATGTCGTAGCTTGTGTGAATGGATCTTCACCAACTTCTCAGAGCGATAAGTTTGAAATAAATTGAAAATAAAATAAAATGAAGGCACTAGACATGCTAGTTGTATATAATTGTGTGAAGAGCCCTAAAAACACCAAGCTTATAACCTAGCTGTGTCCATGTCTTGTTCAACTACTGATTACGGCCGTCACATGATGATTAGGGATGAGAATTGACGGATCTAAGCACCAGTCTTGGCTCTCCCAATTCAAATTATTGAATTAAAAAATAAAATAAAAATTTCATTTTTAATATAAAAAATTTAAGTAGGACGGACCAAAGAACTTCTCATCCCTACTGATGACTATTAGATGAAGGGGTCGTGAATCGTTTTTCTAGTTCCTAGCACAGATAAAAGCATTATGATAGATCTATCGATTTTAAGAGATGAACGGTGAATGAAGAGAGAATTGATGGCTTGGACTAAGATTGTTGTTACCGAGTCTATCACACGAATATAAGATAAATTTTTTATTTTTAATATAAAAAATTTAAATTTTTTATTTTTAATATAAAAAATTTAAGTAGGACGGACCAAAGAACTGGCCTATGGAGCCATCCACTCTCATCCCTATCGACGATTATCGGTCGTGAATGGTTTTTCTGGTTCCTGGCACGGATAAAGATATTCTAATAGATTTGTCGGTTTTGATGAAACTATAAACTAAGAAAGAAAATGAAGAATAGATTTGTATTCTGAAGTATCAATAAACTGTACAATGACCATCTTTTTATAGGTGAAAATTACCAACATAAAAGATAAAAAACAAAAGAATATACAAATTGATGCTAATTACATAAAATTCTCAATCACATAATCTATCGAATTAGAGATATTAGTCAAATATACTAAGTTAGAAAGATATCATGAGATTCTCTAATAAATTAGACGATTTATCAAATATTAAAGGATTTGTTATATATCATGAGATATGCTAATATTTTCCCTCAAATTCAAGATGTTTGGAAGGGACCATTTTTAGTTTGGAAACGAGATCATGATGACGACCAGGTGGATGCGTCTTGGTAAAAATATCGACGAGCTAATCAGTCGACGAAACTGAGAGAAGACGAAAAGTGCCTGCTTGTAGGTAATGACGTACCAAATGAAAATCGATCTCAATGTGCTTGGTATGCTCATGAAAGATATCATTGTGAGCAATCTGAATAGCAATATGATTGCCACAATAAATAGGAGTAATAGAGTCCAGAGACATGCCCATATTCTAAAGAAGCCAACCAATCCAAAGAAACTCAGAAGTAGTGTCGATAAGAGCATAATATTCAACTTCGGTACTAAAGTGAGCAACAACAGTCTACTTCTTACTCCTCTAGGAAATAAGAGACTCACCCAGTAAAAAAAGAAATCCAATGTGGATCATCGATTGGTAGGGCCACCTGTCCAATCAGTATCAGAGTAAATCTGCAATTGCAATGATGAGCGAGATGAAAAATAAAGCCCATGGAATAAGGTACCCTTCACATAGCGCAGGATGCAAAGAACTGCAGCATAATGAATAGAGCGTGGGAAAATCATAAACTGGGTAAGAAGATGCACGACATAGGCAATATCTAACTGAGTAACAGTAAGGTAGATGAGACTCCGAACAAGTTATCGATAGAGGGTAGTAACAGAAAGGAGCTCACTATCAGTAGCACGGAGTTTAATGTTAGACTCAAGAGGGCTATCAATAGTCTTACAATCAGTCAAGCCAGAACGAGAAAGAAGGTCGAGGAATACTTGGCCTAAGTTAAATAGTAGCCATCAGATGTAGAAGTAACTCTCAAGCCTAGAAAATAACGAAGAGAGTCAAGATCCTTTATCTCAAAATGTTGACATAAAAACAGGTTAAGCTCAAGAAGAATATCTGAAGCATCGTTACCAGTAATAATCATATCATCAACATAAATGAGCAAACTAGTGATACCAGTATCAGTATGACGAGTAAATAAAGAAGAGTCATGTGGGCTGGAGGCAAAACCAAGTTGGCCAATAGTGGAACTGAACTTGGCAAATCAGCGCGTGGAGTTTGCTTGAACCCATATAAGGCACGCTTAAGGCGACAAAGCTTATCTGGAGGATGAAGATATCCTTGAGGGGGCTGCATATAGACCTGCTTAGTTAGATCATCATGTAGAAATGCATTCTTCACATCCATCTGAAACAAAAGCCACTGGCGAGCAGATGCCACATTCAGGAGAGAACAAACATATGTAATGTGAGCAACTGGTGCAAATGTCTCCTTATAGTCAATACCATACTCCTGAGTATAGATCTTGACCACAAGACGAGCTTTATACTGCACTAGAGACCCATCAGAATCAGTTTTAATTTTGTAGACCCATTTGTTGCCAATAATAGTCTTGGCAGAAGGCTAATCAACCAAATCCCATGCATGAGTCTTGTGAAGAGCATCCAATTCTTCGGACATAGTTTGCAGCCAAAGAGAGTTAGAACTAGCCTTGCGATAAGTGTGAGGCTCGTAAAGAGTGGCAAGAGCATAAAAACAATGATAATCAGTAAGACGAGTAAAGAGAGCTCTTACCCTAGAGGAATGACGAACATTCAAATTCGTAGATGACTCAAGGGTATCAAACGTAGTGGATGGGCCAACAGATGAAGTAAACTGAGGAGAGTCAGATGCAATAGTAGAGTCAGTAGACGATCCAGAAGTATCAGAAACTGATGTTGAGTGACTGTCTGATGAGCTTTAAGTACCTGCATTAGAAGGAGAGTTTAGGAAAAGATCAAATGCAGGGTTAGTGAAATAGGGCTAGCAGAAGAAGGTCCAGAGGAGATATGTGAGTTACTAGTGAAAGCTTTGTGGTTCTCAAAACTGAACATGACAGGAGATATGAAGACGTTTTGTAATAGGATCACAACACCGATAACCCTTATATTCAATGCCATAACCAAGAAAACAACAGAGACGAGAACGTGACTCAAGTTTAGTGCGCTCATGAGATGAGAGTAAGACAAAACAAGCATAGCCAAAAACTTTTAGAAGAGAGTAGTCAAGTACATTTCGGCAGAAGAACTTATATGGAGAGTGATTTAAGAGAGTAGGAGATGAGACCCTATTAATTATGTAAACAGCTGTAAGAGTAGCTTCACCCCAAAAAGATTCAGAAAGTAAGGCAGAAATAAGTAAAGAGCAGATAATATTAAGAATGTGACGATACTTATGCTCAGCACGACCATTCTGTTGTGAAGTATAAGGGCATGAACGATGAGGTAAAGTGCCTTCATGTGTGAATTCGGTAAGAAAGGAAGCAATATGTACCCCATGGCATTATCAGAACGAAAGACTTTAATGGTCCGATCAAACTGAGTTTTTATCATCTGCTTAAATTCACGAAAAATACTAAGTAACTTAGAACGATCATGTAAGAGATAAAGCTAGGTGTATCGTGAATAATTATCAACAAATATAACAAAATAACAAGATGCTCTATTAGTAGAAATTGGAGCAGAGCCCCAAATATCTGAATGAATTAGATCAAAAGATGCAGAAGACAAAGAAATAGTTTCGTTAAAAGGTAAAGCTGTCTGCTTTTCCAACTTACATGAAAGACAATCAAATGATTTAAAATTGACTTTCCCTAAATAACCAAATGATGCTAAAGATTGAACACATGGTAAGAAAGTATGACCAAGACGAGAATGCCAAATGCTCGAGGAGACAGATACTGCAATGGGTTAAGCAGAACTAGAATTTGGAAGATACAAGGAGGAAATCTCAAAAAGGCGACCAACTTTACGTCCGGTCCCAATTTACTGGCCCGTCTGTTAATTCTGCACATCACACCCTTTATTAGAAAAGGTTAAAATAAGGCCAAGTTCAATAAGTTGTTCAACAGAGAGAAAATTTAAAACTAAATCAGGGACAATATATGTATCAGACATAGAGAGAGTAGAAGAAAAGACATGATCAATATGACTAACAGACATATATGAACCATCAGTAATATAAATAACAAGAGGAGGCTCTAGAGATTTTTTATTAGATACGAGACAAGAATCAGGAGTCATGTGATTGCAACAAGCAGTGTCAAAAAGCTAAGAAGATAATTTACTTGAGGAGACTGAGAAGGTAGTAGAAGTAGGGGATAGAACCTAATTGATAATAGTTTTAAGGTCAGTTGCAGAGAGAGATGATGCAGATAGATTGTCTAAAGAGGATGAACTAGTAGAAGCAGCAACAATAGTCTTGGGCATTTGAGCTTTTAAAATATCTTTTGCTTCTTTAGCCTTTTTCTTAAAACAATCAGAGATGTGGTGATTCTCTTCCTTGCAATAATAACAATGACCGTTGAAGTAGCGTGGTTTAACAGAAGCAACGTGGTTTAACAGAAGCAGCAGCCCCAACAAGTAGAGCCAAGATGGAAGAGTTTGGAGTTGCAGTAGCCATAACCAAGTCAGTAGAATAAATACGATGAGTTTTCTATCGTGCCTCCTCTAAAATAAGCTTTGTGAAAGCAGTCTCGAGTGAAGGAAGAGGAGTTGATGGAGTAGCGAAGCTCTAATACTTTCAAAATCATTGTGAATATGCATCATGAAGTGAATGAATTGACGACGATGTCAGTAATCTGCAAAAAGTTGGCTAGACTTTTCATCCAGAAAAGCTGAGTCAGACTGAGAGAGCTGATCTAAGATGCTACTAACTTGAGAGTGAAACTCAATAATTAACTGGCCTAGTTCTTGACGCATTTGATATAATTTAGATTCCAATTGAAACTGAAGAGCAGCATTACTAGAATAGTTGTATCGATCTGCCAAAAAATCCCATGCAAGTTTGGCATTTTGAAACTTTGGCAACATACTCTGAATAGAAAGAACTGAGGTATTAATAAGCCAAGATAAGATCTTACAGTGAGTACCTTCCCATTTCTCAAGCCGCTCATCAAATTTTTCTGCACTTTCAGAGTTAATCTTTGTGGGTGCTGGTTTGGATCCATTAATAAACCTCCATAAGCGACGACCAATAAGAAAAACTGACATTTGCTGAGTCCACGCATTGTAATTGGTGCCATCTAAAACAATTTCTATAGGGCGAGTAATCTCATTAGAAGAAGTCATAGAAAATAATAATACTAATCGAATAAGAGCAACAGAAGACACCGGTGGAATGGATGTTGTGCAGATCGACAGATCGCAGAACAAAACAACGTGAGCGCGATGGATTAAGGCGTAAGTCAGAGATCTCGGAACAAAAAGAAGTTAGACCTCACAGAGGCTCTTATACCATGATGAAACTATAAACTGAGAGAGAAAATGAAGAATAGTTTTGTATTCTGAGATATTAATAAACTATACAATGACCATCTTTTTATAGGTAAAGATGGTAAACATAAAAGGTAAAAAATAAAAGAATATGCAAATTGATACTAATTACATAAAATTCTCAATCAAATAATCTACTTAATTAGAAATATTAGTCATATATACTAAATTAGGAAGATATCATGAGATCCTCTAATAAATTAGAGGATTTATCAAATATTAGGGGATTTGTCATATATCATGAGATATGCTAATAGGTTTTAAGAGATGAATAGTGAATGAAGAGAAAACTGATGGCTTGGGCTAAGATTGTTGTTTCCGAGTCTATCACAGAACATGTAAGGTTACCATGACCATAATTGTTGAAAGATGAATTATGCTTATTTTCCTCTTTGCTTGCATCTCCTCCGACTTTGATCATGGGCGTACCCATATAGAGGTCAGGGTGGGCAGCCACACTGGGCTATTCCATGGTCGAGATATCATGATTTTATTTTAGATCTTATGCAAATTTATGACATTATGATACCAATATAAATGTTTGTTTCATATAATATGTATAATAGTTAGTTTAAAATTTATGAGTATATTATTAATAATTCTTGACGTAATCCAAAAAAACAAATGATTTTTCTATGACCAAAAAGCAGAACATGTAAGTGTGCATCATGCTGCAAGAGTTGCAAATTTCAAAAAGAGATTGACTCATAAGAATTGAATTTTGCTATTATTTTTTGTAGCTCAAAAATTAAAAACAATTCAGTTTAAGAAAATGAGATATCATCGTCAAGTATGTCAAGTATAGTTATGGAGCAATCCATCTTCTATAATCAAAATCACTGGGAATGGCCGTCTTTCTTATTTATTTATAATGAAAATATAAGGAGCCTAAGTTGATTTTTTTTTTTTTTAAAGAGAAAACTGGATTGGATTTATTTTTTCCTAGGGAATAGCCACCTTTCCTAGATTACACTTGGATTCAGTTCTAAGTATGATTTTATTGGTCCACCTACTCTTTTACTATTCATTTTTACAATATGGATTCACCAATTCTTCCACTCATTTTTCTTTTTTTTTTTTTTTTTTTTTGAGTTGGATTTTTTTTTGTTTATTTATTTGAGTGGTCCATCCACTCTTTGCGCCCGTCTAGAAATCTGCAAGATAGGACATTGGTGCATATTACTTTTGGATTTTACATACCTAGCACCTACATGATGTACTATGGGCGTGTTTCGTTGCTTGCATTAGTATGTAAAGTGATTGTAATTGTAAGCTGGTACTTTTTCTTGTTTGGTTGTAGTTTCAGTTGTAACTACTTACACATTTATAATAATTATAGTGGCGGAAAAAATAAGTGTAACACTTTGAAAACAGTAATTGTATTATTGATAAATATGATATTTCTTAGAACTATTGAAAATAAAATATTAATATTTAAAAAAATTTGTAGCTCTACTTATCACTTGCAACTTTCAAGTAAAATACGGTAATACAAATTGCACCAACTTTTATTACTGTAACTTGCAATATCACTTACAAGCAATGCAACCCCTATATACATGCTTTAAAGAAGGGTCAATGGAAAAACAGAGATAAAAATGTCAATAGGAAAATTTAGACTACAAGATCTGTAAATGTGTAAATTGTTAGTAATTTCGTCTATACCCATGAGATTGATATCTGCAGTTTTGTTTTATTTCGAAAACACTTATCTAAAAATTACTAATGACATTGGTAACTACAAGATTTTCTATATTTTTAAAGAACTCATATTGAGAATATTCATGACATTGGTAAATGCAAGATTTACTATATTTCTAAAAAACTCATCTTGGAAATATTTATATTTTTGATAACTGCAGATTTATTATATTTTCAATAAACTTATCTTGGACATTTCATTGCTTTAGTAATTGTAGATTTGTTATATTTCTAAAGAACTTATTTTGCAAAATTTTTATGGCTTTAGTAACTGCAGATTTGTTATATTATCAAAGAACTCGTCCTGGAGATATAAGTGACTTTGGTAACCTCAAATGCCTATAAAAGGGATATGTGTTTAAAGATGGAGGTCATCCAAGATTATATATATATATATATATATATATATATATATATATATATATATATATATATATATATATATATATATATATATATATATATATATATATATATATATATATATATATATATATATATATATATATATATATATATATATATATATATATATATGAGAAAACAAGAAATTCACCGGCAGTGAAGGGAGTTCCTTCACCGCCGTTTAGGTGACCCAATAAAATTATTACACGTGGTGTTATTTAAATTAACAAATAAAAAAACTCTCTTAACTACCTTTTGAGTGGCGCCATGTGTAATAATTTTATTGGACCATCTAAGTGGCGGTGAAGGAACTTCTTTCACTGTCGGTGAATTTCCCGTTTCCTCTATATATATATATGTGTGTGTATGCGCGCGTGCGCATGTGTCATCCTGTAGTGAGTTTTCATAAAGAGTGTTATCCAAGAGAGTTATTCTCTTGGGAGTTATGATTTAGTGATTTCTAGAGAGTTTTACAATTCTACTTTGTTATAGTGAAAATTATTCGGAGTTTGTCCAGTAGTTTCTTTCCTTCACATCAAATTGTTTTCCACATAAATCTTATACCTCTTTTTCTCTTCTTTCATTCTTGTGTGATTATTTTGTCTCTCTCTTACTCAAGGCATTGTGAGAATTAGAGTGTTATTTCCAACCTAAATAATAATAGAGAAAAATAGAAATGAACTAACAGTTTACGCAAGTTACCTGAGCTGCAGTTCATTTTCACTATCTCTAATAATCTTTTTATTTTTTTTTGTTTTTGAATTATGATCTCGACCTCCTAGGGTTCACTCATACCCAATTTCTTGGGTTTTAATTTTGATTTGGTCCTCCATCAAGTTAACACAAAATGAACGGTTTTCAATGAATAAAACATTTAGTATGTACTTGATGAAAGGATAAATTAACTACAAAATTTATGAAATTTAATCTAAAAATAGTTAAAGGAGGTAGAGATAGTAATTGTAAAAAAAATTTAAAGAAAAACCATTAAATCATTATACTTTTGCTGCAAACTGCTAACTCACGTAACTTTTCCTGAGCTAGCGGTTCACCTACACTAATCCCATAATAATAATAATAATATCATCGGCATCAACGTCATCACAGTGACGACTTGTATCTGACGTAAACACGGTCAAGTATGGAAACATCATGCATGTCTTTTTTGCTTTCACATCGTTCACTTGAAACACCTTTCAATATGAAACTCAACGTAACTATCTGTTGACTCTCTAATAAAACCCGTGCATGGAGCCAAACCAAACAGTTACTCCCCAAGCTCCAACTCAAAGTTAATTCAATATAGTACTACTGTTTTCTAATAAGAAATGGATTCAAATTCTAATAATAATAAAATCACAGGTTTCATGAAATCTTATAGCTATCCAATTGCTGATCAATCTTAGTACTAACAGATTAAACCCGTGACTCGATGGAAACTCTTGTGATGTATTTTTGCCTATAAATACGAACTCCAACCCTAATTGCAAGAACTACGATCAATTTAGAGTAGGATGAGTGCTTCCGTTGAGGCTCTAGCCATGGCGGGTGTCGACTATAAAGATGTTGCAAGAGATTTCAACTCCATAGACGATTGCATCCCGCCTTATCTTTTAGTCAAGAACTCCGAAGGATCGCTATGTCTTTCGAAAAGATCGGAGTTGGATAGAGAAGGCAGCGACGGTGGCTCATTCTACTGCGAACTGAAAGGCGATGAAGAGACGAGGAAGAAGAACTTGGTGGCTTGGGCTAAGGCAGTCTCCAAGGGTATCAAAAATGAAGTTAATTTTTTTGAAGCCAAGTAAATTTTACTTGACCATCAACGATCTTTTTGCTCTGACGAGTTCAGGTTTATTTGTCAATGTTCAAGCTTTGAGCTAATAGAAGTGTATTATTTTATGTATTGTGCCTGGTATATCTACGAGATATGATCCATTATATTTTTCTAATCTATATCATCAGTCAATCATGTCTTTTATTGCATAATAATTAGGAGCTTAGAAACAAGAATTAGTCAATATTCTTGGTAATGAGCCTTATTCCAAGTTCGGTTCTTTATTGAGATTCAATTTGAGTAATGTTGAAAAAAAAAGTGTATATATGTGTTTGACCGGCCAACAAAAAGAAAAATATTAATCATTTATTGGTTTTGTACCGAAGATTCAGTATTTTCCTACCAAAATATATTGCTGGTGATAAGGGGTGTTGCATCCTCTTTTATGAAGATTCGGCCATGTAAGGATAGTATTCTTGTGTAATAACAACATAAATGTCCTTATCTTAGATGGACAATTAGCTTTCCGTTGTTTGCCATGAAAGTTGCACGCTCTTTATATCGAAGTCTTTTCAATAAAAGGGTTACAATCGAACGGTTTTCCGTTTACAGAAGATTAGGAAGATTGCTCTCCCTCTTTGTTTAATACTGGGTTTCTAGGTAGTTATGGAGGACGATCCTGCTCTCCGTTGACACTCTGTACAATTTCTCTCAGTTGGCTAAAGGGAAAAGAAAGGTTTTTTTTTTGGCTCTTGATCACAAAGATAATTTTTCAGAAGAAGCTCCTCTTGCCGTGCTCTCCTCTGTCCTTGTCCATGTGTCTTTCGCTCCCCGCATTTTATAGGAAGCTTGGAGTAACGTCCTGCCATATTTTGCTCTACCGTTAGCTCCTACTACACGAGAAATGCCGCCATATTCGTTAGGTGGTTATTCCCACGATCGAAGTAACACCGCTGCATTCGTTTGGTAGTTATTCCCATGATCCGAGGTGGCAATTCTTCTGTTCGGATCGGGTGACTTTGTATTAAACCCCCACCCGAAAGCTATGGGTAGTGTCGTGAATCTTAGCTTTAGATTCGCGAACCTGTTCCGTCGTCTGGATTGCGGACCTCAGTTTCTTAGATTCGCGAACCTCAGTTTCTTAGATTCGCGGACCTCAGTTTCTTAGATTCGCGAATCCGATGAGTTGCGGGCTTCTGTCTCTGAATTCATGGATCTGCTTTGTTTTTCCAGAATTTTTCGCCGACAAAACCCCCTCCAAAGTTTCTAAAACTCTTATGATTCTTTGAGGAGTTTCGGAATACTTTGGATATAATATTCTGTATTAGAACTTCCATTGCGTTTGTTTGAAGTCTGTGACTCTGTATTAGCGCCACTACTGCTTCTTGCTTTTAAAGGGACACGTCTCTGTATTAGGGGCGTGACTCTTCATCTTTGAGTAGAAGACGACTCTGTATTAGGGTCGCGAACTCTTGTTTTGGAAGGAACACGTCTCTGTATTAGGGGCGCGAGCCTTCATCTTTGAGTAGAAAATAACTCTGTATTAGGGTCGCAAATTGTCTTCGGAAGGGGCACGACTCTGCATTAAGGTCGCGAGCCTTCGCTTTTTGAGAAGAAAGAGGCTCTGTATTAGGGTCGCGAACCTCGCTTTTTGAGGAGAAACAGACTCTGTATTAGGGTCGCGAGCTTTTGCGGGAAGGCTGGCAGGCGGTTGTTTTCCTATGGCGTAAGATTCGAGGCTTTTTTCTGAGCCGCATTAAATGAAAAGGTATCCACGTGATTCAAGCCGGATATCACGTCTGTTCAGAGATCTTGGCTGTCAAATCACCGGCTATATAATCTCCACTTTACTAGAGGTTTCCCTTATCTCGAGAAATTTAAAATCCGAGTTCTTCAGTTTGGACTCCTTAGACTTCTCGTCTTCAATCTTCTATCTGATTCTCCGTGTGAGAGATTTCCTCCCTCCGCAAAAAATGCCGAAGAAAGTTTCTTCTTCCGATGCCGTTGCCAAGAGTCGTCAAGATCCTCAAGCTGCATCTACCTCGATAGTGGTTCGGCAGGAACCCTTGATTGGAGGTAAAAAGTCGAAAGGCAGTCCTTTTCTCATTTTTTTTGTCTTGAATTTGAATGTCTTTAGCAATTGATTATGCCTCGAATCCTTGGCTAAAGGATCATTATTTCGGATATTCTGACGACTATGATGGGAATAAAGAGTTCTGATTTGATCACGTCTTTCCCCATTGTATAGCCTCGGTAATCAAGAGAGAGAAGACAGGATCCTCCACCCTTCTCGCTCAACATTGTGAGAGCTGATGACCAATGCATCTTTCGAGGGAGAAGATCGGTCTCCATTGCTTAAATCTGTCTTTTTGTTTGGGGATCATGTTTCAATGCCCGACAATGGTTTGGAAGATGGTGATTACAAGTGGTTTCGTCAAGTTGAAGGTCGCTACTTGTTCTCCCCAATATGGAGAGGTCTTACTCGTTCTTGTTCTTTCAATCCCTTTCCGTGCCCAGACAAATGTACTGGCACATAAACAGACCGCAAGACGGTATCTTATTGGGGGGCTTCAATACTCAAGATGCTTTTCCTCGTGGCACTGGGAAGAGCTTTCGTGGATTGCTTCCAGGGTTGCTTAATCGTGACCTCCCTAGAGGCGAGGTTTCCGTAATCGCACAGACTTTCTTGCATCGTTTTACCAATGCACAAGGAGAGTTTTCTGTTCAGGATTTCCATCCCCCTGGATGGGTTCACTGTTCTTCAAAAGGAGAGTGGGCTGTTTTGACCGATTTCTTTCTACGATCATTTAGAGATCAGCTTCATCATGCGGGGCTGTATCGCGCCATCAGGGCGGTTCAGCACAGCACTCCCGCCAGTAGATTCCATTTCGTTGCTTTGTTGGAATTATATAATCCTGATACTTGTACAATCTTTTGCCCCCAAGGCGAATTGGGTTTCGCTCTCCATGAGATGCATGAGATCTCGGGTTTGCCTATGGAAAACATCCCGTATGAGGAGTATGTTCCTACTGGAGAGGAACTCCATCTATTAAAGACTCAGGGCCCTTTGGCTTATGATACTTACTGGGAGTTGCTATGCCATTATCATATTTGTACTCACACATCGGGCACCCGTAGTTTGAAGCCAAAGAAGTGACTGCAATATCTTTTGCCTAGTTTTTTTAAGAGTACTCCGAACTTCACTCGCCTTCCTCCAGTTTCTGAAAAAGAGGTAGAGAGAAGAATTGCAAACTTCGGAATAGATGCTTATGTTGCCGAAGCTGATGAAGATGTTTTCAAAGCTGTGGCATCCTTTCAGAGTTTTCATTATCAAGCCCTTCAGCCCTTATCTGACCCTACCTTCTTGGTTGGTTATTTGCTGGTTTGGCTGAAAAAGTGTGTTATTCCTTCGCAGGAAAACATACCCATTGGGGCTGTATACCTAGCCGTTCTACTGGCATTGGGCAGGCGACTTAGTTTGTTGCCCACCATGGTATGCAGTATCCAAAGCGGATTGAGAAGAATCTCTGATAAATTCTGCAGTGTGAAGAAAGAGCAGAGGAAGAAAGAAGACCCTATCATTAAGACTCCTAATCCGCATGTAGAACCTCCTTATACTTACTTGATGGCCTGGCTGGTTCTACATTGCCCTACTCTGATGAGTCCTGCAGATTCACAGATTGATTTAAGTGCTCCAAAAGTGCAGCACTATGAGAGGTCGCAATGGAAAGGGGGCTACATGGCCGCGATCCGCAAGACCCTTCGTTGTTTCTCAACTTTTGAGTTGTTTAGATGTTTTCCATACTTCCCGAATGCTGGGTACGGGGAAGAATTCACGGATTCTGCTGGTACTGATAAATTCACTATCCTATCTTTGGGGTGATTCTGGTGGTTGTTGAATATCTGCCCAGGACATTTGGTCCTTCGTTTTGGGAACCTCTGCTATATAGAACCTTACTATCCGAGTCGTTTTGCCTGTCAGTGTTGGCAGTGAAAATTTCTAAGTTAAAAGGACTTTCCACAACAGAACGCGGAGCTAATTCAATAGCCCCGCGTTTGGTTATATTAACCCTGCGTTTGAATAAAATGCGGAGATGATTAATAGCTCCTCGTTGATTCCGCAGTCTAGCTTGTATTAGCCTCGCGTTTGAGTAAAACGCGGAGATGATCAATAGCTCCGCGTTAGCTCCGCGTTTTGGTTATTTAGCGCCGCGTTTTGATGCGATTAAAGCTCCGCGTAAGCAGATAACCAGAATCTCAAATTGATTGAGATTATGATTCTGGGCTTATCCAAATACCCGAATCAAGTCTAATCAGAATTCCATCAAAACTAAGATATTTGATTGGAATCCTTGATGAATGCGAGTTCTATTTAGATAGAAACTCTTGCATTAACCTGGGGCTATAAATACCTTCTTGGTGAAACCCTAAAGGATCTTTTGGAAGTTTTGGTAAAGTTCGAGTTACGCGTGAGAGCCTTGAACTAATTAAAACCAGAGATCAGAGTTCTTCTTCTTTTTGGCATCGGAAGCCTCCTATCAATCCTTTGGCAATTCAAGTACGAGAGAGAGCCTTGAAGCCTTTGCTGATCATCTTCTGAAATCTTGGAGAATTCAAGTTACGCACAGAGCCTTGAGTTCGTGAAGATCAGAGAAAACCACCATCTTCTTTCTGGAGTTCTTGAGAAGTTCGAGTTACGCGAGAGAGCCTTGAACGAATCAAAACCAGAGAAGATCGTCTATATTCGGCCGATATCTTTAAAAGAGAAGATTTCAACGTACCGATCGTCCAAAGGAACTGCTTGACAGATCCCATCGCCACAGATCCCACAATATTGTAAAAGAGAGAGATTGAACTATAAAATCCTCTCGTTTGTTCTTTTTTATATCTTGTTCACTTTCATTGTAATTTAAGTTAATTCAATGGGAGGAAGCGAAGGAACTTTTGCGACGAACAAACTGGCGACCACAGTAGGAGCCATCTCTTTCACTGATGAAGAGATTGTGGCGCAATCGGACGCGGAGCTAACTCTAGAGGACGCGAGGCTATGGTCCCTCGCAAATTGGCTCGCGCTACCTGCGAGACCAATCTCTACCGCGTTAAACGCGAAGATACAACTTGCCTTAAAAGCAAGGAAAAGCCAGCGTGTGATTTTTCACGCGAGGCTGGTAATACTGGCGAGTTACGCAAAATTCCTGACACTCGCGAGTTACGCGAGTATAAAAATTATTCAAAGCCAGCGTGTGATTCTCCACGCGAGGCTATTACTGTGCCTAGCGAGAGACGCGAAGCTAGTAAGGGTTGCGCTAGTCGCAGACTACCCAACACTCGCGAGTTACGCGAGTATAAAAATTATTCAAAGCCAGCGTGTGATTCTCCACGCGAGGCTATTACTGTGCCTAGCGAGAGACGCGAAACCAGTAAGGGTTGCGCTAGTCGCAGACTACCTAGCACTCGCGAGTTACGCGAGTATAAAAATTATTCAAAGCCAGCGTGTGATTCTCCACGCGAGGCTATTACTGTGCCTAGCAAGAGACGCGAAGCCAGTAAGGGTTGCGCTAGTCGCAGACTACCCAACACTCGCGAGTTATGCGAGTATAAAAATTATTCAAAGCCAGCGTGTGATTCGCCACGCGAGGCTATTACTATGCCTAGCGAGAGACGCGAAGCCAGTAAGGGTTGCGCTAGTCGCAGACTACCCAATACTCGCGAGTTAAGCGAGTATAAAAATTATTCAAAGCCAGCGTGTGATTCTCCACGCGGGGCTATTACTGTGCCTAGCGAGAGACGCGAAACCAGTGATACTTGCAATAAACGCAAGACTTCTGACACCCACAAGGAACGGGAGGATGATTGATAGATAGTTGTCAGTCGTAAAAACCGCGCTAAGCGCAATGCTATGATCTGCGTCAATCGCGAAGATAAGCCAGCGTGCAAGAACTTCCCTTCACGCGGGGCTATTATTCCAGAGGCTAAACTTCCAAGGACACACCAAGCCAGCGAGAAACGCGAGGCTAGTGTGGATCAGCGCGGAGCTATTTTTCAGGCCCGCAATATGAAACGCGAGGCTATTCCTAAGCCACGCGAGGATCAGTCCGACTCCAGAGTCAGGGTTGATCAATCAAAGAAGCTTCAGTGGATTCCTAAACACTCTCAAGAGTTGAATGGACCTCTTGATTTCATGACTAGAGGCACTGACCTCAGGGAGCATCTCTCTAAGAAGAGAGGCATAGATCAACTTCAAATTGAACATATTTGCCATTGCTAACAACTTGTGATAGCAGTATCAGCCGTGATGAATAACTGTGGCTGCAGCAAGAACAGGATATCTGTGTTCGACCGATTAAATGAGTCAAACCAGAATCCTGCTAAGAAGACAAGAACCACTCCCCTGAAACAAGGGAGAGCTGTAACTTCCAACATGGTAGGAAAATGGAAGAAAATTACAGAGACGGATGATGATTCAGAATCGAGCGATGATGAACTTCATCGTATTACTCGACTAAGATCAGGAGCCGTTCCGCCCCGAAATTATAAAAAGCTCGCAGGGGGTTCTTACGACGAGGACAGCGATAATTCAGCCATAGCCTCACCTCGTTCCTCCGCGTCATCTAGACTACAGAAGTCAGCATCGCACATGGCAGATAAATCTGGTGATATCAATCAGAGATTTGAGGCTCAAGAAAGAATGATTCGAGAGCAACAGAAAACGATTGAAGATCTTAAGATGCTACTTTTAAAAGTTGTTGAAGATAATGCTAAACAGGGCAAGAAGACTCCAAATGAAGAAGAACAGGAGGAGAAAGCCCACTCGATGCATGAGGAAGAAGATAGATTTTCTTTTCATGATCCGGATGAAGAAAATCTTGAAAAGTTACAGAATCAACTCGAAGCCTTGATGCGTAAAAAAGAGTTGAAGGAGTCAGAAGTCTCTAGACCATATCCAGCAGAATGGGATGTGGTACCCTATCCTCTAAAGTATAAGCCGCTCAAGTTGGAGCCCTATGATGGGAAGGGATCGCCCAGTCAGCACATCTATTATTTCTTATCCCAAGCAGGACACTTAATGGGTAATGATCCCATCATGACCAAAGTATTTGCAAGTACTTTGCGAGGGTCTGCCTTTACTTGGTTCATGCAGCTGCCCCCAGGTACTATTAATACCTGGTTAGATGTTGAGAAATTATTTCTCTCACGTTTCTTCGAGGATGACACCGAGATAACGGTTCATTCCCTCCTTGCAACTAGGCAGGGGGAACAGGAAGCGGTTAAAGATTTCATAGAAAGGTTTCGGGAGAAGTCCGTACATTGTAAACACGGAATGATCCAGGAAACTCTAGTCGAGACATGTCGACACAACCTTAAGACCAATGTGCTCCTCAAAATGGGGGTCGTAGAGTCTAAGACGTGGAGGGACCTGCTCAAACAAGGAGAGCAAGCTGAAGACTTGATTCGCCGAGTTGAAGAGTCCCGCGGGCCAAGAAGTGCTGGGGGTAGTAAATCATATACCCAAAACAACAGCAACAAGAATAAAGGGAAAGCAGTAATGTCATCAGAAACTGCTCCTCAGAAAACCAGTCCTCCGCCAGAGCCGAAATCTCAAGGTCAGCGAGGGTCAAGGCAAATTAGACCGCAGCAAGAAAGGAATTACACTTTCAAAGCTGAACAGACACCAGTCCTCTTTCACCTGCTCCAAAAGAAGGGAATGCTAAAACTTCCGGAGAATAAGAAGCCAGAAGATGCGGGTAAGACTAAAGACCCAAATTACTGTCTTTATCACCGGAATGTTGGGCACCCTACCAGGGATTGTTTTCCCCTTAAGAACAGAATTCAAGCACTAATAGAGGCTGGAGTTCTGACGCTTAAGGAAGAACAGAAGAAAGTCACTGCCAATATGGCAACCATAATGGTTGGAACCCACGAGTTTCCCGCAGGAGTGACCCCAATCCCTAAGGGTAAGATGGTCACAAAGAATCTTGATCCGCACAATAAAGCCCAAGGGGGACTTGTCCCCGTAACAACCCAAAAGGGGGAAGTTATGTGGGTTCACCCTGATTTGCCGGAAGATGAACAATGGACTACTTCAAGAAGTCCAGAGAAGAAATGGGCTGTCAATGCCATTTCTGCTGATATAAAGGG
Organism: Dracaena cambodiana; assembly: GCA_036321105.1. Taxonomy (NCBI): domain Eukaryota; kingdom Viridiplantae; phylum Streptophyta; class Magnoliopsida; order Asparagales; family Asparagaceae; genus Dracaena; species Dracaena cambodiana. The sequence goes on along the minus strand of JAYEPQ010000016.1, from coordinate 2,551,690 downwards.
AGAATATATAGCTTCAGGCGCCTTCACAAGTTCTGAAGAAGAACCCGAAACTATGGCCACCCATCAAGATGGGGCAGGCCCTTCCAGTACTCGATCTGGAAAGACATATCTTAAGGACTACACTAGAGTGGATCCAAAAGATATCTATGCAGAACTTGCAAAGCCTGCGAAGCAGAAAAGACTTCGTTTCCAGAAGAATTCTACCAGAGATGAAGGAGCCAAAGAAACTCTCTTCGAATTTGACATAATCGCGCAGTTGGCTAATATCCCAGCACGGGTGACGCTTTACGAATTGTTGAGATTATCAAAATCAACACGTGAAGCTCTAAGAGAGGCCTTGGCAGACTCTGAGTCGTTCCTAGCTCAGATTGTCGAGCCGGCCATCGAAGAGCGGGACTCTTGCCCCCACTGTCATCAAGTGAGGAGGCAGGTCCCACAAATTATCTTCTCTCCAGAAGACATGCAGGTGAGGAATATAAAGCATAATAGGCCTTTATATTTCACTGGATATGTCGGGTCCACAAAAGTGGACCGAATTCAGATTGATCCAGATTCTGCACTCAGCGTCGTGCCCAGTAGATTGATGCAGCTATTAGGGATTTCCCTTCATCGCTTGACACCTACACACACTACCATCTATGGATTCAACGCTAATAATAGCCATCCTCTTGGTAAGATCCGATTGCGGTGTCAAATTGGAGACTTGAAAACGGAGGTTACATGCTATGTAATTGATACTGATACCTCCTACAATATTTTATTGGGGCGACCTTGGATTCACTCTCATATGATAGTTCCGTCGACTCTTCACCAGTGCATGAAATATTGCGATGAGGAAGGAGAGGTCCGGACACTAATTGCTGACAAGCAGCCATTCAAAGGGTTGGAAAATTACTTCACAGATGCTGCACTCTACAAGCCAGCACATGAAGCCTCCAATGACGGTCTTAGCAAGTCTCCAAAGCCCGACGACAGTGGCAATGAAGCCGACACTGAGTACGAGTTCCTTGGAGAAGATGATGGGGGTGATTACGAAATCAACCCTCACCTAGATCTTAACTTAGGTCTTGATAATATAGTGGATGTAATAGAAAGTGAATGGGTTATTAATGAAAGTGTAAAGTTAGTCTACGAGCATACTGTAGCTACTGAGTCTGAGCCCTCTTGTACCTCCACCGAAGCGGATGACCTGACCGAACTTGAAGTTCTGGCGGCATATCATTTGCCCCTCAAGTCTTCCCTCCTCTCTCAATTAAAAATAACCGAGGATCAAGGGCACTTATTTGAAGTGCCTCCCCGACAGAAGTCCCAAAGGCCGATCATGTTCGGCAAAGTGGCCACGTCGCCTCGACAGAGGCAAAGTAGTGAAAGTGATGAACAAACATCACCTCAATTTCACTTATATGAGCAAAGGTCCCGACAGATGATGGAGAAAATGGGATATAATTTTACCCAGAAGCCGGGATTAAACTTCGGAAAAGGGCGGCGGAATCTCATACCCTCGTTTAGACCGAGAGGAAAGAGTCCTGATTATTATCAGAAGACCCGCAGGGGGTTGGGCTATGTGTCTACTCCACCCTCATCGCCATCCAAGGATGAAGAGAGTTCTTCGGATAAAGAAGAAATATCTTCACCAGATCATGATTCAGATATAAGCACCGGTACTTGGTTTCAGTCTTTGACAGCCAATATGGTTTCAGCTGCGCCAGAAAGCGACGAGGAACCAATCGACGTTCAAGATGATGCTTGGGCTAGGCATATGGATACTCTCTGGGATGTCCGCTTTGAACAGCGTGACCCGCCCACAGAAGACAAATTAATACAGGTTAACATGGGAACAGAAGAAAACCCGAAACCCATTTTCATAAGCGACACACTAACTTCTTTAGAAAAGGAGGAACTTATATCTCTTATCAAAGAGTATATAGATGTGTTCGCATGGAGTTATGAAGATATGCCTGGGCTTGACCCTCAAATTGCCACACACCGGTTAAATATAAAAGAGGATGTCAAACCTGTTAAACAGCAACAGAGGCGTTTTCGACCGGAATTGATGGAGGCAATAGTTGCTGAGGTCAACAAGCTTATACAATCCGGGTTCATCCGTGAAGAACAACATCCTGACTGGGTGGCAAACATAGTGCCAGTTCGCAAAAAGAATGGCAAAATCCGGATATGCATTGACTTTCGAGATCTGAACGCTGCATATCCCAAGGATGAATTTCTACTCCCCATCACCGACGTGATGATCGATAATACTTGCGGTTATGAAAGGATGTCCTTTATGGATGGCTTCTCAGGTTATAACCAAATCAAGATGCACCCAGATGATGAAAAGCATACAGCTTTCAGAACGCCACAGGGGGTATACTGTTATACGGTGATGCCATTCGGATTAAAGAATGCAGGTGCCACTTACCAACGCGCAATGAGCGCCATATTTAAAGAACACCTACGCAGAACAGTAGAGTGCTATGTGGATGACTTAGCAGTTAAAAGCAAAGACAAAGAAGATCATCTTCACGATTTAAGAGTGGTCTTCGATCTTATGAGGAAACATCATTTGAAGATGAATCCCACTAAGTCATTCATGGGGGTATCCAGCGAGAAGTTTCTAGGGTTCGTAATAACTTCAAAAGGAATTTTCCTCGACCCTGAAAAGGTAAAAGCGATTAGTGAAATGTCGCCTCCCCGCAATCTTAAGGAATTAAGGGGATTACAAGGAAAACTCGCTTATATTCGGCGCTTCATATCCAACTTATCTGGACGATGCCAACCATTCTCCAAACTTATGAAGAAGGGAGTGTCCTTCATATGGGATGAGGCATGTCAGCAGGCATTTGATGACCTCAAGGAGTACCTTACTAAGCCTCCTGTACTAATGGCACCAGCCCCTGGGCAGCCCTTCCTTATATATGTAAGGGCCATGGATAATGCTTTAGGAGCATTACTTGCTCAATATAATGAGCACGGCCATGAACATGCCCTCTACTATTTAAGTAGAGCAATGATTGGGACCGAACAGCGATATACCCCGATTGAAAAAGAATGTTTAGCCCTAATGTTTGCTGTTCAGAAAATGCGACACTACCTTTCGGGGTAAACAATTCATGTCATATCACGGGTTAATCCCTTGAAGATTCTGATGACAAAACCGGGATCCTTGAATGGCCGATTGGCAAAATGGGCGCTCTTACTATCGCCCTATGACATACATTTTGTCCCTCAAAAGGCCATGAAGGGACAGACAATCGCTGATTTCCTTGCAGACCATCAAATTTGGTCCAAATTAAAGCAGACATCAGAAGTCAACACAGTTACCAAAGAACAGCCTTGGCAAATGTTCTTTGATGGTGCCGCGAGACGATCTGCTGCTGGAGTGGGGGTTGTACTAATATCTCCACATAAACATATATTGCCTAACGGTTACTCATTAACAGAACCGTGCACTAATAATGTAGCGGAGTACAACGCGCTCATTATCGGCTTAAAAATAGCTCTGCAACTGGGGGTGAACCATCTAGAGGCATATGGAGATTCTAAGCTCATTGTCAATCAGATGACAGGTGAGTATGAAGTCAGACATGAAGCCCTCATCCCCTATCATCAGCTAGCTATTGAGCTAGCAGGATATTTTGAACAATTCTACATATATCACGTATCTCGAAACGAGAACATTTATGCAGATGCTCTTGCCGCATTAGCAGCAACGCTGGCAATCCCGCCAGGTGAAGCTAAAAGCATCACCATTGGTAGCAGAGAACTCCTCCACCCAGATGTGGTATCTCAAACCGAAGAGGTATGCCAGATTGGCTTAAACTTAGAGCCCCGTGATTGGCGATTTCCGTTTGTGGATTATGCTTTGCATGGGATATTACCAGAAGATCCTAAGAAAGCCACCTCAATAAAGAGGAAGGCCCAAAGATTTTATTATGACCATAAACTTCAGACTTTGTATAGAAAGTCAAGAGGTGGTCTATTGCTATGCTGCATATCGAAAGCAGAAGCAGAACAAGTGCTGAGAGAAACACACGATGGAGTATGTGGAGCTCATCAGCCCGGTCCTAAACTTGGAGACCGTATAAGAAGGCTAGGGTACTACTGGCCGAGCATGGTTACGGAAGCAATGGCATACGCTAAACGATGTCATGCATGCAAAATACATGCCAATTTTATTCATCAACCCCAAGAATACTTGCACAATACCGTCGCAAGCTGGCCATTTGAAGCCTGGGGAATGGACATTGTAGGGCCAATAACTCCCCCGTCATCCAGAGGACATCGGTTTATTCTTGCAATAACCGATTATTTTTCAAAAGGGGCCGAAGCCGTGCCCATGAAAGAGGTGAAGACGACAGATGTGATCAAGTTCGTCAAGCATCATGTCGTTTACCGATTTGGCGTCCCCCGACGGATTATTCATGATAATGGTTCGCAATTCATCAGTCAGGGATTCTCCAGATTCTGCAATAAATTCAGAATCAAAGATATCGCTTCTACACCATATAACCCTGCGGCTAATGGGTTGGCCGAAGCTTTCAACAAGACGATCATCAAACTCCTTCGGAAGTTCGTCTCTTCCAATAAACGAGATTTGGATGAAAAGTTAGGAGAATGTTTGTGGGCCTATCGCACCACCGTTCGCACCCCGACTAAAGCAACCCCGTTCTCTTTGGTTTATGGAAGTGAGGCTGTTCTGCCTCTTGAAATCCAGATACCATCATTAAGAGTGGCTTTAGCCACAAAGATGACGACAGAAGAACGCCATCAGCAAAGATTGCAAGAACTAGAGGCGTTAGATGAAAAACGTCTCAGGGCTCAACAACAAATTGAGTTGTATTAAGCCCGAATATCTCAAACGTTCAATAAGAACGTTAAACCGAGGACCTTTAAACAAGGAGACTTGGTTCTGGCTGTTAAAAGGCCAATGGTGCTAACCCACAAGACTAAGGGTAAGTTTGAACCCAAGTGGGAAGGACCGTTTATTGTCGAGACAGTCTACTCCAGTGGAGCTTATCGCTTAATGAATCAAGACGGCGATAGGATGATGATGCCGATCAATGGCAAATTTCTGAAGAAATACTATGCTTAATATCTCTGGGAGTATAAGCCTCCAATTTATCCAAGTTACGCAGATGAGCACTTGGACTTCTTCTATTCTGGTGATTTTAACCCACTAAACTTGGTGCGTTTGGTTCTCAAGTTTGAACCCCCATCAGTCTTTTTCTAGGCATGCGCATTGTGCGCCTCTGACCTAAACCCTGGCGTGTCTGGTTCTCAAGTTTGAACCACCTCCAGTCTTTTTCTTAGGCATGCGCAGTTTAGCGCCTCTGACCTAAACCTGGTGAGTTTGGTTCTCAAGTTTGAACCACCATCAGTCTTTTTCTAGGCATGCGCATTGTGCGCCTCTGACCTAAACCCTGGCGTGTCTGGTTCTCAAGTTTGAACCACCTCCAGTCTTTTCCTAGGCATGCGCATTGTGCGCCTCTGACCTAAACCTGGTGTGTTTGGAGTGCCCAGTTCAAGTTACGCGAGAGAGCCTTGAACCACCTCCTGTTTGGTTCTCAAGTTTGAACCACAACCAGTCTTTTTCTTGGGCATGCGCAATTTGGCGCCTCTGACCCAAAACCTGGTGTGCTTAGTTCTCAAGTTTGAACAGCCCCCAATCTTTTCTTAGGCATGTGTAATTGTGCGCCTCTGACCTAAACCTGGTGCGTTTGGTTCTCAAGTTTGAACCACCTCCAGTCTTTTTCTTAGGCATGCGCAGTTTGGCGCCTCTGACCTAAAACCTGGTGAGTTTGGTTTTCAAGTTTGAACCACCTCCAGTCTTTTTCTTAGGCATGCGTAATTGTGCGCCTCTGACCTAAACCTGGTGTGTTTGGAGTGCCCAGTTAAAGTTACGCGAGAGAGCCTTGAACCACCTCCTGTTTGGTTCTCAAGTTTGAACCACCATCAGTCTTTTTCTTGGACATGCGCAATTTGGCGCCTCTGACCCAAAACCTTGTGTGCTTAGTTCTCAAGTTTGAACAGCCCCCAATCTTCTTTTAGGCATGTGTAATTAAACGCCTCTGACATAAAAGTATGAATTGCCCAACGCCAACTAGGCAATGGGAAGATAACAAGTTTCTCGCCAACCCATCATGCTGGGGTAAAAGTATGAATTGCCCAACGCCAACTAGGCAATGAGAAGAGAACTAGTTTCTCGCCAACCCATCATGCTGGGGTAAGAGTATGAATCGCCCAATACCGATAAAGTAAAGGGAAGAGGAAAAGTTTGGCATTTAAGCCCAAACGTATTCCTCGACAACTCACCATGTTGAGCGAAATAACATGGCTAGCCCAACTCAAACGGTAGTTGGTAAAGACTAATCAAATCCGTTAATAGCTGGGGGTTTGCTAAAAATCCCATATTAAACTTTAATTGTTATTTCGGTTCAAGAAATTGAGCATAAACGGTACAGAGATAAATCATTTTGACGACAGGTTATTTGTTGGGCAAGCAAATCTGTTTTGAAGCCGGCAAATAAAAGAGTCAAAAGAATCATCTTTATTAAGGTGAAGATACAAAAAGAATTTCAAAGAAACATAGTAAAGTTATCTCTCTCCCGTTTACGAAGTTCTTATTACAAGGAAGATAAAAGTATAAAGAGAGATGAAACTATTGGCCTCCCAGAAGTTTCAATTGGTTTATTGTCTCGTCCAAATTTCTACGATGAGAAGCCTCCACGGTTTGCTGAGCTTGCCTACGCAACTCATCATCACTTATTAAAAGTTTTTGCTGACGAGATTCTTCTATGGCACGATTCCTGGCCATCTCTTCCTGCTGAATCTGCTTCTGCTGGACAAGCAACATCTCCCGTTTCTTGACAGATTCTCCTAATTGGAGTTCATTTTCTATCAAGGTGGCCCGAGCTCTCGCAATCGTCTCCTGGGCTTTAGAGATGGCCGCCTGACTTTCCTCAATTCCGAAGTTTACCCTCTGCAGGTCGCCAAGAACGGATTCCCGACTGGCCTGGAGCTCTGTCAGCTCCTGAGACCATCTCTCCTCCTGCTGCCTTAAAATATTTCTTTGAGATAAGGATTCTGCTCGAAGCCGCGCCAGCTCTATCTCAGTGATCGCCTCCACATCCGCCTGACGGAGTGTGTGTAGCGTGGTCACCTGCTCTTCTAAAGCTGCAAGGCGGGCCCGATATGGAGCTGCTCGATCTTGTCCACCAAATTCTTCGATATTTCCTAAATAGCGGAGTAACAGTGGACGTGCGAAGTTGAAGAAATCGTGGCCATCAAGAACCATCTCGACACATCTTCTTAACAAATGCATAAAATCCTCGACAGTGAAACCGAAAAGTCTTTCAAGAGGATTTGCATTGTCGGTAGGCAAAGTAGGTAATGCCAAGAAAGGTGTCGTAAATAAGGTAGCAGTAGTGGCTGGGATTGGAGAAGAGGAAGTCCGTCCCTGCATTAAATTCATGATCTGAGGGACCAGTAGAGCCAGTGCAGATCTGGAAGAATTGGAGACCCCAGACGAAGTACCGTCGGTACAGATCACTTGGGTACCCCCACCAACAGGAAGAGAAGATGGGACCACTTCGCCTGAAGTTTCTCCGGTAGGAGAAGCATCTTCGAATGAGAATTTCAAATTATTCTCCTCCCCTGCTGGAAGGCTTGGAGTTGGAAGAGTTGCAGGTATCTCAGCAGCCACGACAACAGACGACGTTAAAATCGCTGACTGAGAAGGCACTCCAACGACCGTGGGAAATGTCTCAGAAGAGCAAACGGGTGTTGGAGATGGCATGCTAGGAGAAGGTGTAGCCTCATTAGCAGCAGCTGCAATAATAATCTCAGTTCTCTCGTCACTTCTCAATTCGTCAATTGGGGGAATTGAAGAGGAAACAGAGGCAGGAGCCGGTGTGGAATAATCAGCCGCAAACTCACTAGCAAAGCTACCTACACCACCAACAGAGCCAGAATGGTCCATTCTATCGTCAGACTCTACTTGGGTAGTCGAGTGCATTGGCGAAAGAAGTTGATCACCTACATTTCAGAAGACCAGAAAAGCAGTGTTACGTTAAAATAATGACGGGTAAAAGATAAAATATTAAAGGCCATACCAGGCGATACGAGTCCAGTTGTCGGACTTGAAGGGGGAGCCATTGTTGTTTCCAGCAGTGTACCCGTCTCGCTACCCGTTAGTTGCACCCCAGGTTCTGCCACAGGCTCTGCGGCCGAGGGAGCTGAAATCTCAGCAACACTTGGAGCTTTGGCAGGTTCATCCTCCCTTGCCAATGCTGGGGGTACAGCTGAAGCCAACAAGTCGGAAGCAAGTTTGATAGCCACTTCTTGGGGGACTATCAAGGTTTCCTGCCCCAATTTTTGCTTCTTACCAGGCATTTTCTTTAAAGTGCCGCGGCATTTGAGAGTTGGACTCAGGGAACGACTGACAATAGGCTGAGGAACTCCACCAGCACCAGCATCATCATCATCATCACCGGCATCATCGTCTGATTCGCTGATGTCCGAAGGCTCAGCCGCAGCGCCAAGGAATTCTTCCATTCCTTTTATCCTTACCCTAGAAGCACCCTGACGGCTAATATAGAGGGCTTCAATCTCTTTGCAACAACTGCGATTGAGAGAGAAGCCGGGCACGTCAGCATTCGCAATGTTGAACCAATTGCAGGAGCTGAGGGTCATGGCCAATTCTGGCACCTTCTGGGGCAAGGAGAATTCAGCTTCGGTCCCGCCCGCTGCAAAATGGAACCAGCCACGAGCACCTTCGTATAAATTTCCCTCGTAAGCGAGATCTTTATTTGGATTACCCACATAAAGTTGAGAATATCCAAACTGGCGAGTAAAGCGACTCGGAGTATATGACTCAATCTAACACTGGAGATCTTGACGATACACCAAGTGTCCGGGACGGATGTTGAGAAGCCACCAGAACGCTCCTGCAGATAAAGTAGTGAACTTATCAGCTCCCATGGCATCCTTTAGCCTCGTCCCATATCCTCCGCCGGGAAAGTCAGGAAAACACCGGAAGATCTCGTAATTCTGAAAGCTACGAAGAGTCTTCCGAATCTGGGACATATAATTCTGCCTCCATGAAGAACGTTCATACAGTTCTACAAGGAAGCACTTTTCGCCCGAACGACGCTCTGGCGCACTCATTAAAGAGGGACAGTGCAAGACAAGCCACGCCATCAAATAGGTGTAGGGCATCTCCACCCTAGGGTTTGGAGTTTTCGGTTGGGCAGTCTCTTTCGACTTGCCCTTTCCTTTCCCCTTGACCTTAATAGTGGGGAGGAAATCACGACAGAATACCCTCAGTCCATACTGCAAATTGCATACCATAGCGGGAAGGAGTCCAAGGGGTCGGCCGTATGCAAGAAGAACCGCTGGATATACCACGGTCACTGCAATCGCTTCCTTGGGCAATGACGGCACGACGCATCTTTTGAGCCACAGCATCAGAAACCCGACAATGAGACCTCTGTTGGAGATCGGAAACTGGGCTTGATAGTGATAGCTCTTAAATGAAGTACCAGGACCGTATCCATTCTCATTGGATTCAGTGGTATAATATAATAGATGGCGGCCCTTAGCAATACGGTGATCAATCTCTGAGCCATAGATGGGTGGATGACCATGGATAATGGCCGAGCTATCCTTAGAATTTAAGTTGGCAAAGAGATATTCGGCCCACTTCTTGTGACCAATACCGCGATTACGCGCACCCGTCAAGTCAGCGCAAATATGATAATGGCACATCATCTCCCAGTATGTGGCATGGATGCGCTCGTCCCTCGCCAATAGCATGTTCAACTCATCAGTGGTAGGGATATACTCCTCGTAAGGGACTTCGCCCATCGAGAGCCCAGAAACCTCAAACATCTCGTGGAGAGCGAACCCTAGCTCACCCACTGGTGTAAAGAAAGTACAGGTTTCAGGGTTATACATCTCCAAGAGGCAGTAAAAGTGATAAGCACTCTGGGGAAACCCGAATTGGACATTCCTGATGGCTTTATACAAGCCAATATCCTTTAAAATGGGCTCGTGGGAATCCAGCATGTACTGAACAAGGCGTGCCCACCACATATTGTTAGAAGAATGAACCCAGCCTGGCATCCTGAAGTCGCTAGCCGGGTACTGACCATCCTTCGCCAAGAACTCACTTAAGAAAGTTCGGGCACGAGATGGGACTTCACCCACTGGAAGCTCCTTGCCAAATCGGCCTGGAAGCAAGCCAGTAATGCATCTTGGGGAACCATCTTGATAAACCCCTTTTGCACCAAATTTGCCTGTTGGGACGCCATCTTGCTCCCGAGTCAGTCCCCACTTTAATTCTCGAGGCATCGCTAGCCTCTGAAGATAAAGCAGAGGATAGCTACGATCCATTCTAGGCAGAAACATCAGCATTTCGCCTGAGTTATATAACCAAACACGTTCCCCTTCAGAGAGGATCTCATCTGATTGATCCATCTGGTCTCCAAAGAGGAAGGCGGGTTTCTCCATCGCCTTTCTGTTCACATCTTCAAAAGCTGCGTCAGTTATGATTTCTCGCGCAGTAGTGGGGTGGTACTTGATCAGCTTCTCCTTGCGTTCCTTCGGGTCTGGCTTGTATGAGGGCAGGATGGTAGTGAAACGGAATTGGCCGGAGGGATCAGAACCCCCAGCAAAGCCGAAGTAGTTCTTGTGGGGAAGAGATTCCATCGAATACCCTACTGCAAAAAGAAAGCAGAGTGAGAGAAGTTTCTATAAGACAGAAAAAATTCTCTAAGTATGGACGCGCGAAGCTAAAAATTAGAACGCGCGAAGCTAAGAATAGCGCCGCGCGAAGCTAAAAATTAGACCGCGCAGAACTTGAAAGAGCCTCGCGTTTTTAGGTCGACTGCTACTTAAAAGAGCCTCGCATTTTCAGCGCGACTGCTACTTAAAAGAGCCTCGCGTTTTTAGCGCGACTGCTACTTAAAAGAGCCTCGCGTTTTCAGCGCGACTGCTACTCAAAATAGCCTCGCATTTTCAGCGCGACTGCTACTTGAAATAGCCTCGCGTTTTCAGCGCGACTGCTACTTAAAATAGCCTCGCGCTTTAAACGTGAGGATGACGCGATAGCTTCGCGTAAGAAGGCAGTCAGAGACTTTTCTTCTTCTCCAAGCCTTACGGCAGGAGTACGGCGATCTCGCCGGTAAAGGAGTTGATTGATCAGTTAGATTTAAGCCAAATCACTCTAGAAATGTTCTAAAGAGTCTCGATGAAGAGATTCTTACCCCCGATAGGCGAAATGTGGGCTGGCGCGTCGCTGCCTTGGCCGCCGCCACCACTGCTTGCGCCAGTCGCCGAAGATGGAGCCGCTCGAGAAGTAGCACGAGTTTTGGGTGCCATTGCTGAGAAAAATCGACTGAAAATTTGGAGAAACTCGGTCGGAAGAAGATTGGGTCGTCTGAACTCTGATCGCCTGAATCTCTAAGTTTCTGAAAAATTCTCAAATAGAGTGAGAAGAATAAGAAATAGAGATTTCTTTTAAATGGAAGGAACCGCCTCTTGGAATTCAGCGCGAGTTTCGGAGAAAGTGACTGGTCAGTTACTCTCTAAAACGCGAAGCTATTAGCCTCGCGCGACTATGGAAATGCGAAGTTGTTTAACTCCGCGCAACTTTACAAAACGCGAAGATAGCCTATGCCTTAGCTTCGCGTTTTCACTTAAAAACTTAGATTTTTGACGAGTGCAATTGAGCGCTTCCATCTAAGTTAAAGTGATCCTTATCCGATCATTTGGGTATTATCAGTCTAAGTTATGCAGAAGTGCCTTAGACTATTTTACCAAAATTATTGACCATCTGTTTGTTGAGCAAGCAAAATTCTTGAAGCTAACAGATAGAGAGGAAAATAATTTATCTTTATTCATGAAGCAAGAGATTACAAAGAGGGAGTTATAACTCTCCCAAAAGCTTTTACATGATCAACTTGTCAATAACCAAACAGTAAGATTTCTCTACGGGGTGTTGAAGCTCAGTTCCCTGGTTCACATGCAAAAGAATTTAAGATTTCTCTACGGGGTGTTGAAGCTCAGTTCCCTGGTTCACATGCAAAAGATCTCCTCTGCAAATGTCAACTAGGATCTGTCATCTGAAATGAAGCACGAGAGGAAAGGAAAGTGCTGCACTGAAGCGCAATTCTGCACTGCAAGTGCTGCAGCTCCTTATTTACAGCCCCTTCTGGAGTTTATCTCTCGGAGCCAGAGCTTGAAACTTGCAACTATATTGTAAAGCATATGCTTCTGACTTCCTTAGAGTCACTTCTGCTGATGAAGATCGATGGACCCACATACATTCCTCTTCAGAAAGGATTGAACTTACTGCAAAAGGAACAGATTTCCAAAAGAGTGAAAACGCGGAGCTAAGCTAACTCCGCGCACAGTTGAAGAAATAGCCTCGCGCTTTAAACGCAGAGGATGATGCGATAACTTCGCGAAAAGGGGGACAAGATTTCTTTCCGCTCTTTCCTTCTCTTTCAAATTCATCGCGACTGCTAATCAAAGATAGCCTCGCAATTCATCGCGACTGCTAATCAAGGATAGCCTCGCAATTCATAGCGACTGCTAATCAAAGATAGCCTCGCAATTCATCGCGACTGCTAATCAAAGATAGCCTCGCAATTCATCGCGACTGCTAATCAAGGATAGCCTCGCAATTCATAGCGACTGCTAATCAAAGATAGCCTCGCAATTCATCGCGACTGCTAATCAAAGATAGCCTCGCAATTCATCGCGACTGCTAATCAAAGATAGCCTCGCAATTCATCGCGACTGCTAATCAAGGATAGCCTCGCGGATTCATTGAGACTACTAGTAAAGCCCCGCGTTTCAAGCGCGAGGACGACACAATAAAACGGCGATCTCGCCAACAAGACAAAGCAATCGTCCAGAATAAATCAAACCAAAATATCTCAGAATGGTTCTTAGAAAACTAGAAGATGAGGTTTTTACCTTCGGAAGACGCTGCATAGACTGGTTCGCCGTCGCGTTTACCTTCACGGCTGCTGCCATTAACGCCGGCAAACTGGCGAAAAGCCAAACACCTCTGGAGAGACATCCTAATGATGAAAATCTATGGAGAATTGAACGAAGATCAGTTGGAGATCATTCGTGAATCACTCGAGTTCTCAGAAATTCTTCGGATGAGATGAAGAAGAAGATGAGCCGGGAGCTCTATTTAAACAGAATTTCCGTCGCTTGGTATTCGGCGTGGAAACTCAGGGTAATTAATGACATAATTACTCATTTCACTGAAGACGAAGTGAAGCTGATTAGCTCCGCGTAAGTGAGCGTAACGCGAGATAGACTTGGTATTCTAACTCCACGTTTCAGTTTAGATATCCAAAGTATTTCAAAATCTGCTGAAGTCTAAACCATTTTGAAAACTTTGGAGGGGGTTCTGTTGGCAGTGAAAATTTCTAAGTGAAAAGGATTTTCCACAACAGAACGCGGAGCTAATTCAATAGCCCCGCGTTTGGTTATATTAACCCTGCGTTTGAATAAAACGCGGAGATGATTAATAGCTCCGCGTTGATTCCGCAGTCTGGCTTGTATTAGCCTCGCGTTTGAGTAAAACGCGGAGATGATCAATAGCTCCGCGTTAGCTCCGCGTTTTGGTTATTTAGCGCCGCATTTTGATGCGATTAAAGCTCCGCGTAAGCAGATAACCAGAATCTCAAATTGATTGAGATTATGATTCTGGGCTTATCCAAATACCCGAATCAAGTCTAATCAGAATTCCATCAAAACTAAGATATTTGATTGGAATCCTTGATGAATGTGAGTTCTATTTAGATAGAAACTCTTGCATTAACCTGGGGCTATAAATACCTTCTTGGTGAAACCCTAAAGGATCTTTTGGAAGTTTTGGTAAAGTTCGAGTTACGCGTGAGAGCCTTGAACTAATCAAAACCAGAGATCAGAGTTCTTCTTCTTTTTGGCATCGGAAGCCTCCTATCGATCCTTTGGCAATTCAAGTACGAGAGAGAGCCTTGAAGCCTTTGCTGATCATCTTCTGAAATCTTGGAGAATTCAAGTTACGCACAGAGCCTTGAGTTCGTGAAGATCAGAGAAAACCACCATCTTCTTTCTGGAGTTCTTGAGAAGTTCGAGTTACGCGAGGGAGCCTTGAACGAATCAAAACCAGAGAAGATCGTCTATATTCGGCCGATATCTTTAAAAGAGAAGATTTCAACGTACCGATCGTCCAAAGGAACTGCTTGACAGATCCCATCGCCACAGATCCCACAATATTGTAAAAGAGAGAGATTGAACTATAAAATCCTCTCGTTTGTTCTTTTTTATATTTTGTTCACTTTCATTGTAATTTAAGTTAATTCAATGGGAGGAAGCGAAGGAACTTTTGCGACGAACAGTCTGTTTGGGTATGATCAGCTCTATGTGGGTAATCCCAATAGGGAATTAAGCTTTGTTGGGAATGTTCTGGAGGGAGCTCGAGCTTGGTTTCATTTTGTTGCAGGTGGAACTCAAGCCAAATTTGATCTTCCGCTCAAGACCCCGAATTCGAATATGAGCTTCTGCTTCTGTAAGTGGTTCGCGGATACTAACTCCGCTCCTCAGAATTTCAATATACACCATACCAGTTTGCGGGAGATCAGAGCTTGGTATGCTCAGAAAAAGAAGGCCGGCAGCATGAAAGTGGCAGGGATGGAGGACTTCAGGGGAGACAGCGCGTCTAATGAATCAGAACAAAGAGAAGAGGACACTGAGATACTGGCTCAGGCTGCCTCCCTTGATGCTTCACCCGATCCGACATCGAGGAAGACTTCTCCTCCATTGTCGTCTTCTCCTGAGAAATCTTCACATAAACGGAAGAGACTAAGGCATTTTAGTGACTTGCCTACCATTCCGCGGGGAACTGATTCGCAGAGTACCATGCCTGAGACAATAACTGCAACACCTACTCCAGTTGCTGAGCCCCTCACTAAAGAATCCAAGGAGGATGAATATGATTCCTCCTTAACTCTTCGCTCCCTCAAAAGGCGTCGGAACCAAGGACCTGTTCTTTGTCATGACCCAGCTCCCACTACTCAAAAGGGTCTGGCTCCTCAAAAGGATTCTACTCCTCCTGTTGGCCAGGCCAACATTGAAGTTAGTGCTCCTTCGGCTTTACAAGAGGACTTTGTGGTTCCTGTTGCTCAGGGCACCACAGATGATGAAGTGCAAATCATTGGGGAGACTCGCGCACCAGACTCTCCAAAGGCAGCACCCCCTTATGAAGATAAATATGAATGGGGCGATGAAGATGACGCCAGTAATGACAGTTTTCGCTCTTATACTCCTCCTTCCGATCATGGTAAGTATGTCTTTTTGAGCGAGGAGGTTCGAACCGAAGTATATGGGCCTGCAGTGTTCGGTTCTGAGGTGTACAGACTTGGAGAATCCAGCGTCCAACCTTTAGCTTTTCATCTTCTTTCTTCGGCAATTATGCTATTTTATCAAATGATACTGTAATACTTAACTATCAATTTTCTTCTTTTTGCTAGCTCCAGTTTCGACTCAGCGCGAAGGTGACTTCCTCAAACAATACTATCGCAGGAGCTAAAACGGGTGAGACGGCCAAAGTTACTACTTCTGTAGTTGATGCTTCAGAAGAAGTGATTCCCTCGGCTGCAATGTCTACGGTTTCGGCCACAGCCACTCCAACTGTTGCTGCAGTTCAAGAGATTATGGTTGGTAGCTCCGCAGAAATTCCCAGGGGTGCCATTCTTCATGGTGCTAGTTTTATTGCGGATCAACCCACTTCTGCCTCCTCCAGTATTACTCCTTCTCATGCAGAGATCGACATGCTTGAGACTGATTTGCTGAAGAACACAGTGGAGACTTTCTTTCTCTTCTTGGACCGCTGTATTGAGAAAATACTGAGGAGGGTTTTTTTGCTTCACTTGCCAATGTTCTCAACATTTATCTAACTGGTATTGTTAGCATTGGTGGGGAGGATAGAGCCGCTCCTTTTAGGCTTATGATAGCTCAGCTCCAAAGTACGCTGAATCCCTGTCGAAAGCCAAAAGTGCTGATAAATCCGAGACAGTGGAAATTATTTTCCAGAAGCTGAAAGAGAAACAGCTTAAGTCTCAGAAGGAGATTCAAGAGAAGTCAACTGTTTGCAAGGTCTCTTTAGAGAAATGTCAATCAGATCGCGAATCTCTGGTTCTTCAAGTAGAGGCCACTGCTTCAATTGTCAAGAGCCATGACGAAGCTATTATTAAGGCTCAAGAGTCCATCTCCAAGGCTCAAACTTTCTTGCCCAAAATAACCAAGGAGCGCGACGAATCAATGAGGAACCTCGTCAACTTATCTCGCCAGCAGGACAATATAAACAAAGATCTCCAGGAGATACATACTGAATTGGCTACATTGGAGGCTGCTGCAGCGCAGAATGTAGTCGTCAGTGACGAGGAATTATGTCGCCAAGCCACTGTTGAAGCTTACGAATCCCTCCAACAAGACATTGAGAATGCGGAGGAGAAAATAAAAGCCCTTTTGAACTATTGAATTGTAGAACTCTTGTATACACTGCTTTAGTTCTCTTTGTAATAGTTCCCTTGTCATTTTATAGAGAACTTCATTTTGGCCTTCTAAGGTACGGTTTTGCAGCTGTTCTCCAAAAACTTGTAGCGAACTTGCCATCTTTTGTCTAAGATTTGCGAACCACCGCAAAACTCTAGTATCTGTATATCTATTTCCACATAAATTTTAGAGGTTCGCGGATTTGCACAATCTATATCTGACCCGCGACTCGGGTTCCGGAATTCTGGCCCGTGATGTTTCGTCTGGAAGTTCGCGGAATAGACCGTAGATTTTTCTAGAATTTATAGAGACTTCCGCGAGCCATGGAATGCAGCCATTTGGGCGGGGAATTCCAAGCGTTGCATGTCTTTATTAATGACGAGATCTCCGGGTTGCGATATCTAAGCGTCCCATGCAACAACAATAAATTCTGTTGAGATCTGAACTGAAAATCTTGACCAAAGATCTCGGTCTTATCTCTTCTAAACTGGAGGTCACAGTTAGCAGCTCGCCTATATAAGGTACATGCTCACTTTAATGAAGATCATTCAGCCGTAAGAAAATTTCTTCGTGACTCTATTCTCTTTTTCTCTTTTGTAGTCGATCCACCAGTGCAACTATCTTTTCTTCTTCTTCGATCGAAGTGATGGATAAGAGTTGGCATGTCACAAGACCTCCAGACTGCATCAATCCAGCGGGGTGTCTCACCGACAAGGTCCTTCTGACCGTAGTCATTTTTCTTAATTAAGGTATATAGCTCTTCTTCTGATTCATACCCTCCTCTTCCTTCTTTTTCTTTCTTTTTAACAAGAATTTATTTCGGCTGCAGGAGATAACCGTAGTTATTCTCCTTAACAATGGCCCAGACCTAATGAGCTCGTAATTGCTTCCAATGCCTCAAGGGGCTTGGAAGGTCTCATGTATCTTTCATGAGAGAAAAGATTTCGGGTCTGGGGCATTGTTTTTTTTCTTCTTTCCTAGTATCCCACAAGGTTGGGGTATTAATGACCAGGACCTTGAATTTGCACAACCCGTTAGTTATATAGCTGGGGTTTGCATTTGGTATGCCCAGTTTTGAACTAATCAATTCACTGGCATCATCACTGGGGGAACCAACAAGGAGGTCCCTGATTATGGTCGGAAAGAATAAACAAGATTATGCCTTTTAAGCCATCATTAAAAAAAAAGGAGGCTACAAGAGCAAATTGGAAGTGGAGACCAGGGAGCAAACTTTTTGATCTGAACCATGACGAAAGAGGCGGTTACAGAAGTAAGTCTGTCATTCCAGAAGAAGGGCCTGCAGAAGCAAACTTTTTGATCTGAACCATGCCGAAAGAGACGGTTACAGAAACAAGTTTTTTCTATTTTTTTTAGTGATTTGTATTTACTCTTATTGGCTGTATAGCACTTAGAGAATTCTATGTAATTTTGTTCTGATGATGAATAAAGAAGTTCTTTTCTTTCTACGTAACTGAGAGTATCTGAAAGATGATTCCGATGTTGATTACCAGAGGTAACTGTTAACTTGATAATTTCGAAATGAATCACAATTTTCTAAGTACCCAAAACTACTATGAATGAAAGAACTTCTTGTTGATAAACTTAATTCGCCAAATGTGTTATTGACTTGGCAAATTTGATGGGCAGGGAAATCTGATTCGCCAGAGGTAATTTTTAACTTGGTAAATTTTGATAGAAGGAAAATCCGATTCGCCAGAGGTAATTTTTAACTTGGCAAATTTTGGAAAAAGTAAAATCCGATTCGCCAGAGGTAATTTTTAACTTGGCAAATTTTGGAAAAAGGAAATCTGCTTCACCAGAGATAATATTTAACTTGGCAAATTTGATATGAAGAAAAATCTGATTCACTAGAGGTAATTTTTAACTTGGCAAATTTTGGAAAAAGGAAATCCGATTCGCCAGAGGTAATTTTTAACTTGGCAAATTTGATATAAAGAAAAATCTGATTCACGAACTAAAGGCTTTTTAGTCCGGAACCAGGAACTTTCATTGACGAAGTTCTGATTACACAGAAACTATTTGCTCATGACTAGCATAGAACTGCCCAGGCCGTATTATAACTGGTGTTCTGCAATTTTGCTAAGAATAATACTTTTTCAAGAACTTGCCATTGATTGGCATTAGAACCTTATCACCATTAGGCTTTGTCAACCGATACGCCCCGTTGGAGTAGACCGTATCAATGACGAAGGGTCCCTCCCCCTTTGGCTGGAACTTTCCCTTAGGTTTCTGGCTTGTTATGATTGGTCTTCTAACTGACAGGACCATATCACCTTTCTTAAAAGTCCTTTGTTTAGTCTTTTTGTTAAAGGTTCTGGAGATCCGCGCCTGATATAGCTCGATACTCTGCTGAGCTTCTAAGCGTTTGTCATCCAAGGTTTCTAACTCTTGGAACCTTTGCAGATGCTTTTCTTCTTCTGTCATCCTTGTTGTTAACACGACTCGTAATGAAGGGATTTGGATCTCCAAAGGCAAGACCGCTTCTGATCCATATACCAAGGAGAACGGTGTGGCATTGGTGGGAGTTCGGACTGTGGTTCGGTATGCCCACAGACATTATCCGAACTTTTCGTCTCAATCCCATTGATTGGATGACACAAACTTCCTAAGAAGTTTTACAATGGTCTTATTGAAGGCCATTGGCTGCAGGGTAGTATGGCGATGAAGCCACATCTTCGATTTTGTATTTGTTACAGAATCTGAAATACACTTGGCTTATGAACTGAGGTCTGTTGTCATGAATTATTCTTCTAGGCACCCCGAAGCGATAAAGCACATGGTGCTTGATGAACTTGATAACATCTGACGATTTTACTTCGGTCAGGGAGATGGCCTCAGTCCACTTTGAAAAGTAATCAGTTATGGCCAAAATGAACCGGTGTCCTCTCGTTGATGGCGGAGAAATTGGCCCTATGATGTCCATACCCCATTGCTCAAACGGCCATGATGTAGCCGTCAGGTGGAGATATTCTGGAGCTTGATGTATAAAGTCTGCATGTATTTGGCAGGCCCTACACTTCTTGGCGTGGTTGACTGCTTCTATCATCATCTTAGGCCAATAATAACCCATCCTTCGGTTTCTATTCCAGAGTTTCGGTCCTGGCTGATGTGCTCCGCAGATGCCAACATGAGCTTCTTTGAGTACCTTTGAGCTTCGCAGTTGGAAAGATAGCGAAGTAAAACTCCGTCGTAGGATTTTCTGTACAATGTCTGGAGTTCCGCGTTGTAGTAAAACCGGATGGCCCTTCTCTGAATGGCTTTGGCTTCTTTTGAACCTTCGGGTAATATCCCGTAAAGGACATAGTCTATATAAGGAAAATGCCAATCTCTTGGCTCTAGGCTAGATGCGCAAGCATCAGCTTCGTTTTCTTGTGGCTTTTTCGTTTCTTCTTTGAACTCATCCTTTAAACAGGCACAACTCCTTGCTGCTTACCATAATTTGCCTTTTAGCATGCTTGGGCAAGGCTAATGTGGCAGCCAAGGAAGCTAGCGAATCCGCATAACTATTGAGGTGGCGCTTTATGTGGCTGATATAGAAACCAGTGAAACCGTTAGCGACCTTGATCACCGCATGATAATACGGCAGGAGGTCTTCATGTTTGACTTCGTACTCCCCTTTTATTTGATTTACAACGAGTTAAGAGTCCCCATATACCTCCAAATATTTGACCCCCAGTTGTTTGGTTATTCTTAAGCCGATTAGGAGGGCGTTGTATTCCGCGACGTTGTTGGAGCACGAGCTTGTCAATGAGTAAGCTTGAGGAATAATGTGGTTGTGAGGAGAGACGAGAACAACTCCCACCCCCGCTGTTGTCTTTCCTTTGGATCCCATTTGGGAGGCACCATCAAATAAAAGTTGCCATATACCTTTCGAAACCATATTTGATTCGGAAGACCTTCTCGAACCATCCTTTTCTGGAATTAAATCCCGTTCCTCCAACTCTCCTGGGATTTGTTCATATAACCTCGAGGATGCCGGGACTGGATGTTCGGCCAAGAAGTCGGCCACAGCCTGTCCTTTGATAGACTTCTGTGGGACGAAGTGCATATCATATTGTGATAGCAAAATAGCCCAATTGGATAGTCTTGAATTTAATGACCCGGGTTTAGTCATTAATATTCTCAGAGGGTTAACTCTCGATACAACGTGGATAGTTTGTCCAATTAAGTAGTGTCGCATTTTCTGTATTGCGAACACTAACGGTAGACATTCTTTTTCTATGGGATTATACCGGTGTTCCGCCTCGATCATCATTCTGCTGAGGTAGTAAATGACTTGCTCATGGCCTGACTCATTCTTCTGCGCTAGCAAAGCGCCCAATGAATGGTCCATAGCCCTTATATATAACTGGAAGGGCTTTCACGAAACTGGGGACACGAGCACTGGTGGCTTCGTGAGATATTGTTTGATCTCTTCAAAAGCCTTTTGGCATGCGTCATCCCAGATGAACGACACTCCTTTCCTCATCAATCTGGTGAAAGGTTGATATTTACCAGATAAATTTGGTATAAATCTGCGAATGTACGCCAGCCTGCCTTGCAACCCTCTTAACTCTTTGAGGTTACGGGGAGGTGGCATGTTTTGGATAGCTTTGATTTTATCTGGATCAAGATGTATTCCTTTTGAAGTTACGACAAAGCCGAGGAATTTCCCACTAGAGACCCCCAGGAAAGACTTAGCTGGATTCATCTTGAGCTGGTGCTTCTCATGAGTTCAAACACTGTCTTCAAATCTTTCAAGTGATCTTCTTTGTTTCAGCTCTTAATGCTAGGTCATCTACGTAGCACTCCACTGTTTTCCGGAGGTGCTTTTGGAAAATTGCATTCATGGCACGTTAATACGTAGCACCTGCGTTTTTTAGGCCAAAGGGCATGACTGTATAGCAGTATACTCCGAGTGGTGTCCTGAAGGACGTATGCTTCTCATCATTGGGATACATCTTTATTTGATTATATCTCGAGAATTCATCCATGAACGTCATGCGCTCATACCCACAAGTATTATTTATCATAATATCAGTGATGGGTAATGGGAATTCGTCTTTGGGGTAAGCCTCATTCAAATCCCTAAAGTCTATACAGACTCAGATTTTTCCATTTTTCTTGGTCACGGGAACTATATTTGCGATCCAATCAGGGTGCTGTTCCTCGCGAATAAAGCATGATGCGATCAACTTTTTGATTTCAGTTTCTATAGCTTCCATGATCTCTGGACGGAATCTTCATTGTTGTTGCTTTACTGGCCTAGCTTCTGGTCGGATCTTCAATTTGTGAACCGCCACGCTTGGATCCAACCCTGGCATCTCATAACTCCAAGCGAAAATATCAATGTATTCGCGGACGAGGGATATCAATTCCTTCCTTTCTTCCGAGGATAGGTTCTCACTTATAAATATGGGTTTAAGATTCTTTTCATCTCCCATATTGATTTGGATCACTTTATCTTCAGTTGGGGGCTCCCGCTGTTCAAACTGAATCTCCCACTCCATATTAAAATGCTTGCCCCAAGGGTCATCTCTTACTTGTGAGGGTTCCTTCAAATCTTCGTCTTTTTGGATCGCGGAAGCCATGTTCGCGGATACCTCGTAGAAAATTACACTTGTGCTGACATCTGAATCCTAGCATGATGATTCTGACGAATGATCGTACTGTCTTTCCTCAGCTTTGTCGCTTGAGGAGGCCTCAAAAGTGGTGACGCATCCCAACCCCCTGCCGGTTTTCTGGTAATAGTCTGGCGTCTTTCCCTTCGGGGACAAAAGTTGAAAGATTGTCTTCCTTCTTTTTCCGAAATTCAATCCCCTGCCTTCGGCCAAATTGTATCCCATTTTCTTTATTATTCCACGAGAATTTTCATCATAATGGAAGAACTCGGGTTTTCCCTGTTTTTCCTCAGAATCTGAACATTTCTCTTTGTTCCTGTGACTTGCTCTTCCAAATATTATGGTTTTTTGGGTCCCGTTTTTGGGAGGGACCTCAAAAATAACTTGGTCAGCACTTTCAATGTCATCACTTAATTCATATAAGGATGATCGGATAGGTGCTTGGAAGGAAGTCAGAGAATATATCTCATTTACACAGTCGCAAAATGCATCTGTGCTAGTGCTTGAGGGCTCAGAATCAACACCAGAAGAATAAGCAAATTTCAGATTTTTATTTATTACCCATTCACCATCAGAGTGAATGGCGTTATTTACATCAAGGCCTTCGAGGCTTATCACAATGGGCTCACCATCCCAAATCACATCCTCAGATTTCGAATCTTCGGATCCTGATTCTGTATTAGCCTCTTCGCCACTATCAGAGTCATCCTGAACGGGCCGATCTGCGACGCCAAATGCATCTTGATAGAGCAACGCGTCAGTAAAGTAGTTTTCAACTCCTTTGAAGGGTTGTTTTACCGCAATGAGCGTCTTCATGTTCGCGTCTTCGTCGACATACTTCATGTATTGGTGTAACGTGGAGGGCACGATTAGATTGTTATGGATCCAGGGTCTCCCCAATAGCATATTGTATGATGTGTCCGCATCTATCACGTAACACGTGACTTTCGGTTTCAGGTCGCCGATTTGATACTTGAGCTTTATTTTACCCAAGGGTCTACTACCGTTAGCATTGAACCTGAAGATAGTAGTGTTGGTTGCGGCTAATCTGTTCATCGACACTCCAAGATATCGTAGCATCCTTGGCGGCATGATGCTCAAGGCCGAGCCTTGATCAACTTGAATATGATCAATCTCCGTAGATCCTATGTATCCCTTGTAATACAAAGGGCAATGATGCTTATTACTCTTGACTTGCATATCTTCCGGAGAGAAGGTGACGCAAGGGATGTTTTTACCAGAGATCTGGTGACATGTCGCTTAAAGAGACTCTCCTTCTTCGCTCATCCCTAGTATTTGCACCAAGAACACTTCCGAATCTTGCAGAGCCTCTCTTAAAGCTTCCCTAATATATTTGGAGAGCTTCAGGAGCTCGTACAAGGTTATCCTTGCAGGGATATTGGCCAACTGTGTTAGGATGTCGAACTGGAATGACTTTCGCGAGTCTTCCGCAAGTTTTTTTCCCTTCTTCCTTAGAGCTTTGTCAAACTTCAGCTCTTTTTGCTTGACTTTCTCTGGAGATGGTTGAGAACCTGTTGTTTGGCCATAATTCTTTAAGTAATCTTTTCCCGAACCGGTCCCTTTTGAGGGAGGGTCTGCATCGGCGACCAAGGAATTTCCGATTTCTTTTTCCGAATAGGTCAGAGCAGGAATGATTTCATCGTCTTCGGGAATTACGGAAATGACATTGGTGGTGAAGACCCTCTCTCTTCGCTTCTTCCCATATGAACTGGAACTCCATTGTTCATCATTTAGGAGATCAGGATGTACCCATTGCATCTCCCCCTATCAGTTTCAAAGGGGAATAGTCCTTTCTTTTGCTGTTAGTGTGGATCAAAATTTACAACTTGTATCGTGCCTTTATGGATGGACTGTACTCCATCTTGAACTATTGACTCTATCCAGTGGGGCGTTTTACCGAACTTGACGGTCACCATGTTCGCAGTCACCTTCTTCTGGTGCTCTTGAAGCTTGATGACATTAGCGTCCACTAAGGCTTGAATTTTATCTTTAAGGATGTAGCAATTTTGGGTGGAGTAATTAATGATCCTATGGTAGATACAGTAGTTAGGATCATTAACTTTCCCGGCTTTCTCTGGACGTTTAGACTCTGGTAACTTCAGCATCTTTTTACTCATAAAGAGGTTGAAGATAGTCTTCGTGTGCTCATCCTTAAAGGAGTATTGCTTTTGTAGCACTTGCGTCTGAGGAAAAAGTTTCGGGGAAGTCTTCGCAGGTTGTGGCGTATCAGTGACCATAGTCTTCTTTCCCTTGTATCCTCGGGGTCAGGACTTATAGTTGTTATCACTGTTTCGCTTCGGTTTCTCCTCGCCTCCTTCTTCTTCAAGCCTTTACGCAATTTCTTCAGCTTCTTCAGCTTTTAGGGCGAGATCCTTCCAAGTTGAGGACTTCACCGCTCCCATTCTGGCTAGAACCTTGGTCGATAAATTATGTCGACAGGTTTCTACCAGGGTCTTTTCATCTGAGAGAATCGTTCCGGAACCTTTTGATGAAGTCCCGAACGGACTCTCCTTTCTTTTGTTTAGCAGCTAGAAGCGCCGACATTGATACCTCCATATCATCTTCATAGAATCTAATGAGAAAGGCTTTCTCCATGTCGCTCCAGGAATTGATGGTTCCCGGTTCTAACCTCCGAACCATTCAAAAGCTAGCTCGGTTAATGTACTAATAAATATTCTTGTAATAATAGGGTCATTTCCGGATAAATGCCCTATCTGCGACTTAAAATAGTAGAGGTGTTGGTTTGGCGATTCTCTACCATCAAAAAATTTGAGCTTTAACGGTTTGTAGCTTTCTGGGAACGGCACCATTTCCCACTCCATGGGATATGGCCTTACTACACCCAGTTCTTGTAGGTCGCCCTTATACATGAGGGCATTTAGTTGGTTCTGGAAGCTCTCCATTCAGACAATATTTGCGTTTCCCTCCTGGCGCATGGAGCGGTTGTCATCATCTTTATGATGTTCTTCTTCTTCTCCATTGTTATGAGGACCATGACCTTCTTCTTCGGTCTTTTTTCCTGTATTCTTCAGTTTAGCTTTTTCTAACTCCATCAGAGCGTGTAGCATATTTTTAAGCTTGCTGATGGCATTCTGCTAGTGCTGGATATGTCTATCTTGCTCCTCCATTCTCCGCATGAACTCTTCTGGGATATTGTTCTGCATCATATATGCAGAGGCAGAGTCTTCTAAGAATGAATCAGACATCTGTGATTCATCCATAATAGACTTGGCTATATCTTCTTCATCAAATGAGATCCCCGCCATCTGTCTATAATTCATAGGGATCGCCACCCAACTTTTGAGTCGAGTGTGCCGAAAAACTCCTCGCTCTTCATTGGATGGGTCTTTCGAACTCGAAGAGAGCTCTGGGTCAAAAGCTTCTTCTTCGGAGACTTTCTTCGCTTTCTTTTTCTTTTCTCCAACGCTTATCATGTTGGAGGTCATCGCGGGATATTCCGGCTCAGAGAACTCGGGCCCGCATCATCTCCTTTTTGCCAATTGGGATGACGATGTTGACGTAGACGACAATCGACAAAACACCGAGGATCGGGCATGAGTTGAATAATGACAATGAGACAGTACTGTATTGATCAGTTGCTCACAGTGGCATTGAGATACATGGGATTCTTCTCTTCTTCTATTTAGAAGTTCCCTAAGATCTCTTGCACTTGAGTCCCTTGTGATGGGCTCATTTGTGAGAGATAACTTCAGGGACGGTGGAGTTTCAGCCTCGTGGATAGGCATGCACTTTTTGCGAATTTGAGGTCGCGAGCTTCTTCAGATTTTCTCCTTGGGATGCGAATGTATGCTCCGCGTTGACTATGGACAACTTTGACGGGTTCACTCCGCTTCCTGTAGGAAACGTGAGTGAATCCCTCTGCATCTTGACCAACCTCGCCCTTAGGCTTCCATATTTGGATAGTAGGTTTCTGCCGAGATGAGTTGGCGGCTCCCTTTTGTTGCGCGTTCCTGTGAAGGGCACGAGCTTTGCTTCTCCTCAGGTTTCTTTTCGTTGTACGAGTGGGAGGAACCTCCTTCTCTGCATGACAGCTTTGCGGAGCGGGTGGTGGTCGCTTCCCTTATTGAAGCGGGGACTTTGATCCACTTTGCTTGAGAGATCAAGAGTCTTTGTCGGAACTGGTAGAGAGCCCGTTGTTAAGGAAGGGGATTTCGGACTATCTTGGTCCGTTGATTCTCTTAACTGGACTATTGGCATCTCCTTGGGAATTGACCCTTTGGAGATTTTATGGTATCCTCTTAGGGAAGTAGGGCTCTTGGAGCCTGAAGAAAGAAATTCTTCATACCTTTCCTGGTCGACGTAAATGGTGAGTGAGTCGACCATACTATCAACTGGAATGTTGTCGGATTGAGCTACCACCAAGTCACCGGAGGTGATGGTAGTCCCCAGCGGAGTCGCCAATCTTCTGTTTGCCATAAAAGTTGCACGCTCTTTATATCGAAGTCTTTTCAATAAAAGGGTTACAATCGAACGGTTTCCCGTTTACAGAAGATGAGGAAGATTGCTCTCCCTCTTTGTTTAATACTAGGTTTCTAGGTAGCTATGGAGGATGATCCTGCTCTCCGTTGACGCTCCGTACAATTTCTCTCAGTTGGCTAAAGGGAAAAGAAAGTTTTTTTTTTTTGGCTCTTGATCGCAGAAGTAGTTTTTCAGAAGAAGCTCCTCTTGCCGTGCTCTCCTCTGTCCCTTTCCGTGTGTCTTTCGCTCCCCGCCTTTTATAGGAGGCTTGGAGTAATGTCCCGCCATATTTTGCTCGACCGTTGGCTCCCACTACTCGAGAAGTGCCGCCATATTCGTTATGTGGTTATTCCCACGATCGAAGTAACGCCGCTGCAGTTGTTTGGCAGTTATTCCCACGATCCGAGGTGGCAATTCTTCTGTTCGGGTAGGGTGACTTTGTATTAAACCCCACCCGAAAGTTATGGGTAGTGTCGCGAATCTCAGCTTTAGATTCGCGAACCTGTTCCGTCGTCTGGATCGCGGACCTCAGTTTCTTAGATTCGCGGACCTCAGTTTCTTAGATTCGCAGATCCGATGAGTTGCGGGCTTCTGTCTCTGAATTCGTAAATCTGCTTTGCTTTTCCAGAATTTTTCGCCGACATCCGTATAGCAGAAGCAAACTAACATTGAATTTTTCGACGCTTAACGGACTGTATGAGGATTTGACCTAGAAGGTGTTGAATTCATTCACTAATTTGAACCTTAAATTGAGCCAATTCACTAGTTCAAATTAAATGAATTAAGTGAATTGAAATTGGCTTCAAAAGTTGAGTACATAGCAAAGGAACAAAAAGGGAAGATGAAAAGATAGTCCCACATGGGATAGAGGAATGTAAGGATGTGGGTTTAAATAAGATAGCTTGCTCATTTACTTTGCTTATGTAAGAAGAGGAAAACCTTGAGCACCACGGGTGGTGCTACGCGCACGCGCACGCGCACGCGCGTGTGCGAGGGCGAATGGGCGTTTAGGGCGCTTTAGAGGCGCACTTTGCACTTCGAACGTACGCAACGTCACGAGGAGCTGAGGAGCCTTTGATTTTTGGTGCTATTGGATTCGGGTTGCCTCTATTGGGTTCAGAACTGAATGAATTCGACCTGCACCCGCCCTGTCAGTCAAGAGTCGTTGAAGTCCAACGGTCGGCGGTCCAACAGTCACCGGCCGCCGTCAACGGTTGCCGTTAAACGGCCAACTGTTGCGACTGTTGAAATCTCAACCGTTGCGACTGTTGAAAGCCTATAAATAGGGTCTGGGTCAGTGTTTCAAATTACACGTTTTTCTTTTCTCTTCTCTTTGTTCTTCTGCAGACAGAAGTTCCAGAATTTCTGTCTACAGAAGAACTCTGTTCATCAGTTTCAATAAAGTCCAGTCCTGCATAACATAAACCAGAGAGAACCTTTATCAGATTCGCCAGAGCAGAGGGATTGCAGCTTCCTTCCCTCTGCAGATCGATCGTTGTATTCTGGGAGATCGACGTCCAAGAAATCCAGAAGCGAACAGTGGAGGACGAATCGATTTTAAGGAAATAGTGTCCAACACTAGCCTCGATCTTCATCCAATCTGCTTCCTGTCAGTAAAGTCTTCTTCCAGTCTTCCTGCAACCAGGTTTTTCTTAATCCAGTTTCATAATTTTCTGATTAGGATAGTATACTAGATAAAGAAGAACAGTTTGATGGTTTTTCTTTAACCAGTCTTCTTCTACTTCGAAACTGGAAATATATAGACATAAACCTAATTACAGAATTAATTTTCTGCAAGATAACAGTAACAATTCTGTTAACTACAAATCTGTCATTTTGTGTTAATCTAAAATAATTCTGTATGCTTCATTCTGCAACCACAGAATTAGTAACCTCCAATTTACATATACTGTCATAATATATTAAAAGACATACGGTAAGTTATAACCAACAATCTTAAAATCGATTATTGTATAGTGTCCAACACTAGCCTCGATCTTCATCCAATCTGCTTCCTGTCAGTAAAGTCTTCTTCCAGTCTTCCTGCAACCAGGTTTTTCTTAATCCAGTTTCATAATTTTCTGATTAGGATAGTATACTAGATAAAGAAGAACAGTTTGATGGTTTTTCTTTAACCAGTCTTCTTCTACTTCGAAACTGGAAATATATAGACATAAACCTAATTACAGAATTAATTTTCTGCAAGATAACAGTAACAATTCTGTTAACTACAAATCTGTCATTTTGTGTTAATCTAAAATAATTCTGTATGCTTCATTCTGCAACCACAGAATTAGTAACCTCCAATTTACATATACTGTCATAATATATTAAAAGACATACGGTAAGATATAACCAACAATCTTAAAATCGATTATTGCAACCTACATTCTTAAAATCGAATTTCGTGCATGTTTTAGATTAACTTTTTAAGAATACAGTTTAAACATTTTTGTTTAGAACCAACATTCTTAAAACTGAGTTTTGGAATTCTGTCACAATACTATCAATTAAGAGTACTGTTATCAATTAGAACTCTGTTATAATAGTATTTAATCTTTAAACTGATATTTTGTTTTAGATTAAAATACTGTCATACTAGTAATCAATCACTAGTAATCTTAATTTCTTTTAGAGAAGACTAGTTAATTTCTGTTTTGTGATTTGGAGTGTTGTTTTATTAGAAAGTTAAAATTTATTACAAGACATTAAGATAAATAAATTTTAATATTTGTAGATGGCTACTACATCTGATATGTCCACTGTGATAACTCCTGTCATGGTTACTCCAACTGTGCCTTCAAGCCAGTACGAGAAACCAGAGAAGTTCAGTGGCTCAGATTTTAAGAGATGGCAACAGAAAATGTTGTTCTATCTCACTACAATGAATCTGGCCAAGTACTTGAAGGAGACTGTGCCTACTCTTGTTGAAGATGATCAACAATCTGTGAAGGCGGTTGAAGCATGGAAACATGCGGACTTCTTGAGTAAGAACTATATCCTCAATGGTTTGGACAATATACTGTATAATGTATATAGTTCAGTTGCTACTGCTAAGGAACTCTGGGAGTCCTTAGACAAGAAATATAATACAGAAGATGCCGGCTCTAAGAAATATGTAGTCGGTAAGTTTCTGGATTATAAAATGGTTGATTCTAAAAATGTAATCAACCAAGTACAGGATCTTCAAGTGATCATTCATGAAATTCATGCTGAAGGTATGACTATCAGTGAATCTTTTCAAGTGGCTGCAATAATTGAAAAATTGCTACCATCTTGGAAAGAATTTAGATATTACCTAAAGCATAAACGAAAAGAAATGACACTTGAAGATCTAATTGTACGATTGAGGATTGAAGAAGATAACCGCCTTTCTGAAAAGAAAATTGGAAATCCATACAATGTTTCTAAAGCTAATGTTATGGAAAATTCCAATAAGTCTAATGACAGGAAGAGAAAGTACAATGGTGAAGACTCTAAGAGTGGTAACTCGAAGAGATTCAATGGCAAGTGCTACAACTGTGACAAGCCTGGACATCGTGCAAAGGACTGCCGTGTGCGAAAGGCACCAGATTCTTCGAAGAAGAAGAAGCATCCTAATGCACATTTGGCCGAAAAAGAAAATCTTTGTGCAAATGTAGATTGTACATCTGTTGTCTCAGAGGTTAACCTAGTTGGTGGCAACTCTAAAGAATGGTGGGTGGACACTGGAGCCACTCGCCACATCTGCGCCAACAAGTGGATGTTCTCCATATATGAATCTGTGGAAGGAGAACTACTCTACATGGGTAACTCTGCAACCTCCAAGGTTGAAGGACGAGGCAATATTGTACTGAAGATGATTTCGGGGAAAGAACTTACTCTTACTGATGTACTTCATGTACCAGATGTCCGCAAGAATCTGGTCTCTGGTTCAGTCTTGAGTAAGAAAGGCTTTAGGCTTGTGTTTGAGTCTGATAAGTTTATACTCACAAAGAATGGTGTATATGTAGGTAAGGGGTATATGACCAATGGTCTGTTCAAAATAAATGTAATGACCATTGCCCCTAAGGTTATCAATAAAATTGATTCTTCTGTTTATATGACTGAGTCACCTTTTATTTGGCATGGTAGATTAGGACATGTTAATTATTATACTTTACAAAGATTAATAAATTTGAATATGTTGCCTAATTTCAATATAAACTTTGAAAATAAATGTGAAATATGTGTTGAATCAAAAATGACTAAGCTTCCATTTCACTCTATAGAACGTAGTACTGAACCTTTAGAATTAATTCATACAGATGTATGTGATTTAAAATCTATTCAAACTAGAGGTGGAAAGAAGTACTTTATTACGTTTATAGATGATTGTACTAGATATTGTTATGTATATCTACTTAGAACAAAAGATGAGGCAATTGAAATGTTTATACAATACAAAAATGAAGTTGAGAATCAACTTAGCAAAAAGATAAAAATGCTAAGAAGTGATAGAGGTGGTGAATATGAGTCACCATTTGCACAAATTTGTGCAGAATATGGTATTATACATCAAACAACTGCTCCTTACACTCCACAGCAAAATGGAATTGCTGAGCGTAAGAACAGAACTTTAAAAGAAATGATGAATGCCATGTTAATAAGTTCTGGCTTACCCCAGAACATGTGGGGGGAAGCTCTGCTTTCTGCCAATTATATTCTCAACAAGATACCCCAAAAGAAACTTGAGAAAACACCTTATGAATTATGGACAGGTCGAGCACCTAGTTATAAATTCTTAAGAGTGTGAGGGTGTCTAGCTAAGGTGGCAATTCCTACTCCTAAAAGAACTAAAATTGGACCTAGAACTATTGATTGTATATTCATTGGATATGCGCATAATAGCAGTGCTTATCGTTTCTTTGTCTTTAACTCTGATCATCCAGAAATACATAAGTACTCTATTATTGAATCTAGGAATGCAGTATTTTTTGAAAATATGTTTCCTAGTAAAGAATATAATCCAAGTTCCTCTAAAAGGACTTGTGATGATATAATAAGAGAAACAGAGTCTGATTCTGGAAATAAAACCAATGAGGATGAATATAGACGGAGCAAAAGGGCCAGGATTAATAAATCGTTTGGTCCGGATTTTCTAACATATATATTAGAAAATGAACCTCAAACTTATAAAGAGGCTATGTCTACTTCTGAAGCTCCTTTTTGGAAAGAAGCTGTAAAATTGAATCAATTATTCAAAATCACACCTGGGAACTTGTGGATCTTCCTCCAGGAAGTAAACCATTAGGATATAAATGGATCTTTAAAAGAAAGATAAAACCTGATGGGTCTATAGATAAATACAAAGCTAGACTTGTAATAAAAGGCTATAGACAAAAGGAAGGTATTGACTATTTTGATACATATTCACCTGTAACAAGAATTACATCCATAAGATTAATAATTGCTTTTGCTGCATTATATAATCTTGAGCTTCATCAAATGGATGTAAAAACAGCATTTTTAAATGGTGAATTAGATGAAGAAATCTACATGGAACAACCTGAAGGGTTTGTAGTTCCAGGGAAAGAAAAGAAGGTGTGTAGACTTGTTAAGTCTCTTTATGGACTTAAACAAGCACCTAAACAATGGCATGAGAAGTTTGACCGAGTTATGTTGTCAAACGGATTTCGCTATAATGAATGCGATAAATGTGTATATGTAAAAGGGGATATGCACAACTATGTCATTGTATGTTTATATGTGGATGACATGATTATCACCGGTAGCACGGTGGCTCTAATTAAGGAAGTAAAAATCATGTTAACACGAAAATTTGATATGAAAGACTTAGGTATTGCAGATATTATTCTTGGAGTTAAAATCTCCAAGACATCTGATGGATATACCTTATCCCAGTCACATTATATCGAGAAGATACTCGAAAAATTTGACAAGGGAAATATTGATATAGCTAAAACACCTGTAGATATGAGTCTACATCTTATAAAGAATATAGGTGCTAGTATATCACAGTTAGAATATTCTCAGATCATTTGCAGTCTTATGTACTTAATGAACTGCACAAGACCTGATATTGCATACTCAGTAAGCAAACTGAGTAGGTTTACAAGTAATCCAGGGGAGAACCACTGGAAAGCAATAGTTAGAGTACTCAAATATTTGAGGTACACTACTAACTATGGATTGCACTATACTAGATATCCAGCAGTGATTGAAGGAAACACTGATGCTAACTGGATTACCGATTCAAAAGATATCAAATCCACAAGTGGATATATCTTTACTATTGGAGGTGCAGCTATCTCTTGGAAATCTTCTAAACAAACATGTATAGCCAGATCCACTATGGAATCTGAGTTTATAGCTTTAGATAAAGCTGGAGAAGAAGCAGAATGGCTTCGGAAATTTTTAGAAGATATTCCAATGTGGCCTAAACCTGTGTCAGCAATATGCATCCATTGCGATAATCAATCAGCAATTGGAAGGGCACAAAATGTATTATATAATGGAAAGTCACGACATATACGTCGTAGGCATGAAACTGTAAGACAGCTGCTTACAAACGGAATAATATCTCTTGATTATATAAAATCAAAAGATAATATTGCAGATCCATTAACAAAAGGCTTGACTAGAGATCAAGTATATAAGTTGTCGAGGGGAATGGGATTACAGCCTACTAAAGAGTAACTCCATAATGGCAACCCAACCTAGCTGACTGGAGATCCCAAGATCTAGGTTCAAAGGGACAACCGAATTGTGGGGGAACTCGAAAGAATCACTGAGGAAAATATTTCCTATCCCATTTCTATGGTAAAATAGTGATTATCTGCAACGTGTTAGGATAAGCTAAGCTTTTAATGATCCTTATATCTTAGAAATCTAAGTGGAGTATGGCAGGATACTCTTGATAAGATATCACCTATGTGAGTGAGAAGGGGCCGCCTCTATGAGAATGAGAAAGGCTAAGTTCTCTAAGAGCACTCACAGAATTACCAGGTTGTCCAAGGCCAAAATGGACACAACATAGAATCTGATAAAGTTGAAAGAAATCGTGTGAATATTATTGTCTTAGTTTACATCAAAAGCTGAACAGTTCAAAAACATCGTGTTCACTGGTTAGCAAGTAAACTCGATAATATTTCACTAGGGAAGGTTCAAAGCCAAAAGCCACCTCTCCCGATGCGGTAACTTTCTATTACACTCTCTGGTTATTTGCATTAGAGTCTAAGCCATTTCATTCATGTGGGGGATTGTTGAATTCATTCACTAATTTGAACCTTAAATTGAGCCAATTCACTAGTTCAAATTAAATGAATTAAGTGAATTGAAATTGGCTTCAAAAGTTGAGTACATAGCAAAGGAACAAAAAGGGAAGATGAAAAGATAGTCCCACATGGGATAGAGGAATGTAAGGATGTGGGTTTAAATAAGATAGCTTGCTCATTTACTTTGCTTATGTAAGAAGAGGAAAACCTTGAGCACCATGGGTGGTGCTACACACCGCCCGCACCCGCACGCGCACGCGCACGCGCGTGTGCGAGGGCGAATGGGCGTTTAGGGCGCATTGGGCGCTTTAGAGGCGCACTTTGCACTTCGCAACGTCGCGAGGAGCTGAGGAGCCTTTGATTTTTGGTGCTATTGGATTCGGGTTGCCTCTATTGTCAGTCAAGAGTCGTTGAAATCCAACGGTCGGCGGTCCAACAGTCACCGACCGCCGTCAACGGTTGCCGTTAAACGGCCAACGCGAGGAGCTGAGGAGCCTTTGATTTTTGGTACTATTGGATTCGGGTTGCCTCTATTGGGTTCAGAACTGAATGAATTCGACCTGCACCCGCCCTGTTAGTCAAGAGTCGTTGAAGTCCAACGGTCGGCGGTCCAACAGTCACCGGCCGCCGTCAACGGTTGCCGTTAAACGGCCAACTGTTGCGACTGTTGAAAGCCTATAAATAGGGTCTGGGTCAGTGTTTCAAATTACACGTTTTTCTTTTCTCTTCTCTTTGTTCTTCTGCAGACAGAAGTTCCAGAATTTCTGTCTACAGAAGAACTCTGTTCATCAGTTTCAATAAAGTCCAGTCCTGCATAACATAAACCAGAGAGAACCTTTATCAGATTCGCCAGAGCAGAGGGATTGCAGCTTCCTTCCCTCTGCAGATTGATCGTTGTATCCTGGGAGATCGACGTCCAAGAAATCCAGAAGCGAACAGTGGAGGACGAATCAATTTTAAGGAGATAGTGTCCAACACTAGTCTCGATCTTCATCCAATCTGCTTCCTGTCAGTAAAGTCTTCTTCCAGTCTTCCTGCAACCAGGTTTTTCTTAATCCAGTTTCATAATTTTCTGATTAGGATAGTATACTAGATAAAGAAGAACAGTTTGATGGTTTTTCTTTAACCAGTCTTCTTCTACTTCGAAACTGGAAATATATAGACATAAACCTAATTACAGAATTAATTTTCTGCAAGATAACAGTAACAATTCTGTTAACTACAAATCTGTCATTTTGTGTTAATCTAAAATAATTCTGTATGCTTCATTCTGCAACCACAGAATTAGTAACCTCCAATTTACATATACTGTCATAATATATTAAAAGACATACGGTAAGTTATAACCAACAGAAGGAACCTCCCCTTTTCCGTCGAAAGATGGGGTTGTCTTCTTCGAGGGTAGTCGGTTTATGGTAGTTTCCTGCGCTCTTTGACCATCGATGAACATATCTATGAGACTAGATCATGAATATTGGAGTATTAGACACCAACCGAGGGATAAAACTACATTCAACAAGGTAATTTTACTGCTAAGGGAAATCATTATCCTGCTCTTCCCCTATAGCTTCCTCTCGATATTGTCAAATTGCGGATTCCAACCTCTCTCGTAAATCTACCTAGTCTAATTTGTATTACAAGATATCAAGCACAAGTAATGAGAAAAAAATTATATGGTCAATAAGAACTAAGGAACTTTTGTGATAGTTTATTCTCAACTCTGACCAGGCTTTAAATATCTAAGAATCCATTTTCATGATAGCAGCATGTTTGACATTGCAGCGG
Organism: Dracaena cambodiana; assembly: GCA_036321105.1. Lineage (NCBI taxonomy): Eukaryota > Viridiplantae > Streptophyta > Magnoliopsida > Asparagales > Asparagaceae > Dracaena > Dracaena cambodiana. Next base: position 2,515,968 of record JAYEPQ010000016.1, on the reverse strand, counting down.
CCAAATAATAGTGTCATCTACGTACTACATATTAGTAAAAATAACTGATGTAGAGCCTGCAGATTCCACTTTTCTGATCATGCTATTAAGTCCATTGGATACCAGATAAAAGGGGGAGATGGGAGACCACTTTTATCAACGATATCCATTTATTACCAAAATCTCTTAATGCCAAGATTTCAAGCAGGCAATTTCTATTCACTGTATCATAAGCCTTTTCGAAATCAAACTTGTGCAGGAACCTATTTAATTATGTCCGATTTCTTACTGGTGAACCACTTCTTCGGAGACTGTCACCCCTTCTAGGATATGTCTTCCGATAATAATGATGGATTTGATAATCGCCTATCAACTTCTGAAGAGCCGGTGAGTAAAAGAAGAATATCAACCATTTTCAATAAATCCCCTCTCCTGACTGCTATAGTTTTTTTTTTGCTAAAACTTCTAATAAATCAAATACATACTTAATTAGTTGGCTTAAAATTATCAGAGTCAGTCAATAAAACAAATCGTATAGACCAGCAACCGTTGACAAAACAACTTGTAGGCTCCTTTTTTAGGCATTAGTAATCCCCACAGAACAATAGCAAACATAAAACATTGAAATAAAAAAACTGAATTACTGATGAAACTATAAACTATGAGAAAAATAAAGAATAATTTTGTATTCTGATGTGTCAATAAATTGTACAATGGCCGTCCTTATAGGTGAAGTTAGCAAATATAAAAAATAAAAAACAAATGAATATACAAATTGATGTTAATTACATAAAATCCTCAATCACATTATCTATCTAATTAGAGAGATTAGTCAAATATACTAAGTTAGAAAGATATTATGAGATCCTCTAATAAATTAGAGGATTTATCATATATTATGAGATATACTAATAATTACCGGTACATATGCCAAGAATGGGTGGGTATAAGAACCAATACTTAGCATGTTCGTATTCAAAACTTTGAAAATAAAAAAAATTATAAATTTTATTTTTATTTTAGAAATATGAATAGTCCGAATGAAGAATTAGATTTTGGATCCGTCTATTCTCAGTTCAGATCTTGACCACTCTCATCTCTAAATCGATATTTAGATTTAGAGATGGAGAGAGGATGATGAGAGGGTTGATGGTTTGGGTTTCATTAATAGGATTTTAACGATAAAAATAGTATATATAATATCATACAAAATACTGTCCATTGTAGAGGAGAGGACTACAAAATACTATATATTTTTTTAAATCAAGTCAACAAATCTGCTATATTATTAAAAAAATGAGTCCCAATCGGATGATGAGGCTCTAATGTTGATTTACTTTTAGTGATGCTGATAAAAATATCCTTATACTTATTTTTTTACATGAAAATTTGGAATTGCTCAGAAATCCACAGAATCCACTGCTTCTTTCATGAATACGAAGTGGAAAATTCCATTTAAGTGGCAAGGAGAGGAATCCCCACAAATTGCAGGAAACCGCTAAAAGGGTGAGGGTTTGTAAATTCTTTACCCAATAGTTCCATATTGGATATGAGATAAGAGTTAGAATAGTTTATAATTATTCCTATAAAATCATAAAGTAATCGTAGCTAGCATTTGGAGAGGAATTCATGACTTTTTTTTAATTCTATTAAACCTTATTAAGGGAAGAATCCATGGCTAATTATAAACCATTTAATTTCATGATATTTTATCGGAAACTTAGTATATTCTTACATGAATATATTGTCGGTATTATGGGGTTTAGCTTTTTCTCTCGGTTATGAATTTTTATTAATTAAGAGAGGAGAAAGAGAAACTTTCTATTTTTGTTTTTAATTCAAAGTTTTATATTGAGCAGGTCAAGAATTAATTCATGGATGCGTCCATTATCATTCCTATATGAACCCTTATATAAGTATAAATTAGTCCTTAATTTTTTGTCTTACCACTATCCGCTTTTCGACACATAAACACATATTTAGCATCTCAATAAGATGGGAAGATAAAAATAACTTCCAAATTAATTCTTTATTTAGAGCAGAAACCAAAACCTCCTATAAATTAAAGAAATGTGATGCCGCTAAACACAAGGTTCTTATTGCCAATCATCATGTAGAAATTATTAAAGACCTGAGTAGTAATCACAGAATAATAAAGAATAATAGATCATATGAACACAAATATTTACGTGGCGCGTCCTAAATTTGATTTTGTCCACGTCTGCTAAAGGTTTTCTTTACTATTTGAGAATTTGGTTACAAGTACAGTTTGAGAATATATATAATTGGGGGGAAATTCTATTTGCACACTATATTTTACTGCTGGCGCCATGGTTATTTTTTACACCAAACTCCTATTTTGAAATACTATCATTTTACTTTCTGCGGCTAATTTTTTTTCCAAAAATACCCCTCATCCTTTTCTCTAACTCCTTACCCAGTCCGATTCTATTTTTATCCATTTTTGTTTGAGTAGGATGTTAGTTTAAGAGTAAAAAATATTTTGGTCAGGTATTAATACCCAATCAAAAAACGTTCTGGTCGGGTATTAATACCCGACCAGCAAGCGACGTCTTCCCCGCAAAAGAAAACTAATTAAATATACATTTCAAACAAATATGCATAAAACCTGAAAAAAATATTTCAAATCGTACCTTAGATTTGTCCTCTGATACAAATTGTATATTGAAATTTTCTATTTGCATAAGAAAACTCAAACTCCAAACCCAAATTTTACTTGTCACGGTGAAATAGAAGAATTTAAAAATTTTTAAATCTGTTCATGAACGTTAATGTAAGAAATTTGAAAGGGTCAAGAAATCAAATCGATGATTTTATAGAAAATGTGTTTTTATTAAATACCAAAAAAAATTATTTAGGATTTTAGAGAGTAAATAGATAAGGAAAACGATGAGTCGTAGTTTCAAATTTTAAAAAGTTTTAGTTTGGGATTTATAAAGTTAACTTAGTCCAAAAAAATAATGGCAAATTTGTAATTATTTATAAGTTTCAAAATCATGTGTCAAGAGTAAAATGCCATGTGCAAATAGAATTTCCCATAGTTAAGGGGAAATTCTATTTGCACATGGAAATTTACTCTTCACGCACTATTTTAAAACTTGTAAATAATTACAAGTTTACCATTTATTTTTTGATTAAATTACCCTTTTAAATTTCAAATTAAGACTTCTTAAAATTTAGAACTATAACTCATCATCTTCCTCCTTTGTTTTTTCTCTAAAACCCTAAAAAATATTTTTCAGTATAATTTAATTTTTAAAAATATACATCTCCTACAAACTTATTGATTTGATTTCTTAAGCTCTTAAATTTTTTACATTTATATTCCTAAAAAGATTTAGAAGAATTTTAAATTCTTCGAATTCACTGTAACAAGTGAATTTAGGATTTGAAGTTTGAGTTTTTTTTCATTCAAATGGAAAATTCCAACATGCAATTGGTGTCGAAAGACAAATCTAAAGTATAATTTAAAATTATTTTTAGTTTTTTATGTGTATTTGTTTGCAATTTATTATTACTTATGATTCTTTAGTGATGGAGACGTCGGCTGCTGGTCGGATTTTAATACACGACCAAATGATTATTTGGTCGGGTATTAATATCCGACCAACATATTTTTAACTTGGCAATTAATATCTGACTCGGAAAATTTTAGAAAAATTTAAGATCGGACAATATAAGGAGTTAGAGAGAATGAAGAGGGTTAGAATTTGAATTTTTTTTTGGATGCAAGAGTAAATTGTTAGTATTTCAAAATAGGAGTTTGGTGTAAAGAGCAATCAGAACGTCATGAGTAAATTGCTGTGTGTAAATAGAATTTCCATAGTTAGACCGCAACCCATCATCATGCAAAATTACCTATGTACCCCTCCAAAAATATACAACTGGGTCACAGGTTGTAATTAGTGTACATTACTTTAGGCTCTACAAAACTCAAAACATCAATAAGTAATATAAAGACTTTTCTCCTTAGAAAAGTTATCATAAAGGTATGACAATGACTCAACATGCAAATAAAAATGTGTGAAGCCTGAGATATCTTAATTAGTTTTGTAACCCACCAAAAATGCCCCTCTCAGTTCAGCACGGCTACTCCTTTAAAAAGAAAGCTAACATATGGAGCACGTGTTCCTCATGCAAATTAAAAAAAAAAAAAAAAAAAATCTAAACCCATGACTATATATACATCATACAAACTAGAGCTCGTTTCATCAAACTAAACAAGTGATCGAGAAGTAGTAACATAGAACCTAATGGCTTTGAGAGCTCCATCTATCTACCATGGCAAAGTTGACTACGGTGACCGGTTTTGTATCAGTGCTTCGAAGAAGGTTGGCATTGCTATTGATTAGGAATGGTAATGGATGTATCTATGGATCAAATTTTCGCCCGTCCTATATAAAATTTTGAATAAAAAATAAAAAATTTATTTTTCTAATTCAAAATGTTTTATAGAGAGGGTCAAAAATTGCTGCCTACTCCGTCGCTGCTAGCTCGACCCGTTGCAGTCCCAGCTTGAAATACATATGTTACATTAAGAAATAATAATTTTTTTTTTAGCATAAATGATGTGTAAACTGAATATCAATTTTAGAAGAAACTTTTATAAGAAAGAGTTTCTGGAGTTGGTTGCTTCTATTGTAATTGATTGATTTTTTTGGGATAATTGTTGCTTGGCTACTTTCTCTAGTACTAGCTCTGAAATTGGAGATATCTCTACCAGCTTGCTTGCCTTCCTTCCGACAGACACTTCTGAAAACATTATTTATTGCTTGCCGCATTGTCCAACAGCGTACTCTATTCTATCTAGAGACAAGTTTTATACTTAGCTTCCTTGGGTGATGAATCAAACAGGATCACCTGAAGGGCTACCATTCTGCCTATAATAGTAAATTTTATTATCTTAGTTAGATACAGTGAAGTCCTTATTGAATCGAATCAGATATGTAATAAAATTGTTGATCGGGGATGAGGTGTAAGGGAGTTGCAGATAATTTGCTTTGAATTCAATTATATATCTTACTGGCTAGATATCATTAGAGAATCTTTTGGTAATTAAGAGAAAACTCAAGAATCTATTGGAAAATAAAGGGATATAAGCGCTATTACACAATCAATCAAGAGTTTCTTTTTGAGCACAAACAGTGAGGGATAAAGTATTTTCTAAGGGGTCACAAAAACACTTCATTGTATTGATGGGTGGAAACTAATATAAAATTGAAAACCAATGCAAATAGGAAATTGCATAATTAATTTAAAAGAAATTTTAAATTTTTATTGCTAATTTCTAAGTATCTCATCTTAATTATTAATTATACTCCCCATGAAATATAAATATTTTATATTTCTAAATTACTCTTTTCTTTTTTTTCCCAATTTCTAGATAACCCTTTCTCCTAGCCATATCATTTCACATCTAAAAAAATTTAATATATACTAAATGCCTCAATAAAATTTAATCTATTTTTAATAAGTTATTTTGTTTATTATTTAAATTTTGTTTTTTTGGGGAAAGTTTAAGTGTTTGCTTAAAAAGATAATTTATTTGTGTTATACTCTCAATTGTGAGATCCTTCATTTAAGTCTTCAGAAGTTCATTTCGGTTGAAAGAGAAACAAACTTTGTTATTTACTGTATAGGTTTTGAGAGAAACTTATTGAGAAAAGTGGAGGAAAAGACTAGAGTAGAAACTTCCAAAATATTTAATGACAAATTTGTAAAAAATAAAATTTTCGAATGGCTTACTTAAAAAAAATGGGTGGGATTCAATTAGAAGTTCCCAAAAATTAGGGAATTCTAAATGAGCACACCACTTAACTGGTGAGCACACCAAAAAAAACTTCCAAGCAATCTTTTTTTTTTTTCTTTTACTAACTTACCTTTGTAATATCAGGACGGTACAATAGCCATTTGCGTATTACTATCTATACGATGTAAATCTCGTTCAGATATTAGTGTCAAACGAAATTCAATTACTGTTACCAGTAAAAAAGAGAGAAGCAGAGAGAGGGGGCAACAACCAGAGAGAGAGGAGTCAGCCATGATGATAGATGGTTTTTATTGGTGGGGAAGAAAGGTGATGGAGCATATGAGAGAGAGATGAGAGAGAGAAAGGAGATTGGGTAGAGATGGAAAAATAAGGAAGACTCACTAAGGTTGTGTTTGATTTAAAAGAAAATGGAAGAATAAAAAGAAAAAGAAAAAGAAAGGAAAAGAGAAAAGAAAAGAAAAAGAGATAGAAAGTGGTTTTTCTTTGATATTTGGTTTGTAAATAAGGAAATACTTTTCTTTTAAATTTTCTCTCAATATTTTTTCTCTTATTTTTTTTTTTATTTTCCTTCATTTTCCCTCAAACCAAACAGAGTCTTAAGAAAACTCTCTTTTTCTCTTTTCAAAAAGAGAATGAGCTCACTTAGCAGGATGGCTCACTTAGACCACTAGAATGGGTTTGGAAATCCACGTAGACGAGTCCATACCTACCTTCAATGAATCTACTAAAAGATATTTTTTATGGAACGCAAATCCACACAGGTTTTTCAAATTTTCAATTCTTTATTAATCATCTTTAAACTACATCATACTAGTCGTTTTATAAGAAAACTCCTATCAGAATCAAATAAAATCCTATCAATTGTTAAAATTCTAACAATAAATATAAAAATCCTATCTGATCTAATCTGATTTCCATCAGTAGGTCAAACCCTAGTGAGCCTCAAAGTCAAGCATAATCTAGGCTAAAAACTCTGCACAAATGTTGAATATATACAAATCACTAGAAATGTAATCACACATGACTATGGGGCAAAATTAACCCTGGCTCCTCCTGCAAGTCCAGTCCAAATCTCAAATTCAGATTAGAAAATTAGGTCTTGGCTGGTTTCTTCATTTCATGTGAACAACAATGAGGCCCAATGGAGAGATCATTTTCAGTTATGAATAATGTTAAAATTAGACTTCGCAAAAAGATGGATGGTGAGTTTCTCACATACATTGATTGTAACGTGTATACTGAAAAAATTGCTATATAATTTTGCACAGAGGAAATCATAGATGATTTTAGAGATCTGAATGAAAACTGCACCAGTTTTTTGATAGGTGACTATAATGAAAATGTGTAAAACTATTATTTTGTTACTATTTTTGTTCTTAGTTTTTGAATAAATTGTAGTGTGTTTTTGTTAGTAAATGTCAAAATTAATAATGTGATAAACTTTAGTATATTCTTTGGTAGTAATTGAAGTTCTTATTATCAATCCTTTCCCTATCTAAAATTTAAGAGAAACAATTACTCCTCAATATATAAAGGAGGACAGAGTCCAAATTAAAAAAGGATTCTTTTTTTGGGGAGGAGGATTTTTGAGGGAGACGGGGATTTCCAAATAGCAGAGTTTGCTTCCCTTCTCCTCCGGCCGAATAAATTAATCGATGTTCAGATCGTCAACGGAGTGCAGAATCAAGGCTCTATCGCTGTCAGAACCCGCAAATTAAAAGGAAAATTGAAATCAATCTTTCCCCATTCTTATAATCTCATATTTTATTCTATAATTTTTCTTTTATTGCTGTATTCATAATCAAATTGGTAATGAAAGGAAATCTACAAATTTCGAGCATATATTCAATATACATTATCTAATGCTGACCAGTATAAAAACTACAAAAAAAGTAATAAAATACAAAATGCATACCACAGTGAGATATATAGTTATCGCACTCCTCTCTCGTGTGCCTCTTATCAGAGATAACAAAACTAACTACAAACTTCAGTATACATTGTCTAATGCTGACGAGTATAAAACAACAAAAAACAATAAAATACAGAATACGTAGCACAATGAGATATATACTTATCTCACTCCTCTCTCACGTGCCTCTGATCGGAGATAACAAAACTAACTACAAGCTTCAATATACACTGTCTAGTATAAAAAAAATGAATAATAAAATAAAGCACAAAATACATAACGTAATGAGATATATAGTTATCTCACTCCACTCTCATGTGGCTCTTTAATTGCTGAGTGAACCTCCTTTAGGCCAATGGGAGTGATCCGCGTTTCACGCTAAACAAAAAGTTGACTTTTCCAACTCCCTTGTAGAACCAAAACGCTAACCTTATAAGGTCGTGTTTTTGCTTATGTAATGTTAAAAAATAAAAAAATATCTTCAAATACAAGCAAACGCGAGTCATTGAAGCTTTGTTAATGACTCAAAAATTGAAATGCAGATCCTCAGTTAGAGAGATCCGCATTCTAAGCTAAATAAAGCTATTTCATTAATTCTGTCAGAAGTTCATATTTTGAGCTAAATATAGCTAAAATGTGAATTCTTTTGAGTCGGGTTTTGACCTCAAAATCTTACCTTGTATATGCCCAAATATGAGCCTGAACAAACAAAATGAATTGGTAAGAGTTAAAACACGAATTCTCAGTCAGAGAGATCCGCGATCCATATTTTGGTCTAAGTATAACTAAAAAGTGAACTCTCTTGGGTGGCATTTTGATGAAACATACTTATTCGTTCTCAAACACGGATCCTCACGGTTCATGAAATAACAAATACAAACCTCTTTGGATCATGTTTTGACTCCAAAACTGCAACAGACACAGGTCTGTGCATGACAAATGAGCTGCTAAGAGCTGAAATGTGGATCATCGGCTAGAGAGATCCGCGAATCATAAAATGACTACAACACGAATATCTTCGGGTCGCATTTTGACTTCAAATACTTAGAAGATAGAAATTATCCTTACATGCACCCAAAAGCGAATCTAAGTGCGACAAATAAGCTGTAAAGAGTCAAAATGTGGATCTAAGGCTGGGATCCGCATTTCAATTACAAATTCATAGGATTTAATACATCAGTTACAAATCCAATAGAATTAATCTTCTATTAATAGGCTATTAATTAGACAGTTACACCAATTTAAAAAGCTCCAAAATCTCTATAAATAGCCAAGATTTGAGCTGAAGAAGAAGTTGGACTATCTTTATTTGAGTAATTGGGCTAAAAAAAAAAAAAAACCCAAAGTTCTAAAGGAGTTTCTTCTGTTCAGAGCTTTTCAAAAACTGTCAACTCAAGAGTTCGTGTTCGGATTGTGACTATTTCATAGAAAGTACTCATGGAATGTTGACTCTTTCGTTCTATTAATTGTTTTATGGAAAGTGATTATGAAAAATTGCCTCTTATTTTTCGTTAATTATTTTATGAAAAGTTGCCATAGAAAGTGATTCATGAAAAATAAAGAGAAATAAACGAGAGGGAGGGTGTTTCTCCTAATTTGTGTACCGAGAAGTACGTATTCGATCAAAGGTTAAGCATTGTTTTTTGTTATGTAGCCATTTATTAAAAGGTTATAGTCGATAAATTTTGTTTCATTTTTGTGAAGCAATCGATGTGACGAGATTTTGATAATTTAAACTCGTGAATTCTTCATTTTACAATGAAGCAAGTTTTTTTTTTTTTTTTTTTTTTTTTTTGAAATTTCTCTGTTTTTGTTGAATTTTGATAGTTTATGAATTTATTTCTTGCTTGGGTGATTGTTTGTTCCCAAAGGCAATATTGAAATTTAACCTAAAACCCCTGCAAAATTATGCATAAATAAAATACCTTTATATACAACCAAACGCAGAAAAAAAATTTTGAAGAAAAAACGGCGGGTGGAAGCCCTCCGCATTCTATTAGCAAGTAGATAATAGAACTACAAAAGTAAAGAGTTCGATCACTCATATGAGTGATTCTCATAATACATTAGTTCTTACATAAAATTAAAGTGAAAAAAATACATAAAAAAAGTATGAAGCATGTCTCTCCATAAGCGCTGAGGCAAGAATTTTCTCCAAACTAACAGAAAGTGGATCATATGTGTCCTGGAGAGTTCAAGTCATATCCTGACGAACCGCCTAAAATATGTACTCGTTTCTTGTCGGAAGATATATATGTCTAAAAGGCAACATCATACATTATTAGCCTAAAGTAATTGTGAAAAGAACAAGCTGAAGAATTAAAAATTCTTTTATTTCTTTCTAACCAAACATTTTAACATATTGCCGCGGCTAGTGTTCTAGACCTAACTAAAGGTAGGCTATCGAGACTCAATCTTCTCCAAATACGCATTTCTTCCTCCATATTAAGATTGATCCCTAGATTGTCATAACTTGTTATAACTTTTATAACTTTCCAACCAAACACAGGAAAATTGCCATAACTTTTAATTGTTTTAAGATCATCTACATCTATTTCAAACAATTCACTTATAGGCACATGACCATTGTTCTAAATATCAAACGCTACGAATAATGTACCTCTTTTTTTAGAGGGGTTGGAGGTCTGCTGCTACAATATAAAAGTCTGTTATTGACCTCATATGACATCCTGCTATCTGATATCAAAACCCCTTCTTTGATACAGGCATCGTACCTAATATTTAGAACCACATACATGATGAGAAAAACATCATGATTGGCGAAAGACAAATATTGCCCCAAACTAAGAGTTCACCATTAACTTGATATCGAAATCTAAAATTTTGAAAGAAGAAGAAGAAGAATGAAGCAATAAGTACCTCTTGACTAAAATCTCTCAACATCGAACCAATTTCATGGATCTAAAATTAAAAGATCACAAAATCCCTTTCATTTACTCCATTTGCATAGATAGCAAGGTAAGATTTGGGGAAATTCTATTTGTACACGGAAATTTACTCTTGACACACGGTTTTAAAACTTGTAAATAATTACAAGTTTACATTATTTTTTTGGACTAAGTTACCCTTATAAATCCCAAACTAAGACTTTTTAAAATTTGAAACTACGACGCATCGTCTTCCTTCTCTGTTTTCTCTCTAAAACGCTAAATAATTTTTTTGGTATTTAAAAAAATACATTTACTACAAAATCATCAATTTGATTTCTTTACCCCTTAAAATTTTTTACATTAACATTCTTAAAAAGATTAAAAGAATTTTAAATTCTTTCATTTTACCGTGACAAATGAAATTAGGGTTTGGAATTTGAGTTTGAATTTTCTTATGCCAATGAAAAATTCCAACATGCAATTGGTGTTAGAAAACAAATCTAACGTACAATTTGAATTTTTGTAGGTTTTTATACATATTTGTTTGAGATTTATCATTAATTAGCTTTATTTTGTGGGGGAGACGTCGTCTGCTGGTCGGGTATTAATACCCAACCAGAATATTTTTTGGTCGAGTATTAATACCCGACCAAAATATTTTCAGCTCTTAAACTATTATCCGACTCAAACAAAAATGGATAAAAATTGTTAATTTTCATGAATATACACGACTAACAAAATTGTTAAAAAATTGTTATATGGGTTTAAGTATGCACTAATTATACAGGTATGAAATAAAGACGATATGAAAAGATTGTTAATTTTAATTAATTTACAGGTTGTAACAAAATAATATAGAGTAATGATTCATTTGTTCTCGACTATTGTAGGTAGATGCAGTGATATAATATACTCCTACTCACATTGGTTTCAATGCAAAGAATATTTTGGATTTTATAACTTCTGGGGTACATGTTTTTTTGGGGTGGCGACGGTGACGAGGGTGGCGACGGTGACGACGAGTCCGATGGGTGGGTCAGAAGCACAGATTTGGTGGCAGGAATGGGATAATGCGGTCGACAGCGATGGAGGAGGAGGCTGAGCAAGGAAGGTGGGGGTTGGTCACGAATTTGTGGACAGTAATAAAGTGCAGGGGTTGATTTTGGAGTGACGACAAGTCTGATTGGTCGGACGGAGAAAAAAGATATAGGGTTTTCACAATGAGGGAAAATTTGTCAAACGAAATTAGATAAAATGGATTGAAGGTTAACATTGGAAAAAAATTGTGCACAGAGAGTAAGTTTGTGATATTTCAAAATAGAAGTTTAGTGTAAAGAGCAACCAGGGCCTCAAAGAGTAAAAAACCATGCTCAAATAGAATTTCCCTAAGATTTGCTTACATGCATTTAAATAAATCAAAATAAATTGAGAGATTTGCTCTCATTTAAATCAATCATGGAATATGGAAAATGTAAATTACTATACATTTACTTGATTTTAATATATAAATATATTTTTTGGTTTTGGGATTCATACTTGTAGTCAATTTTCATATAGCATACTTTCCATATGGAAACTTTCCATGTTATGCTTTTCCGTTTGACTATGTACATAAACATTAGTTATCATTCTGATAATGCAATACAAGTTGATTTTTTTCACGATAACCTAACCTAAAGAGGTGGAGATGAAGGTCTTTGCGTCTCTCATCGCGGCTCTCTTACTCATTCTATCTACTGCAGATGCCTCTCTCGAAGACACATGCAAGCAAGTAGCACAAGGAGGAGTCGGTTTCGACTACAACTTCTGTAATACAACTCTCCAAGCTGTCCCCAGAAGTCGTTCAGCTGACAATCAAGGTAACTTCTATTTGAAAAGTTTCTTCTTGTAACCATTAAGCCGGCTATTTTCTAATAATTAGGTTTTGCGCTCATATCGGCCAATCTAGCGAAAGCCAACATGACGTACAATTTGAACAAGGCGAAAGAGTTGCTTGGCGGTAAAAATGTGCCGCCAGAGATCAAGAACGCTTTAGGAGACTGCAAGGATCTCTACGAGTCAAGCATTGACGAGCTCGATGAAGCCGTCGGATACATTAACTCACACGATAAAGGAGGCGCTATGAGTCAGTTAAGCGCGGTACTGACTGACGTCGACACGTGCATGAGTGCTTGGGCGGAGGGCGAGTCTCCGATGGCTAAGGAGAATGACGACGCTCTCAAGATCAGCAGCCTCGCGCTTAGTACTGGCTCCTTGCTTCCATAATTAATTCTTTTTTCAGGCTATGTTTGTAGCTTATCTTGATTAAAAAAAAAAAAAAATAGAATAAATATCCACAGATATTGCATGGAATATCGATCAACAATGTTTTCCAAGAATATATCTGTGCTATTCGCTATTTGTTCGAGCAGCAAGAAAAATCGTCACTAAAATTCTTTAGTGACAACATTCGTGATGACTTTTATTCGTAACGTATACAGCTGTCACGAATGCAAGACATGGCAACTTTATGATCTCGTCATGAAAAACCCTTCTTTAGTGACAATTTTTACGGTCTTCATGAAATATTCGTCATGAAAGTTCAGTTTTCTTGTAGTGGTGGGAAATATTTTGGCTTGACGAGTTGTATCTACTAGATATTGGATGGAACTCACAATCTTATTTATCAATTCTTTTTTTTTTTTTCATGGAGCTTTATTGATCTAAAAAGAATAGAACCCCTTTTTAGCATAAAAGGTATGTATGTAATCTCCTGTATTCTATTAATCGATCGTTAACGAAACAAGCTTCATATATAACTTATATATAAAAAATTAAGAAGAAGTTAGCATAGAAGTTGCAAAATATAGTTAAAAAGACACAATACATAGTGTGAAGGCTGTATATTGGGTGAATTTTTTGACTCAACAAGGTCAGGGTCCAATCAATATGAGTCCGATGCCAAATCCCTCAAAAGATTCTAGAATGTTGCCGCAAACATTTACGATGCTTCGGCTTGAATAAAACAAACCGGACCGCTTCTCTGGGGCATGTTTGGGATGATTGGAAGTAACGAAGATAATTTGAAATAGCTTTCAAAAATTGAAGAAGTGAAAATAGTCTACTTTCTAAACTTTTAGTATTTGTTCATTATTTTTTAGAAGACGAAAATATGAGAGAGAAATAAAATATTTATTTATATGGAAGAAAATAGAAATGTAAAGTTATAAGAACATAAAATAATAAAACTTTTTTCCTTCTAATCCTCTTCAACCGAACAAATACATAAAATAGTAAAAGTATACTTACTTCCATTTTATTTCCATACAAACAAACACACCCTAAATCGCTAGTTATGCAGAGCTCCACTCTCCGCTCGCTAACTAACCCCGTCTTCTATTAGCGACTCAGTACATCCTTGATTTTCGACACAAGTGTTAGCAGCTCCCTCCTACAAGCTCGAAACTTCTCATATCCTACAAGCTTTACATGTTAACTTTCACCCTTTTATCATTTTTCTGCACAAAACTTTTCAAAAACCCATCCCCGGATTTGAATTCTCCTGCACTGTATAAGAAATTATGAAGTATTTTCCAAAATAAAAGTAGAAGAACAGAGTTCTTCTTGTATTTATTTGCTAATTTTTGGAAGAAAAATTGTATTAGGAAGTCATGTGAGTATTATTTAATTATTTAAATAAAATAATATTTATATAATTTTATTTGTTTTATATGTATAAAAGTATAACTTTTGAATGGTATTGATAGCATGTAAAACAAAAATTAATTATTTTAGTTTGTTCTACTTCCTAAACTCTTCCAAGCGAAGAAAATTTTAAAAGTAAGGTGCCACATAAACATCATCTCAGTATATGTAACTTCCATCTGTTTTTTTGGCCAAACAAATACTAAAATAATAAAAGTAACGTTATTATACTTCTATGCAAACGAACACACCCTTAAGTTTTATTCTTTTTTTCCAAACAATTTTGACTCCCGTTTAAAAATGCAAACATCATGACCCTCTCGTCAGATCATGTCCTTTTAAATCAGAGTTTAACTCCGTGTCATAAAATATTGTCATATTTATGCCTATTTCTTCCTACCTAGAAGCAAATATCCAAATTCATAAGTTTTAACTATCAAAATCTTTGATATTACAAAACACGAATTATCATTTGCTTACACAGCTATTGGTTCAAACATCGTGATATTTTCAAGATTTAAACTTTAAAATATCTAGAAATATCTTAATATGTTGTGCTATTTATGATTATTCCAGAGCTTAGTTACAAATTTTGCTCAACTCAGTTTTTGTTAACTCTAAGAAGCTGATTTGTTCATGAAAAGTGAACTGGTAGAACCCATATATATATATTTTTAATTATTTCAGAGAAAGTACTTATATCAGTCCTCTTTCTTTCCATTATATATTTTATGGAAAGTGAAAGTTGTCTATTATTTTCATTTTCCAGTAACTGTTTTATAAAAAGTGATTCATGAAAAATAAAGAGAAATAAATGAATGAGAGGGCGCCCTCTCTTGTCCAAAAAATTAATTTAAAAAATACATGAGGACAACTTATAGCCAGATTCAATGCAAAAAAAGCAATGTATCACAAGCCATAACTTTCAATGTCGTGCAGGCAAATACAATAATTCATTAATGGGGTATTTACTGGTTTGTCCCTCATATCTTTATATATTATGATTTTGCCCCCCAAATCTTCATATTTAGAATTTTGCCCCTCAAATCTCATAAGTTACAACAATTTTGCCCCCCTCTCTAACTTTTCCTAACACAGTTAAATATTCGACCATTTTACCCCTCTTTTCCTCTTCTATTTTCCTCCTCTCTTTTCTTCTCTCTTCCTCCTCTCTTCTCCTTTTCTTCATTATTTCTCCTCTCTTCTTTCTCCTCTTTTCTTTCAGTATTTAACTGTATTAGGGAAGAGAGGAGAAGAGAGGAGGAAGAGAGGAGAAAGAAGAGAGGAGAAATAATGAAGAAAGGAGAAGAGAGGAGGAAGAGAGAAGAAGAAGAAATGAGGAAAATAAAAGAGGAAAAGAGGGGTAAAATGGTCAAATATTTAACTGTGTTAGGAAAAGTTAGAGAAGGGGGCAAAATTGTTGTAACTTATGAGATTTGGGGGGCAAAATTCTAAATATGAAGATTTGGGGGGCAAAATCATAATATATAAAGATTTGAGAGACAAACCAGTAAATACCCCTTCATTAATATGGTCTTTTCCGAACCAATAGACGTAAAGTACTATATTGTGGAATTCTGACTCTCTCTCCACTTTCCATCCCGCTTTTAATCCCACTTTCTAAAAAACAATCAACCCCAAAGATGAAGAAGTCGTAAGGAGCAAGATTGCACATTTGCACGTTAAAAAAATGCACAATGCCTGATAAAATATTTAATTCTGTAAAGATACAAGGACATATCTTCTAAAACCTAAGTCCTTGTAAACAAACAAAATGGGGGAAAATTCTATTCAGGCACACAAGATGCCTACATTTCTCAATCGGGGATTAGTCCACCAAGTGCTTTTCATATTATTTTCATATTGGTGAGGATTAGTCTCCTGACGGGTTTAACATTATTCGGGATTAATCTTCGGCCATGGAAAAAAACAAGATCACAAAAAAGTAATGGCTGAGAGTTATCAATTTAAGACTCTTCAACTTCGCTATGCTCGCTGAGTGGTAGTGGCGGCGGATAACGAACCAAAACGGCACGATTGCAAAGTTACCAGTGGCTAAGTGCGGCTCCAAAAAGGGGGACTTGGCATGCCAAACAAATAAACTCTTCCGCTATCTCCAAATTGTGAAAGGAAGTTTCAGTATTGAGAGAGCTATTATGGCCAAGTTTGTTTTTTAGGCTGGAAAGAGGGAACAAGGTTACCTTCTGGCATGATCGGTGGTGCTCACACACTCCATTGAAATTTCTATTCCCAACTCTTTTTCGTTTGGCCAAGGACAAAGATGGCACAGTCGACATATTCTGGCACCGCAACATATGGAATTTACAATTCACATGTGGGGGCTCGGAGATAGATCAGTTGCGACTCACATTGTGAGAGGTAAAAACTTCACCAATACTGAAGACTTGGTCATTTGGCACTAGGAGAGTAGTGGAGTATTTCAGTACAATTCATATATCGTCACTTTGTTAATGGAGGCATCCGCTCGAAAGATGCTGGGACAATTTGGAAAAGAAAATGTCTGGAGAAGATTAGGATGTTTCTGTGGTTTGTTTCTAAGAAAGCGATTCTAATATGATCGAAGCTTCTGACCAAAGGGTGGTTCGACCTAAGCATTTGTGTGTTGTGTAAGAAGAATGCCGAAACGGTAGACCATCTTTTATTATATTAATTGCGTATACACGAACTTTCTATGGGCTAAATGTGCTGCCATGTACAACTTTAGTCTAGACATATCCGTGAACGACAATGTATGGGGCAGGACCCGAGTGGGATAGGGGAACCGAGGGTATTGGACTGTTGATTATTGCTGTCATATGCTGGCATGTATGGAAGGAACGTAACATTAGAATTTTTATAATTCATCGCATTCGACACACATATATATGGTTTTTATTTTATGTGATATTGTATTTGTGGACAGACTTGCTAGCAAATGAGGACCATCTACACTTTTTTAGGATCACGAGGTGGCGGATGAGTCCGAGGACAGTATGGAGGGTTAGGTTTTCCCGGGAGATACCCTAGCTGACACTGCAAAGAACTGATCTTTAGTTTCTTTGGATGTAATTTGGGGTTTATAGCAGTACTATGCTTTTGGAGGGTTATGCTTGATTTTTGCTTGTTTTTAATTGTGTTTTGTAACTGAACCTATGATTGGTGGTTCATCCTGAAACCACTACATCTATAGTAACTTCTATTATGTCTATTAATGGAACACATAGAGTGTCCAAGTAATTTCTTACGATTTTTGGAAGTGGGCGCAGTGAGGAAAGTCGCAGCGTGAATAGAATTTCCCACATCCTCGCAGCCCCGCTTCTCTCTGACTCGAATACTCCGTGCATGGCACGTGATTCGATCTCCGACCCTCCCATTGTCAACTCCTGATCGCCTCAAAAATCCCTTTTTTGCCCTCCTCGAAAAACTAAAACCCTAATTTTTTTTTTTTTTTTAGTCTGAAGGAAACCCAAAGATCTGGCCTTTGCATCCCTAACTTGTTTTGATTCAATAGTTGTTGCATTCCAATTGTTCGATGAAATGCTCGAGTGAATATAACGATGGCCAATCTACAATCGAGAATTCTCTTTTCGATCAAAGGTTAGCATTGTTACTGTAATTGTTATGTAGGCATTTATGAGGCTGTTATAGTTGATGAATTTTGTTTCATTTCTTGTGAAGAAATCTATGGATCGCTGACGAGATTTTGATAATTTCAACCTTCACTCTCCTAAGAAACAAGGTAAAAATATCGTTATCTGTTTTTTTTTTTTTTTAATTGTTAAATTGTCTTTCTTATTTCGGCTGCTTGCCCAATTGCGCTGCAATTAATATGTGGAGATTGTTTCTGAATTTATTTCTTGATTGAGTGATTGTTTGTTCTCAAAGCCAAGAGGGAGATTAAACCTAAAATCCATTTATTATGGTCCATCGTGCCTATATTATATCTGAGCAAAATTGTGGAAGAAAATGAAAATGTGTAGATGTATGAGTGGAACACCTACAAAGATAGAGTAAGCAATGAGGTTAACACGTGCGTGAATATGTTGAGATGCTAGGACATTTGCAATGGAGGCCACTAGGACGGAACACGGATACTTATAGAGTGGGGGCACAAAGATGCATGAAAATAATTGAATTTTTTAATGAAAGAAAGGAAATATGGTATTAGCTAAATAACTTGTTACATGCGATTATGCATAAATAAAAATATTATATATACAACCAAGCACATGAAAATTGTTATAACTCTCGATAGTTTTAAGGTCATCTATTATATTTCCAGCGACAACATCTTTTTCAGACAATTAATTTATAATACACACACGACAACTATTCTAAATATCAACCGCTACGAATAATATATCATTTTTTTTTTTGGGTGAGAGGGTCTGCCACTACGATACAAAAGTCTGATATTGACCTCATATCACGACATATCATCCGATATCGCGCTATCTGATATAAATATCGTGAACATAATATTGATATTTAGAACCATGAACATGAGGAGAAAAACAATATAATTGGAAAAAGATAAATATTTCCCCAAACCAAGAGTTTGCGATGAATTTAATATTAAAATCTAAAATGATGAAAAAAGAAGAAAATAATTGTAGAAGCAATAAGCACCTCTTGACTAAAATCTTTGAACATAGAACTAGTTTCATGGATCTAAAACTAAAGATATTAAAATCTAAAATTCTTTAATATCACTGATAACTGGATGCCTCCATGCTACTTGTAGTAATTGTCTGCATAGAAGTTAGAGAATGCATGGTTTAAAAATAAGTACGCATGACTATGTCAATCATAATATGCATATTATGCCAAAAAAAAAAAAAACTTAAATTGTGCCTTATGAGTTTCCATGTTGAAATCGCTCATTCATTACTTCGCATCAATGGTTTCAAAAACTTCTTTCTCCATGTAACCAACCAACAAACATCCATTGATCTCTCATCTAATTACTTAACTGGTTCTTCATGATTTTCATAGATAGAAAATACTCACTCCATAGTAACTGTTGCAACTGGTATAACTAATCCCAACTTGAGAAGCTTATAAAATAGAGGGTGTACAGTATCTTTTCCCTTCTTAGCCATTTTTTTTCCAGCAAGACCTCCAAGTCCTTTCAGTTCTGAGAATTCAACCTTGAAGCACATATTTATGATATAAGTCTCAAGTTGATTGTCAAGTTCCACAATGTTAGCTTCTGAAATTTTTAGGATAAAAATGAGCTGGCTGAACTAACTTTTTGTTCTTAAATCTTGAGAATGCATCATTTGGGTGTACAGAAGACAAATAAAGGAACAAATCAATAGTGGCTTCAGAAAAGTGATTTTGGAGCTCTTGAAGCTGCATACTAATAACTGTATAAAATAGCTAAATATTTGCTATTTGATGAGTTCTACGACGTGACCATCCTTGAGCTTCCCACGTAGCATCCATGTTTGGAACATTGCTTTTGTGCTTATCATAAAATGCTAATGCTTCGACAAGGAGAGAGTGCCAACCACTATCTCTCATTATCTGCAAGCATTTTTTGGATATCTCTATTAAAGTGATTGCATTTACAATATCTTGCTCCCTTAGTTGTAGTGCTTGTGACAATTCATTTGTATTTCAAGTATATTTCTCATCAAGTGGAGATTAAAGACAAGCTCAAACGACGGTAATGAATCCAACAAGGCACATGCTTTACCTCTTTGCTGAGAACATACCCCATCATATGTAATCATGTCAGGCACATTAATTACTTAAAAAAAAACAAAATAATCAAATTGACCAACGAATTATAGTGAGATCCCTGACAGGTATCACCCAAATGCTTGAGACCTATGAAACATGGACACAGATAGAGGACACATGTACAATAAGACATGGCTAGTGAACACGGTAAATCCTTAAAAATTATGCATAGACATAAATATGCATGTGTTAGTCACGTGTATGTATAGTACACATCAAAATTGTCATCAATAGAGCATGTTTTATTAGAAGTAGAAAGGAAAGAAAATCAAATCCTACTGATTTAGACCATAGATTCTAATAGAGTAAATAAATTAGAGAAGAGTTGCAAGTTCAACTTGATATCTCACATAAAACAAATGTATGAACTCTCTCACATATCTGCATAGTCTATTAGTTTATTATCCTCTTATTTCAAAACATTCTTTTATATTTGTTTTTTAAAGCAATGCACAACTCCATGGTCAGACTAGTGACTTCAGGATTTTTGAAGGGTGACACGGTTCTGACATGCAAGTTCTTGAACTTTTAAATCCAATATAGTTTGGGTGTTGTGCAAGTGTTGGTGTTCGATGCGTGTCCATTATAGACACTACAATCATTTTGAAGTGTCCTTACTTTGTAGATTGAGACTAATCTCATGATTCAAACCCTGTCCAGTGGAAAGTTCATCATTTTGTAATGACTCAATAATTTCAGCGAATCTCTTTTCTCAAAGTTGATTGTGCCGGTTACAAGAACCTCCAACAATATTCAACACATTACTAAGTAAAATAAAGATAAAGCGATCTCAATGTGATTATTTGATACAACACCTAATGCAAGTTGAAGTTGGTTTGCGAGACAATGAAATAATATGCTGATTCATTTTCCCTCAGAAGTGCTTTAAGTCCTGTGAACTCACCTGGCATGTTACTGGTCCCATCATACCATGGCTACACAATCTTGATTTACTTCATGCTGCGCTAGAACTGCTTCAATTGTTGCCTTAATTGATAGACAGGTTGTATCTGGGACATGAATGATACATAAAAACCACTCCACAACTCTTCCCGTCTTTCAACAAACTGCAAAGCAATCGCTCTTTGGTCGAGATGTCACATGATGCATCGATAATGATAATGAATGGCTCATTCCAATCTCTTTGATGACTGCAGCGAAATTACAATATCCTTTTGCATAAATGGGGAAGCCACTTTTAAATATTCAGGTGTATTTTTAAGTGTATTATCTTTTACATCTTGATGGAAAGAAATTTCAGAAGTCCATGGAAATTTCTTGATTTATTGAATTTTCAGATTCATCGTGCTGACAAAAAGCTAGTCCTTGTCGCAGAAGAAATCTAATGCAATCAACAAATGCAATTAATTCAGTTTGATAATCATTCTGATCATCTTGCTTATGCTCATTTCACATTGTAACAATATTGTGTTTCTGATTCATCAAATCCTCACACATCATACGGGCATGATCATGAGCATTACTGACATCTCCAACTTGAATTCTAAATCTTTCTTTGCTTTTTTTCCAGTTTCTGAAACCCTTTGACACAAAAACTTCTCCACCTGCCCTCGATCCCTGATTTTAAAAGATAAAATATACAGAAAGCTGCATCTTTTGCTACACTGGATTCTAACCAGCTAGGATGTTTATCAAACCAATCTTTATTAAACTGTCTTAATTTGTTCCAAATCATTTCTTGGGGACATTTGTGCTTGAGTTTGACAAGGGCCTTCTTTAGGTATACTCTCCTAACTTGATCCTGACAATTTTTATAAGTAGAAATTGGAGGTTGCATTCCAAGATTTGCTGGAAGATTCTCTATATCTGGTTCTACACATTGCCTTTTGACGACTGGCTCTTCATTAGGCTCAGGAGCATGTTCTTCATTACCTTTCTTGTTTAGTTTCTCGTGTGGAGGATGTTATGCTGATTTGGATATTTTGTCGTAACATCTTAACATGGTTGTTTGAAAATGATAACAATTACTAAAACAAAATAATAGCATATAAGAATCAGTTAATTGCATTCAATATTTTACACGAGACACATCAGAAAGAAACTAGCAAAGAAACATACTTTGTGTTAAGTAATCTCATTTATTCTGGATTTCCTCCTCCTCCTTGGATTTTGTAGATCTTCTCAAGAAAAATGTCAAATATTAGTTTCAAGTCATCAAACCTCTTCTCCTTACTCACATAAGAACGATGCAAGTTAGGGACAACAATTTTATGGTGAACTTCTCTTTACACACAAATAATTTTGTGAGGAATGTGGGGGCACATGCTCTTGCAGGCCCTCAGCTGCCTCTGCCAGTGGAAAGGCAGTGAGTTCCAGTAAGTTGCAACACGATTATACTGAGAAGCTGTTAAGACTAGGGATGGACCAGACTGAATATAGATTGTAGAAGTAAAATGTGAACCCTTTGTTTGAGAGGTTGATGGCGGATGATGGCCCATAACAGACTAAAGGGAAACTAATGATTCATGTAGTACAAAAAATATGGGATAAAAGCTTTATTCTTTTTTCATGACACAGTTAACTTTCTTGCAACTTCAACTCACTTTCCATATCTGCGAACATTTTTTTATTCCCCAATCATACAAATTTTAGCTGATGTGTCCATCGCTATAGACTGGTATATAATCTTTACTTTCCCAATCATACAATCTTTTAATTGATTATTCCTTTATGGACGGACAATCTGAGGTTGAAAGGTAAAATTGAAAAGGAGCAGAGAAATCTATATGCTTAGAGAAGGTTATGTTCTAAATAACGGTGAATGACCTTCCTGAGAAGGTTATGCTCTCATAACAAAGATGAAAATAGGAAAGTGTTTGGCTCGAGAAGGTTATTTAAGCAAACGAGCACAAGATAATACCAAGTTACTATGATATCACTTGTTACAAAATGAGAGCAAATAGATAAGGGTTATGATTAAAGATCTAGCAAAGAGATTAGGATATTCAAATAAAAAACAATAGATAGGAGAAAATCACAAGTGGAGAGATCACACTAGAGAACACCAAGATATATCGTGGTTGTGAACAAGTCCTGCATCCATGGATAGCCAACCAATCAAATCTTTATTATTTTATGATAATTAGATTTACAAACCGTTGGCTCGCACAAATTGAAACTCTATCAAAGATATCTTCCAAACCTCCATGAACTGTTGCTTCATGTGTTCTAATGCAAAATCGCTCTCAATTCCATCTCTAGGATTATAAACAACATATATTTATACCCCTAAGTACAAAACCAAGTTTTCAAAGTAGCTACAAGGAGTCAACTTCAAAACCAACTTTCCAATGGGTAGCTGCAAGTAATTAGCTCCAAAACCAAGATTCCAAGTGTAGCAACGAGGAATCAACTCCAAAACCTGATCTTCGTCATAGAAAGGAGCCAGTTCACAACAATGTTCCATCAACAAATTATTTGAATGTTTTCAACTTTGGATGGTAAGGCATTTTTCTTTCCATATTATTTGCAATACTTGGATGCATCTTCATGTGGGAGTGTAACCAAAACGTAAATACAATTGACAAACGGTGCACTAAAACCGAAAAGCTAGAACTTTGCAGAAAATTGGGTGATGCATGGCTGTCACCAATTTAAATCACTTGATGACATGCTAGTTAATAATCTACTTGATGCAGTCATGGAAAATTTTATGGCATGGACACATTTATGCTATGGATCTTCCAACTGTAATTGCAAATATGTCAAATATCCTTCAACCTTGATCCTATTTAAAGTTACTGAGTAGCTCTTGACTACTAAAGTATCACTGTCGACCATTATTTGGTTAGAATAGGCATAGTAAGGTAACTGAAGTGCAATTATAGTTAGACATGCAAGACACTCAGTAAAATTGGCATCCTTATCATATTATTCACTAACTTGTTTTGATGTCCTGTTAACGGCAGATACAGTTAGTTCAGAGGCATACTGAGTACTAGCGTAAGTGAGCTTGGATGTAGTATGCTGGGTTACTAGAATTTGGTCCAGTATACATTACTCAATTGGAAATACAAAATGGCTTGGATTTTACTTATGCTCAATGCCTTGGAGGGTTTTCTGTATGCAGCATTAGATTTTATGACAGATTGACCAATTTCTATTCCTGTACATAAATATCTATTTAGCTTCCGTGATTTTTTTTTTCTTCTAAATGTCATCTCTTGATGGTGTTTCTAATTCTATTGCCGGATACTGCTAATGGTCAATACATACTGGTCTCAACTTACTAAGCTAATTTACTTCTTGGTGTTTTACTATTTTCTTACACCGGTAGGGTAAACAAGCTTTGTGTCACCCCTAATTGTTATCTATTTTTAAGTAATCATACATACATGTTCTTTAGGTTGACTTTTAAAAGAATTATTAATTTCCAGTTCCAGATTATTTCACAGACTTATTTTGTGAAAGTGATAGAAAATTTGAAGAAGAGTGAATTGGATTTAATCATGAAATAAATTGTTTAAAGTTTTGTACTTAGTCAATTAGTCCCTTATCTTTTTCCCAGCTTTGGTTGAAGGTTAGTGTCATTGATGGTTATCAGCCAGCACAGAGTGAAAACAATAGTATCAGCAAACTCAAAAGAATTTTTTTTTTCATGAACTTAAAGTATGTGCAACACATTCTATCTCCCGATATCAATTAATAAACACTCACAATCAGAGTTCTTATGATGCCTTGATTTAAAGATTAAACGGACCCTATTACTAACAGGAAGTTTACCATCATGCACAATCTTTGCATTTGTGATTGTACAACTTTTTTCTACTTTTCGTACTATATGTTTTGGGTGAAGTGTTTTAATTACTATGGCCTATGCTTTATTAGGTTTTCTGATTGTTCCATGTTTAGTGTCCACTTCTCTTTTATTATATGTTAAACCTCACAATTTTAGATATCCTAAACGCTAGGCATAAAAAGTGGATTAATTTGTTTTCATATGGACAGAACTCAATTTTTACCCAAGAACTAGAAACTTGAACACATCCATAATGTCCGTGACTCTTGATCTTGAACCTTGACCTGACTGTTTTTAAAAAATAAATGTCTCAAAGTAGACACATCAAAAATAGGGGTAATGAAAATATGAAACATGATTAACACCATATGCCTGCAGGCTTGGAATCGAGACCACACCCAACCCTTTACTAGACTGTTGAACTTGAATCTAATTGGACGGGGTAATAGATCATTCAAAACTCAGCCCATTTCGTCATATGTTCCTCCAACAGGTAAGTTTCAAATTTTCTTTTCTCGATTGCTAGTGCTATCTGCTATCTGTTCGTGCTAAAGTTAGTTTTGTGCTTACCATTTTAAACATGTTTTACCCTATTTTTAACTTATCTATTACATAGATTTATGTGTTCTTCTATAGGCAAACATCTTAAATTTTTTTTATCCCATTACTAAGGTATTTGTGTGAAACAACTTTACTGCTTTCAGCATCGTAGTGGGCTATTTTCTCTCCTGATTTTAGTATCAGAAAATTCCTATATATCTAGCTTGTTAATGACTGGTTGATACCAGAAACTTATCCATGTACTAGCAATTTATTGTTCTTTTAGTTGATTTTATACAATAGGAAGGTAATATAAATCTGCCTCAGGTCTAAAGCAATGATCAAAATTTTTTGACCTTGCAATTATATCTGTGCTTCGATCCTGAAGAAAACCATTTAACCCACTTAATATTTTGATTGGACTAGTAGGAGGAACTATTGAAGTTTTCCTACCTAACTGAAAACAAATCAATGTAGTTCAAACCATAGGGACTTGAAACACTGAGTCAGTAATCTTAATCAGATCTTTAGAGTACACTATAGAGGGACAGATCTGAGTCATTTCAAATTGCATTATGTTTGTTATAGCAGGACCCATGATGTAAATGGATTAGATACTAATCATGTTTAGCCCTTTCAATTGTCAATTTTCTTGGAGCCTGAAGTTAACTTCAAGTAGAGCCATTCCATGACTAATCATGGAATGGCTCTTTCAATTAGGTACTAATCATGAAGTTTAACCCACCCATGTTGTAAATGGATTAGGTACTAATCATGTTTAGCCCTTTCAATTGTCAATTTTCTTGGAGCCTGAAGTTAACTTCAAATAGAGCCATTCCATGACTTTACCTTGTGATCTTGATCAGTGGCCATCTTGACTTTGATTTATCAGATAATTAGAGTTATTGCTATTGTCATTGAGAGTTGACAAGACTAAAACTTCTGCTTATTCTATTCAAAGTAGTTGTGAACAATGCTTCCCTTCCCCGAATTTAGCCCATCGTTTCATGCAAGGGAATCGAGCATCCAAATTAATGTGCTCGGTCCTGTAAAAATAAAAAATGAACAATAAATTGAACTGTAGCTGCTAGATTGCAGTGCTAATGTCTATTCCAAACAGAAGAAAAAAGCACCTATATGATAAGTCTTTGCGTGGAACGAATTATCATTCTGTAGATTTCATGGCAATTAATATTTGAGCAAGTGGGATTTTGTTCCTTGATATGCTATGAGACATCTCTTAGATTCCTAATATCATGCCAATCAACAAGTGGGTAAGCTTTCAAATACTAAGTGGTTAATGTCTGGACTCTGGAAAACATGAAGTGGCAGATTCCTTCTATTAAGGACTAGTCAATTTAGAATGCTAATACCTAATGGACCGTATTCAGAATGCCAAATGTATTAAATGTTTTATATGCAACTGTCTAGTTGGAGGCAGGGCTCTGATTGAAAGTTATTCGGTAGTAGTTAATTTGCATAAATAGTGATGTCATTTGTGTTGGAAAATCTCTCTATATTCTTCTATTCAGGTTTCTTCCTGAATCGTTAACTGAAATTTGAAGAGATACAGAGTAAGCTACATTAATTAGGGAGATATTTGGTAAGCACATATTTAAATGGACGTGGGTTAGCACGACAAGATTTGACTGGGATTTCACTGCATTTTTTTAAGTTAATCAATCATAGTAGTGTGTGGTTTTTAATCTCAATTGATGTGTGTTTCTAGACAAGGTTGTTTCGAGACATATTACTTATAGTAACATGTCTACACATATTCAAACCTCAATGTCACAACTCCTGTCAAACTGATCGACAAGTTAAACAACATGAATAGGTCGTACTTCATCTTTATTAAAATTTTCAACTTGAATGTGTTTAATTAATCAGTCCCTTCACTATTTGCGTGGTCTCTTAAAGGGTTTATGGTTATTGCTGATGGCAGTTGAACCAACAATAACAAAGGCAGTGGAAGCTGGTTGAAAAATGAAAAACAAAAATTAGGTGGCGTGTGAATCTTTCGGAGCTTTAAAGTATCTTCGTGCATGCCATCAGCTGATAAGCTTATTGCAGTATTAAGTGAGAAGAACTGAAGATTAGTATTCTTGTGGCGTTGGCCATGATGGTTGGGAAAATCGAGCACCTACTAATTTGTCTATTGGCAGCATAAATATTTGTAATTATTTTATGGGTTTGTCTTGCTCTCCAATTTTCATTATTTCCACCCTCTTGTATGTTTATTGACACACGATCAAGAATCTTGTTACAAATAAAAATTTCTTCTGGACCATCAGGGAAGTACTTGACGTTTTCAGTGCTGGTGGGCTCTTCAATATTTTTGTTCTGCTGCCGGTTCTCTTCTACCAAATATATATTCAATATTCTACAAAATTTATTGTTGTCAAGAAGTAAAATTATTTATTTTCTTGATAGGATGACCATTTTGTTACTTCATTGTTTGTTGAAGATTTGTGAGATGCCACAAGAAATGTCTTGAACAAGCCAAGAACTCCATTAGAAATTGATCACTCTTCTCAAATTAGCAGCACAAGACACCGATGAGGTACTTTTCAATTATTTCTCTGTTCTTTTTCTACTGTTCTTCTTTGTCTGAATATTGTATTTGCAGTTATTGCCGTTTTAATTTTCTTTGAGTATTTGCAAAGATAACTAGTGTCCTATAAATGCATCCGCATCATGAGGATTAGAAATTATTATTTTAGCCACGATGTGGATAGTTATGAACTCAAGTCACAACCACTAGGTTTACAGAGCTCCAACTATTCCTGCAAGAGTGAGCTAACACGATAACCTGTTATTTTCGTTGAAATGGTAAAGATATGATGAAATTAGCATTAGATCTCATGACCCCACACTAAGTTTCATACTCATGAATAGTTGCAGGCCTGAAATAGTTGAATGGAGTTGTTGATTTTTATTTAACAACTCAAATGCGACTGACTCACGTGTGTAGGATGTATATACATAATTACATACACGGGTACCAAATTCTTTTCTTATTTAAATCCAATCTTACCATTTGCTATAGTTTAAGTATTCAATACTCTAGCAACTACACATAAAATTCCAAACTTTGTACCTTGGTCTTTATTAAGGTTATAGAGTTAGCACAACCAAACAGAATATAAAGGGTTATAAGAAAAAATTTAGCAAGTTAACCTCCTTCATATTCCTCACCTGTTATTATATTTTCTTTTATGTTATAGATATTTGTCGCTTGGCGCCTGCAATATTTGATGTGATATACTGTTCACAAGGTAAACACTTAACTGCTACTGGTATGTCTTGGTTCAGAGGAACGGCTAGGCTAGATACCCAAAGGCTTCAGGGAACAGTGTAATTGTTAAATTTAAGGAAATTAAAATTAATATGTATTTTTGCCTAGTCACTTGATTGATGACATAAGAGATCCTGGGAGAGTGATTGCATACCTTATATTTATATGCTTCCTCGAATGAGCACCAAGAAGGAACCTCTATTGGGGAAGCAATCTCTCAAAAGGTTGTCAACAAAAAGCTGAATACTAGCTTCAGTGAAGGTACCAGGGTTCAAGGTTTTTCTCTTACTCTGGATTACTAAACACAAATGACTTGTTGCCGACACCATATGATGCAAGTCCTTGGAGAAAAAGAGAAAGCAAAGGAAACAAGCGAACCTCTTTTCCTTCCCTTTGTCTTCTAGCATTGACTCTTTGTAGGAATGATGGCTACAAACTTGTGAAGTTTAGCCATTCATCGATACCAAATTAATTAACTAGAATGCACCCTCTGTTATATTTACTAAACTATGAGGATAGACGTTTTAGCTTGTAGAAGGGGATTAAGTGCGTCAGAGTGAAGATTGTTTTAAAGAAGGTTTTTTTAGAGAAGGTGGTACCGTGGTGGTGAAGATTTCAGGTGTTGGCTGCACCAACTTCATCGCTAACCCCATTCACCGTGTTAAAATGAAAGTGTCACATACAGTGTCGCTATCACTTTTGGTTACACCCTTTATCGCCTTTGCTAAATATCTCTTTCGTTTGTATGATTTAACCTTGCGACTTACAGCTAATAATCTTGTCTCACTGGAGATATTTCTCTGCTTTATTCATGGTAATTTGATCATGGCATATAATAATTGAAGAAAGGACCGAGTTCAGAATAAATGGAGTTGTAAATTTAATCTGGCACATACAACAGAACAAGCATTGATCAATAATAAAAGGTATTACATTTATAACTTGTAGGTATAATGATGATTTAATAGATATTCGTAAATAATGAATAATTCTTGGATTATTGGAAAAGCAACTTTCCTAATGTGCAACTGAAAATTAATCTTCAAACTCTCACAAATCTTCTGTAATGTGATGAATATTTTGGCTTCAAACAGTCACCGAGGCTATTTAAGATAACCACTTTATTTTAGCAGGACACTGTTTCCTTGTGATTAGCATATAATAATTTGAGAAAAGACCACCTTGCAGTGCTCAATGTCTATGTACATGACTTGGATTGAAGACTCCTCTTTTTGTAGTTATGGAGTTGGCTTCCTACTATTTCATCTTTCCACACTATTTATTTAGTTTTTTTTTTTTTTTTTTTTTTTAAAAAAAGACACTGCTCTCTTTTCTCAGCTACCTCTATGAAATCATCTGCATCTTTACTCCAACCACTCTCACCATTATGACCCTGTGATAACATGTATGATGTTTGCCTTTGTTGATTCCTTCCAAGCTTCTGGGATCTTGTTCTCATGCCTATCAACTTTCTTTTGTAACTCAACATCTGAAACTATACTATTGTTTCCAATTTTATTCTCAATCTTAGTCTGGTGCATCCAGGAAAAAAATGCAAACATTTAATGGTTACAAAGCCAGAAAGTATTATTAAAACTATTTATTTGCAGAATCATAGTATTATTGAATAAAGTAGTAGAAATAGTTAAACAATTATGAGTAACAACCTGCTAACAAAAGCTAGAAGTTAGAAGAAACTTTTGTTGCAAAGAGTCAGGTAGGTGATCTCCGGCGTTCGATCTCCGGCGTTCCAGGTAGGTGATCTCCGGCGTTCCAGTAGTGATCTCCGGCGCTCCAGGTAGGTGATATCCGGCGCTCCAGTATTTTTCCGACGAACTCTACAAAAAAAAAAAAAAAAAAAAAGGAAAAGAAAAAGGGGGAGTTCAACGGAGGAGTAGCTAAGAGGTGAACCGGTTTACCTTAGAGAAGTTTCTCCAGAGGGAGAGAGCAGCGACCTCAGATTGTACTATCATCATCGGTCGCCGATCACCGGGGGCAAGGAAGGAGGCCGTGCATCAACCTACAACCACTCACCAACTCCGGTGATGGACTTCGGGTGGAATTGGTTGGGGAGAGGGAAAAATAAAGAAGAAAATAGCAGTGAAGAGGACAAGAACCCCAAACATAGAAGAAGGAGCTGGTCGGAAATCGTCAAGGGGTCACCGGAAGACAAGGTTCACGACCCCAATGCTGGAGTGACCACTTACACTAGAGAGGAGGTGTTAGCAATGCTAGCAGCGGCCTCTGATGTGGCGGGTGGGGCAACGAACCTGATTTCTAAGGAAGAACTGTGGAAGACAGTCAAGTCAAGAGCAACCGTTAAGAAGGAGAGGATGGCTAAGTCAACCGGAGGTCTCACAGAGGGGAATAGGAAGAGGAAATTTTCTCCGGCGAGGAGGCCACTCCCGGGAAGTCCAGAACTTTGCTGGATTTGCGGGAATAAAGGACATTTTAAGGACGAGTGCCCTTTCATCCGCTGCAGGTTTTGTAAGGGACTCGGACATAAGATTGGAGAGTGTCCGATTGCTCCGGACAGAAATCAGAAGCCAAAGATCGTTCCCAGCCATGCTTTTGGTTTGCCATCAGGAAGCCGAAGACCGAAAGATATCATGGGGCTAAGAAGACCCGTAAGCAGCTCAATTGCAAACAGTGCAGCAAAGGATGACAACAACAAGGAACAAGACATGCCGATACCCATCTCAAGTGCTAAACCTGTAGTTTTTATCCCAGTATCGGATCATGCCAGGGAGGAACAACAAAGGCTCTCTAGAACCCTGGGGGTCTTGTATCCCGGCCATGGAAAGCCAACAATGGAGGAAATGAAGGAAGGATTGGCAGCGATGTCAAAGGAGTTTGCAAATTACAAGTGGATAATTCATGACGGGGGGAACAAATTCTTAACTTATTTCCCTACGGAGACTGGGCTATCTTTTGCAGCCAGTAGGACTTCGGTGCCATGCAGAGATTTCAAGGCGGGTTTCAGGGTGTGTCGATGGAGTGGAGAAGAAGATGGTCTTTTCTATTCCTTCCCGATGATGGCATGGGTAGAGCTCAGAGGCTTGCCTCTCCAGCACTGGAACAGAGTAGATATCAGCAAATTATTGATCAAATTTGCACACGTCATTGACATTGACGAGGATACTAGTCTAAAACGGAGTTTGGACTGTGCTCGAGTGAGGGTGGGATATGATAACCCTACGGCGCTCCCGTTACAGTTCAATGCAGTACTGGGAGGCCACCGCTATGCAATCAAAGTGAAAATTACACATATACTCTCCACGAACAGCTCGTCGTCGGTGGGTTTTGAGGACGTCGCGGTCACCGGCGAGATCGGGGGTACCGATCGGCCGTCGACCGGGATAGTTAACCTCCCCGCCGGAAAACGACGAAGCTTCACATGGAAGAGAGTCGGTAGCAGCTCGGAAACAGAGAAAGGGGCCACTTCGACAAAGCCGCTGGTCAACAAACGATTAGGGGCTTCAACAGTAACTGCTTTCGAAGAGGGACAGAAGAAGAACATCAATCAGGAAACGACTCGGGTTGAGGGTCACCTGCCTCCGCCGAATGGCATGCAGGAACCCTCTTCCCGAGTTGCCCTATCCATGGCAAGTCAAAACCCCAACTTTCAAACGGGAACGAATAGCTTTCCACAAGAAGGGGAAATGGTACGGATGAATGAAGATCCATTGATCTTTGACGAAAATGGATCCAATTTTGGGATCTTGAGGAGGGATGCGAATGGGCAGCTTTTTATCAACAGTAAAGAGATCGGTCGTCTTACCTGTTTGAAGAAACCGACAACCTTACCTGTCGACATGAGAGAAGAAAGCAATAGCTGGCCGGATCTAAAGCTGAAAGGGAAGATGGAAGACAGTGGAAACCGAAGGGACATGCATGGGGAAGGAAGTCAGACATGCGGTGAGGATGGAGAGGAATTTCGAGGTGATAGGGACCTTGCGAGATTTGGGAAGGGGAAAGACAGGAGAGAGCAGCTGAGTCCTCATTTAGAGGACTTGGGATTTAATGAGGGGACCCACCCACATGGGGTTTCAGGGGAAACTAACACAACAAATTCAAAGGGGAAGGGGGTTCCTAGCTCATATCTAGGAGAGAGGAGTGTTGATGGGACCCAATCCTATGGGAAATTAGGAGGGGAAAAAGAAATTGAAGGAAATTTGAGAGAGATTTTTTCTTCTTTAGAGAAATCAACAGAGGCCCACATGAAGGATGGGTTTCTGGAGGAACCCTGTAATATCTTGGGGAGAATTGTAGGGAGCAACAGGTCTTCTGCAGTGAGCGGAAATCATAAAATCACAAATTTAGATAAGATGGGCCTGACTGAAGTTCAAAACCCAAATACGGGTTTGGAGAGGGTTAACCCCAATAAGAGTATAGCTGTTGATTTCAGACAGACTGGTGAGGGAACCTCCAGAAGACAGCTGAATTTTGGTCAAGATGACAACATTGAATATACGGGCTTGCTGGCAACATTAAACAACTTTGACAAAGATTTTGCAAGAGATACTATGGCCAAATTACTTGAAAATATTATGTGTAAAGAAAATCTGAGGCAAAAGAAGCGTATCAGGAAAAGACAACCTTCAAAACTTCCTAAGCGGGTCAGGGACATATCAAGGATGCTTAGTAGGGTCGCGCAGTCGCCTCTGAGGTTAGATAAAGATACAACAGAAGTAAGGGTCGTGACCGAAGCAACAAATGCAACACCAGTAGCAATCGACACCCCGATGAAAGTTCAGACAGAGGAAACAGCTAACCAATCTCAGGAGGGAGGGAATATGCGGGATAAGGGAGACATGGCAGATGAAGAAAGGTTGGCTTCTCCAACGAACTTGGGGGGATGTGCTAAGTCCCTGATCACACCTTCCAGGAGGAGCAAAAGGCTGGAAGAGAAGCGAGGTGGACAACATTACCAACTGGGACAGGTTGCAAGGGCTGCTACTATGCGAAAGGCGGAACTTGTGGATCCTCTCCCAGGTACCACTAATCTTGATTTTAATATTCTTAATTGTGTGCCTGATGATGTATTAATTGCTTTAGCCCATACCTGTGATATTGAGTTAGGGGTAGGGTACTCAGACCGATTATACGCCCTCACGAAACTCAAAAATCTAGAGGTTGTGTCCTTAGAGGACCAGAAGGAGGCCATCTCGCCTTAGTACACAGGGTAGGGCCGCTCGTGGAGAAGACAACATACTAGTTTAATGAAGTGCATTTTTTGGAATGTTAGAGGGTTGGGAAACCCGGTCAAACGGCGAATGGTTGCGGAAGTAATACGCACTAATAAGATTGATATTGTGTGTATGGAGGAGACAAAACTATCTGATCCTGACCCTCGGATTTTGGGTTCAATTGCTTCTGGGAAATTTTACAATTTTTGTATTTTGAATGCAAGGGGAGCATCAGGTGGAATCCTAATTGGGATCAATAAAAAATACCAGATTCTGAACTTCTGGGCAGGAGAATATTCTCTGACAGTAAGGGTAAGAAGTCCAATGGATGGATGGGTCCAAATGGTAACCGCGGTGTACGGACCAAATGCGAGTGATTTGCGGTCGCAATTTTGGCAGGAACTTACATCAATCCGAAGTACTTACAATGACCCGTGGATTATAGGAGGAGATTTTAATATCACTAGATTTGCATGTGAACGGAAAGGGGAAGATCGGTCACACAAAGATAGGCAGGAGTTCAATAACCTCATTAATCAACTGGATCTCATAGATTTACCATTGTCGGACCGGCTATTCACATGGTCAAATATGAGGCTTAATCCAGTCATGGCTAAGTTGGATAGAGTGTTAGTCTCGGATACTTGGGAAGCAAAATTTCCCTTAGCAGAGATTTGCTCCCTTCCGCGACCGACTTCAGACCACACACCAATATTACTTACAGCTGGAGAGAGGGAACAAAAATCACAGAAGCGTTTTCATTTAGAACGTTGGTGGTTGGAATATAGGGAAGTACATGACCTGATTAAAGAAAGTTGGGGTCATCAAACAAGAGCCAGAGATGCGGCAGAAAATATCTGCATCAAACTGCGTCGTTTACGAAAGGTATTATGGAGATGGGAAATGCGCTTTCGAAGAGAAGGGAAGAGTGAAAAGGATGACATTTTGAAGGAGATGGACAATTTACATAAAGTGGAAGAGAGCCGCAATTTGTCATTGGATGAGAACAGCAGAATTCTACATCTAAGGAGAAAGCTTGAAGAAATATATAAGAGGGAGGAATTACGATGGAGGCAGAGAGCTCATGCTAATTGGCTGAAAGATGGGGATGCAAATACTGCATTCTTTCATAGATGGGCAAATATGCGGCATAGAAATAACAAAATACATCAGCTGACAGTGAAGGATAGTCAGGTTAGAGGGGATGCACTGCAGGAACATGTTTACCATCATTTTAAGCGACTGTTTGGCAGGGCGAACACATTTCGTGTTCAACTGAAAGAGGAAGCATGGGAGAAGGAGGTGAATCTCTCAGATCTTGAAGAGGAGTTTCGGGAGGAGGAGATTAAAAGAGCAGTATGGGAGTTAGGCCAGGATAAGGCACCAGGCCCTGACGGCTTTCCTCTATTCTTTTTCAAATTATTTTGGGAAGACGTCAAGAGGGATTTAGTTTGGTTAATGGACGAGGTATTCCGAGGGATAAGTAGACTGGATAGAATCAACTACTCGGTCATTACCTTAATACCGAAGAAGTGTTCACCGGGACAAATTGGTGATTACAGACCGATTGCATTGTTGAATAGCACTATTAAGATAGTGTCGAAAGTTCTGGCTAATAGATTAGCACCGAAACTCCAGCTATTGATAAAGGACTATCAAACGGGTTTTATTGCCGGCAGAAATATTTTAGAAGGGGTGGCTACGACATATGAGGTCATCCACCAGTGCAAGAAAGCCGGAATAAAGGGTTTCATATTGAAGCTAGATTTTGAAAAAGCATACGATATGGTGGATTGGAACTGCCTGATAGAGACTCTCAAATATAGGGGATTTGGAGCGAAATGGAGACTATGGATTGAAGCTTGGTTATATTCCGGAAAAACACAGGTAATGGCAAACGACACAATAGGAAAAGAAATACTTCTGAAAAGGGGTCTAAGGCAAGGCGATCCCCTATCCCCTCTATTATTTGTCTTAATAGCAGATGGTTTGAACTCTATGCTTCAGAAGTTGAAGAAGAAGGAAGAGATAACAGGTCTCCCAGGGGCTCCCAATATGTCCTTTGTTAATTTACAATATGCAGATGACACGTTGATTTTTGGAAATGGTAGTCTACGAGAGGCTTTAATCATAAAATGGGCTCTCTGCTGTTACGAAGCTTGGTCAGGTCTAAAAATAAACTTTGCTAAGAGTTCTCTGATTTGTTTGGGAGCAAGAAACTTGTCCATGCAACTAATCAGGGAGGTATTTCGCTGTAAGGAGGAGCGGTTTCCGATCACATACTTGGGAATTCCGGTGACATCAGGAAAACCCTCGACAAAGGATTGGCTTCCCCTTTTGGATTGTTTTGAGAAAAAGTTGGAAGGTTGGAAAGGAAAATACATGTCATTGGGTGGGAAGGTTGTGATGCTCAACGCGGTACTCTCCTCGCTTCCTCTTTATTTAATGTCCTTTTTTATAATGCCAAGATGGGTGCGAGAGAAAATTGACCGGATCAGGAAAAGATTTCTTTGGAATGGAGTAGATGCATCATCCAACAAATATCACCTAGTGCCATGGGGACAAGTGTGTCGGCCAAAAGAGGAGGGCGGCTTAGGGGTCATTGATCTCAAGACTTTTAATTTGTCTCTTATGACCAAATGGTGGTGGCATCTAATCACACGGAGCCAGGGCTCACTTCAGAAGTTACTTCTTAACAAGTATGGCCCGAAGGGAGGTACGTTGTATGGGGAACTAAAGAATAAACATAATACTTCGGCCTTTTGGAAGGGGATGCTAAAAGTAAGACATCTAATTTGTCACAGCTTGGAGTACAAACTGGGAAATGGGAACAAGATAGCCTTCTGGCATGACAGATGGTGTTCGCAACTCCCTCTAAAGACATTATACCCAGACGTCTTTCAAAAGGCCAATGATAAAAATGCCAGGGTTTGTGACTATTGGGGCCGCTCAAGATGGAGATGGAATTCAACGGCATTATCGGGACACGATTTTGCAAGAATTAGACTCCTTAAACAGTCACTGATTGATTTAGCCCCCGCTCTTTCAGAAGATGA
Organism: Dracaena cambodiana; assembly: GCA_036321105.1. NCBI lineage: Eukaryota > Viridiplantae > Streptophyta > Magnoliopsida > Asparagales > Asparagaceae > Dracaena > Dracaena cambodiana. The sequence goes on along the minus strand of JAYEPQ010000016.1, from coordinate 2,479,121 downwards.
TAGACCAATTTGGAGATGGGAGAAAAATGGTAATTTCACAGTGAAATCCACATACCGGCACTTTATAACCGGTGGACTTATCTCTGCAAATACTGCGTGGATTTGGAGAGCTAAGTGCCCTCAGAAGGTCAGACTTTTTCTTTGGCTAACTTGTAAAGATGCTCTCCTGACCTGGCCAAAATTACAAAAAAGAGGCTGGATTGGCCCCAACATATGTCTCTTATGTAAGAGGGATGAAGAATCAAGCGAACACATTGTATGTAACTGCTCGTTCGCTAAAAATTCATGGGAGGCGTGCGCCAGGGCATTAGACTTGAACATCGGAACTGCTATAGATGAAACTATCTGGAGGAACCTTGATGGAGGGGAAAATGATAGTCATAGGCTTCGAAGTGCTATTGCGGCATTTTGCTGGAATATGTGGAGAGAACGAAACAATAGATTATTTAATGACAAGTATCATTCTATTGAGTACTGTGTGAGACTCATTGTTCATGATTTCATTATTTGGACAGGTGTTCCTTCAGATGAGGAGAGACTTCACTTATCAAGTGGCTCTTCGGGAAATGACACTCAGCCAGATGAGGAGTAGGGATCTCTATCAGAAGCGCAAGGACGGATGGACTGACTATGAAATGCCACTTTTGCAGGATCATTGTATTTGTATTTTTACTTTGTTATGCTACTTTCCTTTTTAGTACTTTTTTGGACTTTTGCTTTGTAAGCTTATTATCGGGCCACTACTTCTGTGGATCCGGAATACTTTTTGTTCTATTATTCTCTCTTTAATGGAACGCGGAGGGGCACACCCCGCCGTTTATCGTCAAAAAAAAAATTATGAGTAACAACTGTCTGATTCGAACTATTAAGTTATTTAAGTTATAATACAGCTTTCGATATGTGGGCCTAATTCTCATAGTATGACTATAACTAGTTTCGGGTTTTGGGTGTGGGTTTTGTTTAGCTCAAGCTCCAATTGTTGGTTTGAGTTTGCCTAATGCTCAGAATGGTCTTTATTAGTATTATTAGCATATTCCTATTTGTGGTTGATAGTAGTGTGTGTGCCTTAAACTCAGAATTAAAATCTAATTGGTTAGTGTTCTTGAGCCATCTGAGCTGTGATTTCAACATCAAATGATGTCCTCAAAATCTGATAAAACCATGGCGACTGAGTAATTTATATGACAGTTCCATATGATCCTAAGGAACTACTAGCTAAAAAGTTATGTGCAATCGGAGCGTATGAGAGAGGTTTGGTTCGAGGGGGGAAACTGTCCTGTCCATGTGGAACAGAGAGCGCGCCGGTCAATAATCTGCTCTCTCGGTACAAACATGGAAGCCTGTGCACATATGATGAAGAGCTGCCTTGCGGATGTGTTGCGTGTGGGACCCATCAAAATATGTTACATGCACTTTTGTTCATCAGATACGGATATGAATAGAGTGTTATTTGATAGTAAAATGTAATACTTGTAATTTGATCTACAATCATTTGTAAATACAATATGCATGATATAGTAGGGATAAAAATGTTCTTTTAAGATATAAATGGGCATCTGCAAAGCTGACTAGCCTTTGTTTTATGAAACAACAATAAGTCAAAACTAAATCTTGTAAGTTGTACCTTCTAGAAAGTACTTATTTGCATAGCATATAGTAATACCAATAAAATACATAGAGTCTACGGCTACAGTAATATATTTGTTCCATAATAAAATATTTGCTTTCTGCATTTAGCAAGGAAAAGGGTGATATGTTTTCTTCTCACATTTGTTGATGGAATAAGTGGCTATAGATTGATAACAGTTCTATGGTGCAACCAAATGTAATGATGAAGTATCCTTCTCTTGTGGCTGGAATGCATGGCAATAATGACAAAGTTGAAATTTGAGAAAAGAAGGTTATCGTAGAAAAAAATATAATATGTATGATGTTAGAGTAATTAGTAGTACATTTATGATAAATTGCATATCAGCGGGTTTCGATCATGCTATAGTTGATAAATTTGGTTATGGTTTAGAATGATGAATAACAGTAGGTCAGGACTGAATCTTACAGGTGCTGGCTATCGCAAAAGTTGTATATTTGAATAGGCATATAGTAGTACCGATATTTACAGAAAAACTAAAACATAAAAGCCCTAATATTTTAGCTAGGAATACTACTCATATTGGAATATCTAATTTATTATCCGCAAGCATTTACCAAGGGAAAGATTTTATGGCTGTAGGATAACTGAGATTTTAAAAAGGCATTTACATGAAGTGTGATCTTTTATTAAAATTTCATACCATTCGGAGTTTTTTCTAGAAACCCATATTGCTGATTGTGATTCCTGTCAATTTTGTCAATAGGATAACTAAGAATCCATATTGCTTATGTGATTACTGTCAATTATATCAATTCATTAACTGCAAATACTATTCATGTTAGAATATATACTCTCAAATTGGTCAATGTTGATGGCAGTATATAAGTGCCACTTTCACAATTACAACAACCTTGTTGTTTGCTTGTTTAATCGAACTCTTTTACCAATTCCTCTAGCCCCTGGGAACTTGATATTTTTTTCAGATCTGTCCTATTTATATTATGAATAGTAAGGTTTTGAAAAGTATTTGGCTTAAATGTGGAACATATTTCCCATTTCAATCATCCAATTGTTCAACACCTCTTGAACTTTTGGTTATCGTGATTAATTTATTTCATTTCCCATTTTTATGCATTTAGCAACTATATATTGAACTTATTTCACTGTCCTTCTTTATAATAATCGTGAGAAATATGCGCACTTTGGTGCTTGTTTGAGTTAAATCCTAGTTTCTCCAATCAAACCCCTTATTAATCAACGTCAAGAACAAAATAAATAAAACATCAATTCACGATTTTCTTTTAAAAAGAAAGAATTAAGCCAATAAGAATCATAGCCATTTTTTTTTAGAAAATAGCTGGGCTTACTGCCCCTCATGTTTCATTAATAAGATATAATGAAACTAGTAGTTCATATTACATACATGCCTCCCCTATATGGAAAGGTGAAGCTAAATATAAAGTTAAGTCTACTATTCAAAGTATTACATATCAAATGACTTTTCAATACAGGCCTCTTCTAGGTTACTCCCTTACTATCTTTTTTGTAGATGCCTCCAGTAGACTTCTATTTGGCCAATTCTTTTTTTTTTTTTTTTTTTTTGTTTTTTGTTTTATAGGTCGTGTGAATATTTTAGTGTGAACAATATGACTCTTGCCAGGATAGTTTGGTAAATAGGTACAACAAAAGTTCCATATATTTTTCATCTGATATCCATTAGATCTAGATCAAAGGGCCATTCTTCTGTGATCTTCTGATATCATACGATGTAGGCTTAACAAAGTTTCCATATTTTAGTGTTTGAAAAGGAAGAAGAGGGACCAGCGTGTTGACATCAGCCCTTTGGTGGCTCCATGCAAAAAAATACAAACTAAGGTAAAGATGTCAAATAGCTTGTATTTGTCCTATTCCAAAAGGTGACTAGCCTCTCCCCTTTGGTTACAACTTTAATCAACGTACATTGCGTGCATGGGGAGGTTTCATGACCTCACCTCTTCCATTAGTCTTGGTTGCCTTATGATTGTTAAGTGGCACGTGGACTTCATCACTGACTTATGTTGATTATTATGCTTTCTTTCTAACTAATGTTCATTGGATGGTGATATTAATACAATCAATCACATGGTCAGGGCTTTATTCAAATGACTACGATGTGCCACCATGTTATACTTACTCTGCGGACATATTATTGTTGTTTTTTTTTTTTTCCCTCAAACCTATAGTCCACCGTATTTTATTAATAAAATAAAATGAAACTATATTATGCTACTACTGAGTTTACATAGCTATGAAATTAATTACACAAATAAAATTATCCTGGCTCCTGCCCTGTCTTCTTCTTCATTGCCGCCATTATATTTCCTGCACCTTGCCCTTCTCCTGATTGCAGCTCCAACAGTCGATGTGGATCTCTACGTACTTCTGGTGCTGAAGAGGTCCCTGTGAATGGAATCTCCACACCTGTCAATAACAGCATGTTATTATATGTCACTCGCGTAGCAATTGTAATAACATAATATTTTATTATCAAATACTCTTTCATTTCTCTCTAGCCAAATCTACCATATGCAAGAGCCCACTATTTCCCTATATTTGTTAATTTTTCTTTCTTTCTTATTTCTAGGACTTCCCATATGTCTTGCAACTTTTTGAAAATTATTTTCCGACATCCCTTCCCATTATTAATAAATTCCCACATTTGGTTTGCAAAGGAGCATGTGACAAAGATGTGTTTAACTGTTTCCTCTCGCTATCTATCCATAAAACACATATTCGGTCCCCTCAATCTCCTTCTCTGTAGATTATCTCAGGTTAATATGGCGTTATTTTGCAAATGATGTTACTTTTGCAATTTATGCAAATATATATACACATATGGGTCCATAGTACTTATAGACCGTCGAGCCCGCAGATCTTCACACACTTTAACTGCACATAATATGTTTCAGGTTTATGGATAATTATATATTTTATAAAATAATCCTAGTAGCTTTACGACATAAGCTCTTCTTCTCTTCTAATATAAAAGTCTTGATTAGGTTAGGTCTAGCAATAGACCTTGAAAATATGTGGGAATTGCCGCTAATCACTTAGCTAATGGAAGAATCGACAGCTAATTAGAGAAATTTTCTACTTGTGTGAGGAATATCCAGAGCAAGGCTGTTAACATTCTTCTGTTTTAGGTGTATATTTGGAATATGCGTTCATATCTACGCTAAAATATGAACTCTTGTGTCTACACTTGCCTCTACTTGAAGATTAAGTACTCTTTGGTCTTCATATTGCCACGCTACAAGAAAATGGGTTATAGTGAAGGCACTTAATCGTCACTAAACTTGTCACTGATAACATTTAGTGACTACTTTTGTTGTTACGAAAACCCTGTATTCTTGTAGTGCCAGCGTCTACATGGTTTACATGTGTACTTTTCTAGTTACAATCTAGGTTAAGCGTGTTAATGCATGTGATTGCAACTCTATCTCGAGCAAATAGACCATCATATCCACAATTTTTCGCTCTGTTCTTTCTTCTTAATGACTTGTAACCATCCTTGCTTTGAGAATTGTCTAGCGCGAAACATACAAGGGTTGCAAGTCATCAAAAGGTAATAAATATACATAGCTTCAAATTTTGACTAGTTATCTCTCTTTCTCTACGTTTTACAATGATTATGATGATTAATCAACCATTTTGTCAGTTTAAAATCAAAATCAGGCATCCAAATCATTTATCTGATCAAGTTTTTGGCACCATCATCTAACAATTTTTTAGTTTAAACTCATAACAAGACATCCATATGTCTTTGTGTCAAGAACCCATTTCGGCTGATCAAGCTTTCTGACTACAGTCCTGTACTATCCTAAGCTTAAAGCTATAATTGTATGATAAGTTGTCACCAATACCGTAAACTGACATGAACCCTAGATTGTTATTTTTTGAATAAAGGGTGGGTGGTATTGTAATCTCAAGTGAGTGTAGGGCTTATCGCCTCAATGGTCGTTTTCTCATGGATTATAATAAGATTAGTGACCATGGTCACCAAGTGTATAAATGGGTAGCCATGTTTTTTGTTGGCCAAGTTGAAGACCCACCAAGAGAGTAGGCAGTTAAGTCTTTACCCCACTCTCTTCTCTTGCTGCTCAAATGGGAAGATCTCCATGCTGCGACGAGAATGGCCTCAAGAAAGGCCCCTGGACCCCTGAAGAAGACCAGAAGCTCGTGGATTACATCCAAAAACATGGCCATGGCAGCTGGAGAGCCCTCCCCAAACTTGCTGGTATATTTACTACCTCATGTGTCGTGATCTTTGGTTCTCTCTCGTTCATGCTGTTATTGCTTGTGTTCTTTCTTTGTAGGCCTAAATAGATGTGGCAAGAGTTGCAGGCTGAGATGGACAAACTACCTGAGGCCAGACATCAAGAGAGGCAAATTCTCACCAGAGGAGGAGCAAACCATTCTCAACCTCCACTCAATCCTAGGGAACAAGTATACATTACTCGCTTGTTAGCTTTCCATATTCATGTTCCATTGTTTTTCTTCCAACTCCTTAAATAGAACTAACCAACTGTTTCATTCGAAACTACTCAGATGGTCAGCTATTGCTACACACCTGCCCGGCCGAACCGATAATGAGATCAAGAACTTCTGGAACACCCACCTGAAGAAGAAACTGATACAGATGGGATTCGATCCGATGACCCACCGTCCGAGGACTGATTTCTTTTCAGCCCTGCCCGGCCTTTTAGCACTTGCCAACCTTCGTGACCTTGTTGACCGTCGCCCATGGGATGATCATTCCGTTAGTCTCCATGCAGCCGAGGCTGTCCAGGCTGCCAGGGTCCAGTACATGCAGTACCTCTTCCAGTCGGCAGCTGCAGTAGCTGAGGGCTCCACATACCCTGCCAACAACAGTCAAGGTCTGAACAATATGTCAACTCATCATGGACTAGATGCTATGGGCTTACTGAACCAATCCCCGGTGGCTAGCTCTTTCGGTTCACTCCCTGAGTCAGCTTTTGTTCAGGGTGTTGATGGGTTGCCATCCGACCTCCCGATCATGCCTAGCTGCTATGAGCAGCAGCAGCTGCAGCTGCCATTGAGCAATGACACAAACCAAGGCTCTTCAAGCATTACTTTGTTGAGCCAAGGAGAAACATTCAAGGGTCTTCCTCCGCTTGCAGACATGTCTGTGGGCAACCCGGCCGGAGACGCTTGCAGCACCTCCAGCTGCGAGGGGAGTACCGGGATCTCTTCGTTCTGGCCTGAGCTCCTGCTCGATGACCCGTTTATGACAGAGTTTGTTTGAACTCCCTGACGTTTTTTTTTCATCTTCTTCTTCCTCTTTTTGCCCCCTTTATTATATTAATCTATATATAGGGTACCTTTTGAATGAAGGGGGCTTTGGGAGTGGGTGCATGGAGCTACACCATACTTTTTCTATTGTTTGCAGTGTTATTAGTATTGCAATGAAGTGCTGCTCTTTTACTCTAATATACAGTGCATCTACTATACCTACAGTTAAAATACAGTTACATGCACACACAATAGCTATCTCTCTCGCTCGCTCTCCACACAGTCACACACGCATACGCAGGTGTGCGCACACATACATACACGGCTTTGATTTCTGTATTTCTTATGCTGTCCAATTCTTTATCAGATAACTGATATACTTGAGCTTTTTATGTATTGCTTTGAATCAATATGATGTTTAGAAATAGTAAATAGCTATAATTCTTAAAATAGAGATACCACATTTTGCATATAGGTACTTTTATTGTTTAGGTATTGTTTATGTTCTAAAGACAGAGAATAGGAAATATTTTAACATTTAGAAGGTATAGGATGATTGTCTGGCCTAATATACAATTTTTCATAAGGTATTTCAGTTAAAGAGGACCTCTTGGCGAATTTTTCGCCGAAAGAGGAAGAGGGAGAAGGAGGTGGAGGGGGATAAATTAAAAGTTGATCATTTACAATAGAAGCGATGGAGCATACATATTTTGTTCAAAACCGTAACAACAACAATAACAATATAGTAAATGAACTTATCATGTAAGCGTGCAGAGTCATATATTTTAAGTGTTATATATGATAATAGCATTTAATTCATACTGTAAGTTATTTAGGAAAAAAAAATACTGGTATTCAAAGTACTAATATAAAAGACAATTTTTTTCCTAATTAATCGCTAAAAAACACAATTCTTCAAACATTGATACTGTAAATACATCAGTAACGTCCGACCTAAATATAATTTATGTTAACTATTAAGTTATCATCTAATGAGTAGAATACCTTTTGTTCTTTTCTTTTTCCTTGTAACTTTTCGATTAATAAAGGATAATCGGAGTTTCTAAATAAATAAAGGAGTTTTTTTTTTTTTTTGGTGATTGCTTAAACCACACCACCTTTGCAATAATCAATTATACAACAAACTTGGTAAGATATTTATTTGTTCTTTTGGTAGAGAGCAAAAATATTATGGTTTAGTTGGAGATATTAGACATAGTTTTTATAGATTGAGTAGGACTTATTTGTTCTATATCCCAATTATCTCCATATTTTCTACTTTCCTTCAGTACTTTTGGTTTCTCTTTCAACTTCAATTAGCTAGGAAGGTTAGAACATAGTATAACCTTGTAGAGAAATAAAAATATAATGATATCAAAATAGCTATCTGAGGAACAAGATGTAGAGAGATAACTTGTCATCTCAAGCAGTTAGGGAGTTGACTTAGGCTGTCATGTCAATGGCAATGATAGGAAACACCAAGAACTTTAACATTTAGCCTGTCACTCATATTACGCCGTAATCCATTAACTAACGATTATATCAATCATAACAGTAAGAACCTCATGCTCCATTTTCTTAGTGAGCAGGTGAGCTTTTGATACCTTTTCCTTCAGAGATATCGACTGCTGAGACCCCCAAATGTTACAGACTTATTGCTTGGCATGATCCATCTTTCCATGATTGATGACAATGGCCTCATGTTTAATTGGTTTGGTTATTGTTATGGGTTTTGTCAAAGAAATAGCAATGAAAGGGAGCTTCACTACCTAATCATGCCCCATATATTGGATACTACATTAAGCTTCTTATGTCATTGCTTGGAAACTTTTTCTTCTAGATTTATATATTAACATTTGTTTATATATATATTTGATGTGATGCCCATATTTACAAGCTAGAGGGGGTAGGACAAGGAAATGATATAACTTGAAGTAGCAACATCACAATATCACAATGGAGACATTCTTTGTGTTTGTAACATATTGTAATCGATAATCAAAGTTAGTTGTAGGATGGTCCAATGTCTGTTCACATTTCCTATTAGAATGCATGATTAGGGTCTTATTATAAACTAATTAAGGACCTAATCCTTTCCAAGGGATATGCACATGTACATGCATGAGATTGTTCGTACGTTCGCTGGATCAAATGTGGTTGTTAGGAAAGTTTCAGATAATGGTATAAATATATTGGGGTATTTACTGGTTTGTCCCTCAAATCTTTATATATTATGATTTTGCCCCCCAAATCTTCATATTTAGAATTTTGCCCCTCAAATCTCATAAGTTACAACAATTTTACCCCCTCTCTAACTTTCCCTAACACAGTTAAATATTTGACCATTTTACCCCTCTTTTCCTCTTTTATTTTCCTCCTCTCTTCTTCTTCTCTCTTCCTCCTCTCTTCTCCTTTCTTCATTATTTCTTCTCTCTTCTTTCTCCTCTCTTTCTCGTCTATTCTCCTCTCTTCCCTAACACAGTTAAATACTGAAAGAAGAGAGGAGAAAAAAGAGAGGAGAAATAATGAAGAAAATGAGAAGAGAGGAGGAAGAGAGAAGAAGAAGAAGGGAGGAGAAAAATAGAAGAGGAAAAGATGGGTAAAATGGTCAAATATTTAACTGTGTTAGAAAGAGGGGCAAAATTGTTGTAACTTATGAGATTTGGAGGGCAAAATTCTAAATATGAAGATTTGGGGGGCAAAATCATAATATATAAAGATTTGAGGGACAAACCAGTAAATACCCCAAATATATTTCGTCATATACGACAAAAACAAAAAAGTATTGTAAGATGATATCTGCTTCTTAAATCTATCTTGGGAATCTATACATGTCATTTATATGTTAAGAGTATCGTATGAGAATAACCAAATTCATGTGGCATCTATTTGGTTATAGGATTAAAATTTGTTGTGTTTGGTGGACTAAATATGTGTATTTGTTTGCTGGTATTGATACTACTTAGGTGTCAATATTAAATAATCACATAGAATATTATTGCGTGTTGATAGGTATCTTGTCAGTCAATTTACTCTACTTATGTTTTATCATATTCTAACCATTATGTTCTTCCAAATACAAAGATGGTGTTTACTTAAAGAGTGATGAATTGTTCAAAGATCATATCTGAAAATTTGTCAACAGTTGAGGAATTATTATTTATAATTATCAACTGCCTTACTACAGGGGCAGTGTAATATATTATCTTTTAACTTCAAAACTCTCAGTTTAGTCGCTGGATTTTTAACTGTGTTAGTTAACAGTTTATTATTCTCACACCTATTTAAATTGAATTTTACCTTTTTTTATGAAAAATTTTAAAATACTATCGTCTCCCTCAGATAGAGTGAATGTTTAAAGTGAGGATGAAGATGGTATTTTGAGGCTTTCATAAAATATTTGCAATTCAATTTACAGACTATTGAATAACACGTTAAAAGTCTAGGAACTAAATTAAGAGTTTTGTAAACAAATGGTAATAAGTTACACTACTCATATAGTATAGAGGGTCTCATTGCAATTAACCCGAATTTTTTTTTTTCTAAAAGTCACGACCTAGCGTGAATACAACTCAGAAGTGATTCAGTTCTATGAGATTATTATCCATAGTTTGCTCTTGATTATTTATTTTCCGTTTATCTTTACACTTCATAAATTAAATTCAGTGGTTTGATATCATTAAAACCAATAAAGATGCCACATTATTCACACTTATGAAGTCTAATACCTTCAATTAAAACATATGGCGTTAGTATCTATGAGAAGAGATTAAAGTAACCATTTAAATTATCCGAATCTTGAACCTAAAACCTTCCATTTTCAGGTCTTATATATATTTCATATAAACATAAACTTGCTTTAAGAGTTAGTAAATGGAATTGGTCCAAGCTCTTGCAGCAAATTCTTTCTCAAATCAAAATTACATTATAAAGTGGGCTTACTAGTAAAAGTGGTGTGCTCTTTTGGAAACTCTCACCCTTATTAAGTATTATATTTTTCCTAAAAACCCCCATAATCATTTTTATGTTATTTAAAACTCCACGAACTTTCATGTTTGTTGAAAACCCCCAAACAATATTTATGAAAAAAAAATAACGAATCAGATTAAAAACGCATCAAATATCAATTTCTCAATATTTTCAAAGTATAAATTTTTTGCATAAAATACACTAGATCAAGTAGTGAATATTTAGAAAGGTTATGAAGTGGACATTTATTGTGTTTCCTTAGTTGATTCATACGGAGATTTCCATAAAATTTGAAATCTCACGATAGTTTATATAATATTTAAAAATTCATGGGAGCTTAAAAAAAAAACACGATGGTTCACGGGGTTGATTCTGTTTTAGCCATTACTAAAGCAAAGATGTTTTCATGGGCCAATGTAATTTCATTGTTGATCCAAAGAACCAGTGTGCTTGCATTATTCTCATTATAATAAAACACTGCAACTGGGCTGGACTAAGGGGAATTGAGGCCCAATGGGCGTACATGTCCTGCTCTAGTTGTAAAGCCCATAAGGAGTGATTAGTGCCGCGTTCACACAAAAGACTTAACAAAAAAAAAAAATTAAAAATAAAATAAATAAACTAGAATCTTTTTTTTTTAAATACGAATATTACATTTTTCTGATATAAAAGAAATGATGATTGATTTGAGAAGGAGGTAAGGAGAGCAAATTGGTTTCGTTTCATGATATCTGTGTTGTCAAACAAGAAAGAGACTTCTCTCACAGTCTTTTATTTTATTCGAGACTCTTCTAGATTATATTATACGTTAAAACTAGTTAATATATATTTATGGTAGAAAAGATTACAAGTCCAAATTCAAGACAGTTCATATCGTGACATAATAATAACAACAACCGAGCCTTTTATCCTAACTATTTGGGATAGGCTATATGAACCAAAATAGCATCATATAGGTAATCCTTCTCCAAATTGATCACATCGATACTCTTTCTCTATTCACTCGTATTGAGCAATATGTATTCATTTACGCCTCTAGCATTTATATCATTTCGTGTTGCCTCCATCCATATTTTTTTTTTCGATCTTTTCTTCGGTCTTTTAACTTATCTTACATTAATAAACTCTACTCGTCGAATTGGTGCTCTTATAGATATATGTCACCTATTTTACCATGAGTATCCTCATTTCTTATTTTTTATCTTTCCCAATACTACCGCACATCCAACAAAGTATGCAACATCTCTACTCTTATATTTTATATATAATGTATATAATTAAACTAGCCTAATAGTAATCCTATAAAAAATTTCTTTCAGTTTTAATAGAATGTTATAGTCGCATATAACAATTTGTATCATGACATGCTAAAAAAAATTTCTTTGCGAAAAAAAAAATTAAGTTTTAATTTTTTTTTTTTTCAAGGTGAAAAAAACATTTCAATGTGAAGATGTCCCAATTGGGAGAGGGATAGTCCTTTCCTTGTAGTTGTAGCTGAGATATCATGAATCAATTGCTATCAATTGTGCTCTTTGTTTCCCCTATCTTGGAATATATCTATTGATTCCTTGCAACTTTATAGGAAAGCCATGCCTCAAATAGGGCAAGATGGGATTGGGAATTTCATGCTCATTTAGGATAAGCTTTATCCCTAAATTATTGAGCTTCCTTTAGAACACATGCCATGGGACCAACCCCTCTCCCCCTCATATTTTTTGTTGAACTAAATATAATTTATTTTTCAAAAAAAAAAAAATCGAGGTTGTCCCTGCTAAATCCTCAATTTTATAATTCTGCTCTTCTTCAATTATGAAAATCGTAAGTATGAGAAATGAATGATTCAATAAGTGAGTGGAGAAAATTTCTCGTGTTTTTACTAAATACGATATTATTTTTATTTTAAATTTCAAAAAATAAATGACAAAAATATCTGAAAATGAAATTTACATTGTAATGTCTTAAACTTATATAAAAAAATTACACAATAGAAATATATGTATTAGTATTGTAATACTATATTTGCGAGTTATATAAGGAGCACTTTGACTTCTGCACTCCCGGCGAGGTGCTCGGCCCTTGAATAACTCTGCCTTTTCTTTTTCTCTGATTTGAATGTCTAGTCAGCTATATGCATGTCCCATGCATGTATATAATTAGTCTCATCAACCCAAGCAATTCAATCTAAATTTGGCCAAGGTTGTTATAAGTTATGCTTAATGTTGAGCTCCATTCTTTTAGCATTGATTGCCAAAGCCATATTTACTCATAATTATGACATAAATACAAGAAAGTTGAGCAAGAGTTTTTTTTTTTTTTTTTTGAAAAGTATGTTGTTCAATTTCAAATGAGTAAAATACTTTTCTCATCCACTATTTATGAATCTACATAAAATACAGTTATTTTAAGTAGGGTTAATTACAGGTAGACCCCCTGTAATATTGGAGATGTGTCATTTAACACCCCTGAAGTTTGAAACTCTCAAAAAAACCCCTGAACTTAGTTATTTTCACTCTTCTTTTTTATTAAAGTACACTCTTATCTCTCAAATTTCTATTCTACCATTATCTCTCCCTTTAATAAGTGTGCTGGTTAAAAGGAGGGATGATGATAGAATAGGAATTTGAGGGATAAGAGTGCACTTTAGTAAAAAAAAGAGAGTGAAAATAACTAAGTCTAGGGGGTTTTTTGAGAGTTTCAAACTTCAGGGGTGTTAAGTGACACATCCCCAATACTACAGGGGTCTAACTGTAATTAATCCTTTTAAGTATAGTCTCATACAAATTACGGGGTGCGAAAAGCACTTTTCATTCAAAATTACACAAACATTTTTTAAGGGAAAAGAGTAAATACTTTCTGTTTGATAGAGTTGAATGTATCTCTGTAACGCTCGTATCCCAAAATACAGGTAATGTTTGGCGACGTATCGTACATGAATATGCCAAGTTTTAAACGTATAAACATTGGATACGAATTACTGCCACATCAACGCAGATACATATATTTTGACAAAAAGGACAATATGAGCTAATATAAAGATTTATTGAATTCATATGAAAGATATCTCAACAATAGGAGACAACTCAAAATTTCATTACAATTTAGACTCAAATCTAAACATAAGATATTGATAGATGTAAACACAATCTTATTGATGTACTACGAAATTAAATGAGAAAAATGACCCTTCACATTTCTGAAATTGAAATCTATAAAATTACTTCACTTTCATCTTGCATACACTTTCAAATTTGAAGGTTCTCCCTCATTGATTATCTGCAAATTTATTTTTGGACATGCCAAAATAGGGTGGTTAAAACGACTTACCGAGTACTACAAGAGAAAAAAATAATAATACACAGGCACGCTATGTGTATGTATAAATAAAATATGAAAGTCAATAAAATAGTAAAATCATGATAGTATCACAAAAATCTAAGTCTTGAAAAGAATGTGAAATATGAATTTAAATTATATTTTTCATCAAGAGAATAATAAATCAACCAGTAATAGTGAAAACATATCTTAAATGGTGTTAAAATTTAACATGATGGTAAAGAGTTATATGAAATTATAAAATCATGAATGTATCGCAAAATATAAATCTTAAAGAAGTTGCAAAATATGAGTTAAATTACATTTGTCTTAAGGATGATAATGGTCAACTGGTATATTTATATATGCATATTATGAATGACATTATAGCAAATACAGAAAAAAATAAAAATAAGCATGCATATAAAATATGACATATCATATTATATTTATTATGAATTTATTTGGAATTGTCAGAAATAGTATACCACATATTTTATTAGTAAGGCTTAGTGTTTTCATCTACAATATATCGAACGCTACCCGTATATTGGGTTGCGGGGCATTACAATCTCTACGGAGTTGTAAATTTCATGTTCATTTTTTTTCCTTTCCAAATGTTTTTCTACATCTAACAGAATTTTGAGGCTACTAAATAGTATTATAAGAACATTGTAGGATTCTCTGTTAAAAGTTCATATGTGAGTATAGTTTCACGTCAAATAGAACAAGAAAGTTCATAGACTTAAATACAAAATTGAAGTCTCTATCTATCATCTTAAGATTTTGGACTGGATTGATTATCGGCTTCGTGTTTAAAACCCATCATGCTCCCCTAAGGGGAATTAAAGTTCATATGTGAGTATATAATTCTATATCGGATAAAACAAGAAAAGTTCATATTAGATTGGTGTCTCTACCTATCAGCTTAAATTTTTTGGTAAAAAATTCTCGCAATATATTGGAAAGTAGAACCAATGCATTAAAGTTATTCTTGTAACATCTATTGTTTTCTAGTTTGAACTGCAGATTTGTCTAGTGTGGGCCCAACGATGATGTACCTACACACTCGTTCGTCAAGATTTAGGGTTTTGGACGAAACAAATTTGTTGGTTAGGACCACGTTATGGCTGCGTTCTGGAAGGACATGAAGATTTGATTGTTGCCGGGACCAATTTATCAACTTCCAATGAAAGGAAAATGGAGAGTTTCTAAAGGAGCACACCATTTTTCCTGGTGGAACCATTAGACACTTTATTTTTTGTTCGGACTTTCAGTCCGGACCATTGTTTAGTGGGCTCACTAGAAAAAATGGTGTGCTCCTTTGGAAACTCCCAAGAAAATGACATCAATTTTGCTTTTTAGTGCTAATATTGGAAAGTAATTAGTTATTACCGGGCGATGTTCTCCTGAGTTACTTCACTTAAGAGATTAACTAAGAGGAAAAAGAGTGAAGAGAAGAATGGAAAGGGAAATCTAATATGAAGAGGAAGAGAGGAGGAAGAGAGAAGGGAAGACTAGAGTGAACTAACTCAGAGGTATAACAGAAAATTCGGATAAAAAATATGGCTGGGGACTAAATTGTGGTAACTGAAAGAATTTGGGAAACTAAACTATAAATATGAAGATTCATGGAACTAAATTCTTGGTCATTAATTTTTTTTTAATAAAAATCAAATTAAAGGATAAGCTCTCTTTTATTTTGTTCAATACAGAAAAAACCTTCTCTAAGATGAATTTAAAAATGAATCAAACTATCCTCTCCCTCCTCTTCATTTGTTTTCATACAAATTATGTCTTCTTGATTTATAAATAATTAAAACTATTATTATTACTATGCAATAGAGTTCCTTCTGAAAAAGAAAATTTAAATCAAAATCCAATTAGCATCTCTCCTTAAAAAAATATATATATAATTCTTAATATATAATGTGTTGCTACTCTTAAAATTAAATAATTTGAAGCCTCCATCCCTGGTTAGTTTTCCTAAATATTATACTTATAATCACCAAAAAAATTAAAATTTAAACTATGGTTTATAAAAATCATTAAAACTTTTATATTATATTGTTCCTTATACAAAACAAAACTTAACTCAAAAGTCAAATAAAGTTACTCCTAAAAGAATTTATGTTCTGAAAAACGATTGAGCTTGATTCAGAAGAATACAAGGAAAGTAGGATTTGCGGTAGAGAATTGGAAAAGAAATTTTTGCGAATAAATTGAGGTTTGGGTCTCATGTTCCGACGAATCACGCACATACTTCCAAACAAATCAAAACACATTCTCTCAGTTTTATCAATATCATTCCGTACTTAAAATTAGAATTTTACAATAAATATATAATAAATCATACGTGCAACAAGATAAAAAAAAATCTAAATTTTTTTTTTGAAATTATAACTAAATTTCTAATAAAATTTTATCACTGATCTAGACAAACTTAATATGTATTTGTTTCAATCAAAACTCCAATCAAATTTTAAATTTGTGGACAGTTGCAATCTAGATGCATCATGCATGCATCTTGCAATCTTATCCCACTGCTGGATATGATAGAACTCACTATGTTTACAAAAGTTAACCTCAACTTTCCTCGTCACTTCACTTGTCAGGGCCCAACAGCCCACACAGAAAGAAAGAAAGAAAGAAGGGTCCATATACCCGACCCGGTTCGTGCAGGTGGATTTAAATCCGAATCTATCGGTAATGTATCTAGGGATGATCAGGTCTACGAGTCAATTTTTTTGCACAATCTATTTAAAATTTTAAATTAGAAAGATAAAAATTTCATTTTTAATTTAGAGTATTGCGTAGGATGCCACAAAAATTGGCATGTGGATACATTCATTACCAATCCTATATGTATGCAAACAGGCCCCTACTTTTGCAATACTAGAGAAGGTCTCTCATAGCCAGATTCTTCTCCAAGCCTTCTCCACCATAGAATTCAGCCTTTGGGGTCAATCCGGCAGCTTTTATGAGGAAGCACGACATGATTGAGAACTACGACGGAGTCGAAATGCATTTTGTTTTTTGTATTCAATAAGTATTGCATGACCGAATAATTCAAGGAGGGGCGCACTGCGAAAGTGAAAGACCAACTACTTTTTCATTCATGACCTATTAATTTGATTGATCTCCCTTTCGTATTCATTTGAGGAGGGAGGAAAAGTTCTTTTATGCAATGCACTCTTAGTTGCATGTCAGGAGGTGAGGAGACAAAAGTGTAAATTGCAAAAAAAAAAAAAAAAAAAAATTGACCCGCTTGTGATCGTTGCATGTTACTCTGAGAAGATTCATATTTGCATTATAGTTATTTATACAATCTAATGAAATACTCTCCAATTTCTAATCTAAAATTTTATTATCCTATCAGAGCAAACAAAATTATAAGGGTAATCAACAAAACCACCTCATTAGCATTGGGCCATTTTCGTGCACGCCCAACAGACCATCTCCCTCTATTGTTGTTCTGTCATAAAAAATATCTCAAAAACCTCCTCTCAAATACCCTCACTGTAATGGATCACTTCCAGCTATTTCCGTCTGGAACTACAATCTTAGACTTGACTATAGTATCAAAGCAACTAAAATTCTAAGGGTAATCAACAAAATCAACTTAGGCCAATGTCAGGTTTTTCTGAGACTTATCTTTTGATATTCGTACGCCCTACGCACTGTCGTTCATGAATCGTTTCTGCTCTCCTTTTCATCTTTCTTTCGAGCTGGTTTTGACAAAAGTCAATTTATTACTAGTGATTAGCATTGGGCTGCTTCCGTACATGCCCAACAGACTATCCTCTTTCATTGTTATTTCATCATAAAAAATATCTCAAAACCCTCTCTCAAATATCCTCACTGCAACCAATCATCTCCACCTAGTTCCGTTTGGATCTACAATCTTATACTCGATTCTAGTATCAGAGCAATTAAAATTTTAAGGGTTATCAACAAAATTTTCTCATTGGCATTGGGCTGTTTTCGTGCATGCCCAACAAACCATCCCCCTCCATTGTTATTCCATCATAAGAAAATATCTCAAAATCTTCCTCTCAAATACCATCACTACAATCGATCTCCTTCACCTAGTTCCATTTGGATATATAATCTTAGACTCGATCTGACTCGAGCACAACTTTTTTCAAAAGTCGCTTATAAATTGATTATCTTAGTATTCTCTAGCAAAGTCCCAAGCTTCTAGTTCAAGTAGTCAACTCCGATATGATTCTGTCCATATCTCTATCAATAGGCTTCATTATCCAATACTTGTGATCCGCATTCCATTACATTATAACTTTTTTTTTCTTAATTATCCTCTTTTTCAAAAGTATTATGTCTCATATTGATAACTTGCCAATTTTCTGACCATCAGAAATTTCTTCATGTTGCTATTGTTTTTGTGATCATGTCGTTCCTGCATGTGATGCAGTCACCCTTCATCGTGCGAAATGATTCACGGTTTTCGGCCCTCTCGTACCATGATCAATTTTTTGTGATTATATATTATCCTTATTCAAATTTTGTAATCAACATGTATGTCGACCGTTATTCTTTGCACGTGATCGTCTCACAGTGCAAGTTATTTTACTTATGCATCGTCATCTGAATAGTGCATCTCTACTCTTCATGTCACCTCTTTGATCTCATGCATAGATGGCTTTTCTATTTTGTTGCTCTATCAATAAGAACAATCCGGTTTTCATCATTATTTAAACAAATTTGATATTTCTTCAGTTTCACACTATCCACAAAAAATTAAATTATTAGCGTACCAATTTCAGAAAGTTTATATGCAAGTAAATTTGTTCTATCAACTTCCTAACTTGAGCGGAAATATATATATATAGTCCTAACTAATCATAGATCATCTCATATCTAGATGTTATGACTTGTTAGGATTTCAATTATTAGGATTATGTGTTATTCTATTAGTTTGAATTGTTCAGAGTTATTGAGAGAGTTATTATAACTAAGGTGTTATTTGATTTTATTATAGTTATTATTTACTCATACTGAATCTAATGGAATATTTTATCACATATGATAGCTCAATATATATATATATATATATATATATATATATATATATATATATATATATATATATATATATATATATATATATATATATATATATATATATATATATATATATATATATATATATATATATATATATATATATATATATATATATATATATATATATATATATATATATATAGGATTATTGTAGGTGAGCCGTTAGCTCAGGAAAAGTTATGTGAGCTAGCGGCAAAACCATAATGATACAATGATTTTTCTTCAATTTTTTTCTTTAATTACAATCTCTACTTCCTTAACTTCTTTCAGATTAAATTTCATAAGTTTTGGAGTTTATTTATCTTTTCATCGAATGCATATAAAATGTTTTATTCATTGCAAACCGTTAATTTTGTATTAACTTGATAGCGGACCAAATCAAAATTAAAACCTAAGAAATTGGGTATGAGTGAACATTAGGGGGTCGAGATCATAATCCAAAGGATTTTTTTTTTTTTTAAATATTGGAGATAGTGGAAATGAACTACAGCTCAGATAACTTGCGTGAGCTATCAGTTCATTTCCTTATATATATATATATATATATATATATATATATATATATATATATATATATATATATATATATATATATACACACAGAGAGAGAGAGAGAGACGGTAGCTCAAACAACGGGAGTTTCTAGATGGGCACAACATATTTCCTAGTGAGCCCACTTAAAAAGATCGTTTTATTTACCACTTTGCCATTATTTTTTTGGGTCAAAAATACCCTTCCTTCTTGATCAGAAATCTAGAAGTCTGATCAGGGCTAACCAGCCCGGATGAAGCCTCCCCATCCGGGCTATCAGCCCCGGACAGGGAGCATAAGTCCGGGCTGGTTAGCCCGGATGAGGGATGAGAGATAAAAAAAAATTAAATTTTCATAATATGTGCAACTGGTGTAGTGGTATCATACTTCCCTCCCATGGAATTGACCAAAGTTCAATTTTCTGGATGCACAACTTTCATTTCTTCTCTTTTTTATCAGCTTGTTATGTTGAATTACTCCCCCTGTTTTGTATATTTAATTTTTGCCATGAAAATGAAGATGAAGATGAAGATGAAGAGAAGAAGAAGAAGAAGAAGAAGACGAAGATGAAGAGGAAGAAGAAGAAGAAGCAGAAGAAGAAGAAGAAGAAGCAGTAGCAGCAGAAATGAGAGAGAGAGGGGTAGATTAGGAATTTTGGTGTGCTCACTAGGAAAACCCTCTCTTTTTAAAAGAGAGGGTGTGCTCACTAGGAAAAAGTGGGCTCACTAGGAAAAAAACCTTGCCCATCTAGAAATTCCCCAAACAACAAGCATGTTGTCAATTTACATGATTTTGGTGGGGTTTGTCTTGACTCTTGTAAGATAATGGGGGGAAAGGATAGCATAGAATAATTAAGTGGTGAGTGGAGATTGGCAAATGCATTTGCATTTTGTGGTCCTCACCAATACTCTCTGCTTGACTCTCCCCTGAGTCCTCTCTCTCTCTCTCTAACCTCTAATTTCTCAAGGGCATATATAATTAATATATATCAATATGCAAAAGGAACGGCAAACACAAAAAAGAACAGCTGTGTGTGGACTCTACGCACATCCTATGGTGGAGGCCTCACATGGTTGCAAGCCATAGCCCCTCAATGGGCTTAAGTTTTTATTATGATTAATCAATTATTGATTACTAATAATGAGTTTTTTAAGCATGAAATTATTTAGACTAATAAAATTATTAATGATAATTGATTTAATAAATCAATTAGCATTTACATCATACTATTATTTCTATCTAGTAAAAAAAAAAAATTCTAGAGCGATACTTCATCTTTTTCTCCGAGAGTGTGTTTGCATCTCGGCCTTATTTTCATCATAAAGAAAACTTTTTTTTTTTATATCCATGAGAAAAAGAATTTCATCCGACAGCATAGCTTGCAAGGAAAGGGAGAAAAATGGCCATTGTTATAAAGTTTCGAAGTAGTAAAATTGGTGAAATCGAAAATTAACTAGTTACTTAAATCTACCTTGGATATCTCATTCTCAAATTTGATATTATAGCTTATTTTTATATTTTTTTAATTTGATTGATAGGTTATTTAATGGTATATTGGAATTGTTATCCATGTATTGCCTTTTATTTGTTCGACGAATTGTGCAAGTGAAATTTAAAGTTAAATTTCAAATAACTAGTTTCTTAAGATTAAATGAGTAGATGTCTCTTATATATAAAAACAAAGATACATTATAAATTAGATGAGTAGATTAATAAGATTTAGCATTTAATGTATTCACTTTTTTTTTTGCTTTTGCTTACTAATAATAAATAATAGATATTTTTAACTTAAAATTATAGTATGCTTTTATAAATAATATAAGTTGAAATTCAAATTATTGTCCCTCCCATTCTAAAATCCTAGCTCTGTGACTGGATAAAATGTTTTTTTTTTTGAGATTGTAACGGTGAGCAATTGTCTCCTGCATTCTATTAATGAGAGATAATAGAACACCTATTTTACATCAGATGGCAAAACAAAATAGCAAAAATAAAAGGAGATATGACACCCATGAGTATCAATAGTTCGGCCTTATATCATCAAACACAAATAAAAGGGCAGAATACAAAACAACATCCAAAGGTCCCCACTAGCAGTGGACCATCGACGTCCAAAAACTCGCTCCCTCAATCACTGTCCGCGGGACCCTGTGTCGCCCCAACTGGAAAGTCTTCTTGCAGCTCCTCATCTGTGTCCTGGTCTTCTGAGAGGCATAGGCGCTCTCTCTCCGATAATAGATCTGTCCAAAATATCATGTCATGGTATGTGAAGTAAAAACAGATATCAGTTGAATCCATATTCTGTCTAACAATTCTATTGTTTCTCTCTCTCCACACGCTCCAACAGATAGCTACTAACATAATACGACGGATATGGGCACCGTGTTTTGTAGACCTACTAATTCCGGCTCTTTCCCATATATCGGCATTCTCAGCCATTTCGATTGTTATATGCAGGCACGTTGCACACTTCTCCCAGAGTTTTACAGTATATGTGCATGATAAGAATAAGTGTGAACTGGACGCTGCGTCTGCTTGACATAGAACGCAAATACCTGGTTCCTTCTATCCCCTCCTTTGTAGATTGTCCCAGGTTAGGATTGCGCCTTTGGCGATAATCCATAGAAAACCCCTTACTTTGAGGGGGCATTTAGTCTGCCATATGTGAGATGCCTGCGGTAACCTGTATCCGCCATCTATGCAATATTTGTATGCAAACCTAATAATGAAATTTCGGTGTTTTTCCCATCTCCATCATCACATTCATTAGCACTCGGGGGGAACTGCTGTATGAGATTCTTAAGCTCTATGGCCTGTGAACGAGTTGTGACATCTGTATATACATTAATTCTCAAATCCCACCTACTTCGGTGCCACAACTGGCTAATGATGGCATTCTTATCGTTTGCTAACTTGAAAACCTTTGAGAAAAGTACCCATAGTGGTACCTCTATACACCACCGATCATTCCAGAAAGATACTCTTCCTTTTCTACTCATGTTGGCAGTGAAAATTTCTAAGTAAATAGGATTTTTCACAACAGAACGCGGAGCTAACTCTATAGCTCCACGTTTGGCTATTTTTAGCCTCGCGTTTGAGTAAAACGCAGAGCTAATCAATAGCTCCGCATTCTGGTCCCTTAGCTCCGCGTTTGATGAGTTTAACTCCGCGTGAGCAGATAACCAGAATCTCAAATTGATTGAGATTATAATTTGGGTTTATCCAAGTACCCAAATTAAGTCCGATCAGAACTCTAAATCAAAAGATTTAAATCAAAACTAAGATATTTGATTGGAATCCTTGATTAGTACAAATTCTATTTAAATAGAAACTCTCATATTACCCCAAGGCTATAAATACCCTCTTGAGGAAGCCTTGGAGGATCTTTTTCTGGAGTTTTGGAGAAGTTCGAGTTACGCATAGAGCCTTGAACGAATCAAAACCAGAGGAGATCAGTTCTACAGTCGGCCGCCATCTTCAAGAGAAGAGTTCGTCGTCAGATCCTCCAAAGAAGCTACTTCGATAGATCTCATCGCCACACAGATCCCACGTTTACATTGTAAAAGAGAGCGATTAAAATATAAAATCCTCTCGTTTATTCTTTCTTTTTCTTGTTCACTTTTGTTGTAATTTAAGTTAATTCAATAGAAGGAAAGTAAAGAAATTCTGCTGCGAACAAACTGGAGACCACAGTGGGAGAAGTGTCTTTCACCAAAGAAGAGATCGTGGCGCAATCTGACATCGAGAGGATCAGATCCGACGTAGGTATGCTGGTCGTGGAAATCGACCAGCAAAAGTATGAGGAGTATCTCTCCTCTGAATCAGGTAACCTGAACGAAACACGACACTATCGTCGCGTGCGCTCCAATACCCGAGGAACGGGTAAAAAGGTATCCACCGATGAACGGGAATCCTTGAAGACCTCAGCCATAGAGCCGTTGTTTGGGCAGGAAATCCTAGCAGAGGATAGCCTCTCTACTGCTGAAGAAGGCATGAGAACTGGATTGACCAGAACCCAACTCCGAAATAGGAATTAGAGAGCTAGACGAAAGGCCCTCAGAGCCCGCCTTGAACGCGAGGCTATGATCCCTTGCAAACTGGCTCGCGTTAATCGCAAGACCAGTCAGTATCACGGTAAACGTGAAGATACAACTTGCGTTAATCGCAAGGACAAGCCAGCGTGTGATTCTCCACGCGAGACTATTACTGGGCTTAGCGATAAATGCGAAGCCAGTAAGATTTGCATTAATCGCAAAATTTGTAACACTCGCGATAAACGCGAGAATAAAACTTCCCTAAAGTTAGCGTGTGATTCTCCACGCGAGGCTATTACTGGACTTAGCAATAAACGCAAACCCAGTTCAACTTGCGATAAACGCAAGACTTTTGACCATCGCGATAAACGCGAGGATAAAATTTCCTTAAAACCAGCGTGTGATTCTCTACGCGAGGCTAATACTGAGCTAAGCGATAAACGCGAAGCCAGTAGTACTTGCGATAAACACAAGATTCCTCAGCTCCGCGTAAATTGTGAAGATGATTGGCAAATTGTCGTTAATCGTAAAAATCGCGCTAGACGCAAAGTTATAACTTGCGTTAATCGCAAGAGTAAGCCAACGTGCAAGAATTTTCTTCCACGCGGGGCTAAGATTCCAGAAGATAAACTTCTGAAGGAACGCCAAGCCAGCATAAAACGCGAGGCTAGCGTAGCAAAATACGGAGCTATTTCTCAGCCCCACAATACAAAACGCAAAGCTATCTCTCAGCTCCGCATAGGTCAACCCGAATACCAACTCAGGGCTGATCGTCACACTAATGGACCAGAACTAGACTCCAGTAATCTCAAGAAGCTTCAGTGGGTTCCTAGACCCTCTCAAAAGTTGAATGGGTCCCACGATTCCATGACTAAAGTCACTGACCTCAGGGAGTACTTAACCAAGAAGAGAAGTACAGAACAAATCCAATTTGAACCAACATGTCACTGCCAGCAGCTTATGACAGCGGTATCCGCTGTAATCGATAATTGTTGCTGCAGCAAGAACAGGGTATCGGTGTTTGACCAATTAAATAAGCCGGATAGAAACCCTGTTAAGAAAACAAAGACTACTCCCCGAGAAGAATGGAGAGTTGTAACTTCCAACATGGTCGGCAAGGGTAAGAAAGTCATTGAAAGAGATGATAACTCAGAATCAAGTGATGAAGAACCCCATCACTTTACCCGACTTAAATCAGGCGCTATCCCGGCCCGAAATTATAAGAAACTCGTGAAAAGTTCTTATGATGACGATAGTGATAATTCGGATATAGATTCACCTCGTTCCTCTGGATCATCTCGGCTACAAAAGTCAGCATCACATATGGCGGATAAATCTGACGACATCGATCAAAGATTTGAAGCCCAAGAAAAGATGATTCGGGAGCAACGAAAGACAATTGAAGATCTTAAAATGATACTCTCGAAAGTGGTCGAAACTACTCAGAAGATTGTTGAGGATAACGCTAAGAAAGAAAATGAAACCTCGTTCAATAGACTGAACGAGGAAGATAAGGAAGAAAAAGCTCGCTCGACGCATGAGGACGAGGATAAGTATTCTTTTCATGATCCACATGAAGAGAAAATAGAAAAGTTACAAAGTCAACTCGAAGTATTAATGCACAAGAAGGAGTTGAAAGAATCAGCGGTCTCAAGTCCATATCCGCCTGAATAGGATTTGGCACCATACCCTGAAAAATATAAGCCGCTCAAATTAGAGCCGTATGACGGGAAAAGATCTCCCAGTCAACATATTTACCACTTCTTGTCCCAAGCAGGGCATTTAATGGACAATGACCCAGTAATAACCAAGGTATTCGCAAGTACCTTGCGAGGGTCTGCCTTCACTTAGTTTATGCAGCTGCCCCCAGGTACTATTAATACCTAGTTTGATGTTGAGAAATTATTTCTCTCACGTTTCTTTAAGGATGATACCTAAATTACAGTTTATTCCCTCCTTGCAACTAAACAAGGAGAACAAGAAACAGTAAAAAACTTCATGGAAAGGTTTCAGGAGAAGTCCCTGCATTGCAAACACGGAATGGTCCAGGAAACTCTGGTAGAGACATGTCGACATAATTTTAAGACTAACGTGCTCCTAAAATGGGGGCCGTAGAGTCTAAGACATGGATGAATTTGCTAAAACAAGGAGAGCAAGTCGAGAACTTGATCCGTCGAGTTGAAGAGTCTCGTGGATCGAAAAGTACCGAAAATAATAGGCCGTACACCCAAAATAATAAGAAGAATAAAGGGAAAGCGGCAATGGCATCAGAGGCAACTCCACAGAAGATAAATCATCCGAACCCAAAGCCCCAAAATCAGAAGGGCGCAAGACAAAATAGGCCCCAGCAAGAGAGGACATATACCTTCAAGGCAGAGCAAACGCCTACACTTTTTCATCTACTCCTTAGGAAGGGAATGTTGAAGCTCCCGGAGAACAGAAAACCGGAGGACGTTGGTAAAACCAATGACCCCAACTATTGTCTCTACAACAGGAATGTCGGACACCCTACCAGGGATTGTTACCCTTTGAAGAACAGAATCCAAGCACTAATAAAAGCTGGAGTTCTAACACTAAAAGAGGAGCAAATGAAGGTCACTGCCAATATGGCAACCCTAGTGGTTGGAACCCATGAGTTCCCTGCGGGGGTGACCCCAATACCAAAGGAAAAGCTGGTTACGAAAAACCATGACCTGCATAATAAAGCACAAGAAGGACTTGTCTCCGTAACAACTCAAAAGGGGGAAGTCATGTGGGTCCACCCTGATTTACTACAGGATGAACAGTGGACTACTGCAGGGGGTCAAAGGAAAAAGCGGACCAGCAATGATATTTTCGCGAAAATAAAAGATGAATACATAATTGCAGGGGCACTTACAGACTCTGAAGAGGAGCCCGAAGCTATGGCCACTCATCAAGATGGGGCGGGCCCTTCCGGTACTCGATCTGGTAAAATATATCTCAAGGATTACACCAGAATAGACCCGAAAAATATATATGGTGAACTCGCAAAAACTACAAAGCAAAAAGGGCTGCGTTTCTAGAAAAATCCTGGAAAAGATGAAGGAGTCAAGGACGCTACCTTCAAATTTGACACAATAGCTTAGCTGGCTAATATTCCAGCTCGAGTCACGTTGTACGAGTTGTTACGATTATCGAAATTAACTCGCGAGGCGTTGAGAGAAGCCCTAGCAGACTCTAAGTCATTCCTAGCTCAGATTGTCGAGCCGGCTGATGAAGAACAGGACTTTTGCCTCCGCTGTCATCAAGTGAGGAGGCAGGTCCCACGGATTATTTTTTCTTCAGAAGATATGCAGGTAAGAAATATAAAGTACAACAGGCCTTTATATTTCACCGGGATATGTCGGATCCACGAAGGTGGATCGCATCCAGATTGATCCAGGGTCTGTACTAAGCATCATTCCCAGAAGGTTGATGCAGCTATTAGGGATTTCTCCCCATCGTCTGACACCAACTAATACTACAATATATGAGTTTAATGCCAATGATAGCTGTCCCCTTGGAAAGATCCGACTCAGATGTCAAATCGGGGATTTGAGGACGGAGGTCACATGCTACGTCATTGACGCAGACACTTCCTACAATATTTTACTGGGACGGCCTTGGATCCATGCCTATATGATAGTCCCGTCGACTCTCCACCAGTGTATGAAATACTGCGATGAATAAGGAGAAGTCCGGACTTTAGTTGCAGATAGACAACCATTTAAAGGGCTGGAAAACTACTTCACGGATGCTATGCTCTACAAGCTAGCCCACGAAGTCTCCAACGACAACCTCAGTAAGCCTCAAAAGTTTGACGAAAGCGGCAACGAGGCAAATACTGAGTACGAGCCTCCCGAAGATAACGATGGGGGTGATTATGAAATCAATCCTCACATAGATTTTAATTTGAATTTTGACAATAATGTAGCTGATGTAGTAGAGGATGAGTGGATTATCAATGAAAATATAAAGTTAGTCTACGAGCCTACTGTAGCTACAGAGTCTGAACCTTCTTGTACTTCCACCGAAGTGGATGGCCTGTCCGAACTTGAAGTTCTGGCGGCATACCATTTGCCACTCAAGTCATCCCTCATCTTTCAATCAAAAATAACTAAGGGACAAGGTCACTTCTTTAAAGTGCCTCCTCGACAGGGGTCCCAAAGGCTGATCATGTTCGGCAAAGTAATTACGTCACCTCGACAAAGACAAACCAGTGAAAGTGATGAACAATCATCACCTTAATTTCACTTATATGAACAGAAATCCCGACAAATGATAGAAAAGATGGGTTATAATTTTACCCAGAAACCGGGATTAAACTTTGGAAAAGGGTGACGAAATCTCATACCTTCGTTTAGACCGAGAGGAAAGAGTCCAGACTATTATCAAAAGATTCGCAGGGGGTTGGGCTATGTATCTACTCCTCCCTCATCATCACATAAATACGAAGAAAACTCTTTGGCCAATGAGGATTTACATCCACTTGACCATAACTCGGATCAAAGTACCGGCGCTTGGTTTCAATCTTTAACGGTAAATATGGTTTCAGCCGCACCAGAAAGCGACGAGGAACCAATTGACGTTCAAGATGATTCCTGAGCTAAACACATGGACACTCTTTGGGATGTCCGCTTTGAACAGCGTGACCCGCCCACAAAAGATAAATTGGTACAAGTCAACATGGGAACGGAGGAGAACCCGAAACTCATCTTCATAAGCGACACACTAACTCCCTTAGAAAAGGAGGGATTTATATCTCTTATCAAAGAGTATATAGATGTATTCGTATGGAGCTATGGAGACATGCCCGGTCTTGATCCTCAGATTGCCACACACCGGCTAAATATCAAAGAAGATGTCAAGGCAGTAAAGCAACAGCAAAGGCGTTTACGACCGGAGTTGATGGAGGCAATAGTTGCTGAGGTCAACAAGTTTATAAAATCCGGATTCATCCGTGAAGAGCAACATCCTGATTGGGTGGCTAACATAGTGTCGGTTCGTAAGAAGAACGGCAAAATCAGGATATGCATCGACTTTCGTGATCTAAATATTGCATGCCCTAAGGATGAATTTCCACTCCCAATCACCATTGTGATGATTGATAACACCTGTGGTTATGAGAGGATGTCCTTTATGGATGGCTTCTCAGGCTATAACCAGATTAAAATGTACCCGAATGATGAAAAGCATACAGCTTTCAGAACGCCGCTGGGGGTATACTGTTATACGGTAATGCCTTTCGGATTAAAAAACGCCGGTGCCACTTACCAACGAGCAATGAGCGTCATATTCAAAGAACACCTGCGCAAACCGGTAGAGTGTTACGTAGATGATTTGGCGGTCAAAAGCAAGAACAAAAAGGATCATCTTCATGATTTAAGAACGGTCTTCGATCTTATGCGGAAATATCACTTGAAGATGAATCCCGCTAAGTCTTTCATGGGGGTGTCCAGCGGAAAATTCATTGGATTCGTAGTCACCTCAAAGTGAATTTTCCTTGATCCTGAGAAAGTAAAAGCGATCAACGAGATACCGCCTCCCCGCAATCTTAAAGAGTTAAGGGGGTTATAAGGAAAGCTCGCCTATATCCGGCGCTTTATTTCAACATATTTGGACAATACCAGCCATTCTCCAGACTCTTGAAAAAGGGGGTTTCTTTCGTATGGGATGAGGCATGTCAACAGGCATTTGACGATCTCAAAAAATACCTCACGAAGCCTCCTGTCCTCATGGCACCGGTCCCTGGGCAGCCATTCCTTATATACGTAAGAGTCATGGATGATGCTTTAGGAGCATTACTTGCTCAATATAATGAGATCGGCTATGAACATGCCCTTTATTACTTAAGCAGAACAATGATCGGGGCCGAGCGTTGGTATACCCCGACTGAAAAAGAATATTTAGCCCTAGTGTTCGCTGTTCAGAAAATGCGATACTATCTTTCAGGGCAAATAATTCACGTCATATCACGGGTTAATCCCTTGAAAGTCCTGATGACAAAATCGGGATTCTTAAATAGCCGATTGGCGAAATGGGCATTATTGCTATCGCCATATGATATACACTTCGTCCCTCAAAAAGCCATGAAGGGACAGGCAATCGCCGATTTCTTTGCAGACCATCCAATTTGGTCTAACTCTAAACAGACGTTGGAGGTTAACACAACTAACAAAGAACAACCATGGCAGATATTCTTTGATGGTGCTGCCAGACGATCTGCTGCTGGAGTGGGAGTTGTGCTGATATCCCCACTTAAACACATACTGCCTAACGGTTACTTATTAACAGAACTGTGCACGAATAATATGGCAGGATACAACGCACTCATTATCGGCTTAAAAATGGCTTTAGAACTGGGGGTGAACTATCTAGAGGCATATGAAGACTCTAAGCTCATCGTCAACTAGATGACGGGTGAGTATGAAGTCGACATGAAGCCCTCATCCCCTATCATCAGCTAGCCATTGAGTTAACAGGATATTTTGAACAGTTTTATATCTATCATATATCTCGGAATGAGAACGTCTATGCAGATGCTCTTGCTGCACTAGTTGCAACATTGGCGATCCCGCCAGGTGAAGCTAAAAGTGTCACTATTGGTAGTAGAGAACTCCTCCATCCAGATACGGTATTCCAAACCAAAGAGATGTGCCAGACAGGCTTAATTCTGGAACTCCGTGATTGGTGATTTCCATTTATAGATTACGCCCTATATGGGATACTACCAGAGGATCCAAAGGAAACCGCCTCGATAAAGAGGAAGGCCCCGAGATTTTACTCTGATCGTACACTTCAAATTTTATACAGAAAGTCAAATGATGGTCTGCTACTACGCTGCATATCAAAAGCAGAAGCAGATGAAGTACTGAGAGAAACACATGATGGAGTGTGTGGAGCTCATCAGCCCGGTCCAAAACTCGGAGACCGCATAAGAAGGCTGGGATACTACTGGCCGAAGATGATTACAGAGGCAATGGCATACGCTAAACGATGCCATGCATGTCAGGTACATGCTAACTTTATTCATCAACCCCCAGAATACTTGCACAATACCATTGCTAGTTGGCCATTTGAGACATGGGGAATGGATATTGTGGGGCCAATAACTCCCCCGTCATCCAGAGGACATCGGTTTATTCTTGCAATAACCGATTATTTTTCAAGATGGGCCGAAGCCGTACCTATGAGAGAAGTAAAAACGACGGATGTGATTAAGTTCATTAAGTATCATGTCATTTACCGTTTTGGCATCCCCCGAAGGATCATTCATGATAATGGACCGCAATTCATCAGCCAGAGATTCTCAAGATTCTGTGATAAGTTCAGAATCAAAAATATTGCTTCAACGCCATATAATCCCGCGGCAAATGGGTTAGCCGAAGCTTTCAACAAGACGATCATTAAACTCCTTCGGAAGTTTGTCTCTTCCAATAAATGAGACTGGGATGAAGAGCTGGGTGAGTGTTTGTGGGCTTATCGTACCACCGTTCGCACCCCAACAAAAACTACCCCGTTCTCCTTGGTTTATGGAAGTCAGGTCGCCTTGCCTCTCAAAATCCAGATACCATCGTTTAGTCACAAAGATGACGACAGAAGAGCGCCATCAATAAAGATTACAAGAACTAGAGGCGTTAGATGAAAAACGTCTCAGGGCTCAACAACAAATTGAGTTGTATCAAGCCCAAATCTCGCAAATGTTCAATAAGAACGTTAAGCCAAGGACCTTTAAGTAAGGAGACTTGGTCCTGGCTATTAAAAGGCCAATGATTCTAACCCACAAGACTAAGAGAAAATTTGAATCCAAGTGGGAAGAACCATTTATTGTGGAGATGGTATACTCTAGTGGAGCTTATCGCTTAATGAACCAGAATGGCGATAGGATGATGATGCCGATCAACGGTAAATTTCTGAAGAAATACTATGCCTTAAATAAACCAGAATGATGATAGAGTAACTGTTACATCTGGTTCAGATCCCTAGGAGTATAACCATCCACCAGTTCAAATTACGCACATGAGCACTTAGACTAGGCATGTGCAATTAGGCGCCTATGCTGAAATCTGGTGATCCTGACCCGATCATCTTGGTATGTGCAGTTCAAGTTACGCATGAGAGCCTTGAACCGCCTCCAATCAAACACTAGGCATGTACAATTAGGCGCCTCTGCCGAAATCTGGTGATCCTGACCCTATCATCTTGGTATGTGCAGTTCAAGTTACGCATGAGAGCCTTGAATCGCCTCCAATCAAACACTAGGCATGTGCATTTAGGCACCTCTGCCGAAATCTGGTGATCCTGACCCTACCATCTTGGTATGTGCAGTTCAGTTACGCATGAGAGCCTTGAACCGCCTCCAATCAAACACTAGGCATGTGCAATTAGGCGCCTCTGTCGAAATCTGGTGATTCTGACCCGATCATCTTAGTATGTGCAGTTCAAGTTACGCATGAGAGCCTTGAACCGCCTCCAATCAAACACTAAGCATGTGCAATTAGGCGCCTCTGCCAAAATCTGGTGATCCTGACCCGATCATCTTGGTATGTGCAGTTCAAGTTACGCATGAGAGCCTTGAACCGCCTCCAATCAAACACTAGGTATGTGCAATTAGGCGCCTCTGCCGAAATCTGGTGATCATGACCGATCTCTCGGTATTAGCAGTCTAAGTTACGCAGATGAGCCTTGGATTGTTTTACCTAAACAAATGAACTATTTTGATATCAAGTTATTTGTTGTGCAAGTAAATTTTCTAGCCAACAGATAAAAGAATCAAAAGATTTCCTTTATTCATCAATCAAAAAGAATGAAGTTACAAAAGAATTCAAAGAATTAGTAAAGTTCTCTCTTCTATTACAAGTTCTTAATACAAAAAGAATAAAAGAATAGAATGAAAGAAAGTTATGGATCTCCTAGAAACCTCAACTTATTCATCTTCTCGGCACGTAGTGTTGAGCCTGCCGGCGTAAATCATCATCGTTTATTGCCAGTTGCTGAGCCAACTGCAGACGAGATTCTTCAATAATACGGCTCCTTATTATGCCTTCTTATTTGAGCTGTCCTTGTTGAAGGATCAGCTCTTCCCGTTTCTTGACGGATTCCCCTAACCAAGACTCGCTGGCTTTTAGAATAGCTCGAGCCTTAGCGATAGTCTCTCTGGCTCTAAGGATGGCGGCCTAACTCCCCTCAATCTCGAAGTCCAATATCTCTAACCCCCTGAGGATTGATTCCTGACTGGCTCGTAGTTCTGTCAACTCTCGAGACCAGACTTTCTCTTGGCACCTCAGTTCCTCTTGACGAGCCACCAACTCTTCCCGTAGCCGCGCCAACTCGATCTCAGTGATCGCTTCCACATCCGCTTGGCGAACCGTGTTTAGCGTGTTCACCTAATCTTCCAAAGCTTCAAGGCGGGCCCGGTAGGGAGCTGCTCGGTCACGTCCCCCAATCCTTTCAATATTATCCAGATAGCTGGACAACATTGGACGTCCAAGATTGAAGAAATCTCTTCCATCTAGGATCATTCCAATACACCTCCTTAGTAGCCGCAAAAAGTCATTTACACTATGGTTGAAGAATTTTTCGAGAGGGTCCACAGTGTCTGTGTTTAAAGCAGGCAGCGCTAAGGAAGATGTTGCCGGGGGAAGAGTGGCATCCATTGGAGTCGAGGAAGAAGAAGCCCGTCCCTGTACCAGACTCATTACATGCGGGGCCAGTAAAGCCAATAAGGACTTAGCAAAACTGAAAACCCGAGGCGAATTATCACTAGTACAGATCACTCAAGCAACACCACTAGCAGGAGTAGACGATGGAGTGTTTTTACCTGAAGCTCCTCCTGCGACAGAAGTGGCTTCAAACGAGAACTTCAAATTCTCCTTATCCCCTGTTGGCAGATGACTTGGGGCTGGAGTTATCACCAATGTCTCAACAGCCATTATTGTCAACGATGTTAAAATCGCTTGCTGAGGAGTAGAGGGCATACCAACTACTACTGGAAAAGTTTCCTCGGAGCAGACCATTGGTGTCGGAGATGGCAGACTTGGGGATGGGGGAGCCTCTCTTGTTACGGCCGCAACGACAACCTCTGTCCTATTATCACTCCCTAGTTTATCAATAGGAGGAGTCGATGAAGGAACTGAGCATGAGGCCGGCGTGAAGTAGTCTGCGTCAAACTCGTTCGTAGAACTACCCAGTCCACCCACAGACCCAGTTGTGCCAGAGTAATCCACCAGTTCCTCAGACTCCCCCTAGTAGTCGAATGCATCGGCGAGTGGAGTTGACTACCTGCATTTCAAAAAGCAAACATAGAGTATTACATATAATAATGAAATGAATAATGAAAAGAAGATAGAATATAAAAACCATACTAGGAGATACAAGTCCTGTGGTCGGACTTGAAGGGGGAGCCGTTGCTGTTTCCAGAAGCGCACCCGTTTCGCTACCCAGAGGTTGTGTCGCGAAATGTTCGATAGATTCTGCGGTTGGGGGAGCCGGGACCTCAGTAGCACCTGGAGCTTCAGCAAGTCTACTCTCCTCTGCCGATGCCGGAAGCAGAGTTGAAGCCAGCAAGTCTGAAGCAAACTTGATCGCCGCCTCTTGAGAGACTAAGAGGGTCCCCGGAGCCAGTTTCTGTTTCTTCTTCATTGGTTCGTCCCTTACAGACCCGCGGCGTTTGATGGTTGGACTCCGGGAGCGGAGAACCAAGTCTTGAGGAGCACCACCAGCATCCCCATCATCGTCATTACCATCATTGTCATCTCCGTCAGAGTTGCCAACATCTGACGGATTGGCCGCCGCACCAAGGAATTCATCCATCCTTTTTACCCTCACTCTTTTAGCCCCTTTGCGGCTAGAGTAGAAGGTCTCTATTTCTTTGCAGCAGCTGTGGTTGATAGAGAAATGGGGCACGTCAGCATTGGCAATGCTGCACCAGGCGCAGAAGCTTAATATCATGCTTAGCTCTGGCGATTTCAGGGGTAGCATAAATTTTGCTTCGGTTCCTTTAGCAACAAAATTGAACCAGCCCCATGCCCCTGCGTACAGATTCCCCTCGTACGCCAACCCTTTATTTGGATTTCCTACATAAAGCTGTGTATATCCAAATTGACGAGCAAATCCACTCGGGATATACGGCTCTATGTAGCACATGGTGTCTTGCCTGTACACCAAGTGTCCTGGGTGAATGTTCAACAACCACCAGAAGGCCCCTGAAGATAAGTTGATGAACTTGTTTGCTCCCAAAATATCTTTAAACTTAGATTCATACTCTCCCCCAGGGAAGTCTGGGAAGCAGCGGAAGATCTCGTAGTTTTGATGATGACAGAGTGTCCTACGGATTTGAGACATATAATTGCTCTTTCAGACAGAGCGCTCGTACTTCTCTACGAAGAACAGCTTGTCAATTGGGTTGTAATCCGCGGCACTCATCAAAAACGGACAGTGCATGACTAGCCACGCCATTAAGTATGTATAGATCTCTACTCTTGGGTTCGGTATCTTCACCGTAGCAGCTTCTTTGGCCGCTTTACCCTTTCCAGCTTTGCCATTATTCTTCTCTGCTGGCATAAAGCTGCTGCAGAGAGCCCGGAGCCCGCTTTGGAGGTTGGCAACCATTGCTGGTAATAGCCCGAACGGTCACCCGTAAGCCAATAAAATGGCGGGATAGACGACGTTCTTTGCAATAGCCTCTTTGGGTAGTGAAGGAACAACGCATCTCTTTAACCAAAGCATCAGGAACCCCGCAAGCAGACCTCTATCTGAAATTGGGAACTGTGTCTGGTAGTGGAAGCTTTGGAAAATGGTATTAGGACTGAATCTTCCTTCATTAGAGTCAGTTGTATAAGTTGTAGCTTCCATCTTGGAGATGCACTCCTTTATTTCTTCAACACTGACAGGTGGGCGTCCTTGAACCATTGGGAGACTCTCCTTTAAATTAATAAAGAGATAATCAGCCCACTGCTTATAGCCAACTCCCTGGTTCCTCACCCCGGCCAAGTCGGCGCAAATATGATAGTGGCACATTATTTCCCAATAGGTTTGGTAAATGTGCTCATCCCCCGCTTTTAGCATATTCAATTCTTCAGCGGTGGGGATATATTCCTCGTAAGGGACTTCGCCCATTGAACCCGACACTTCGAACATCTCGTAGAGAGCGAATCCCAGCTCACCCACTGGTATAAAGAAGGTGTCGGTTTCGGGGTTATACATCTCCAGTAGGCTGAATAAGTGGTATGAACTTTGGGGCATGCTGAACTGAACGTTTCTAATGGCTTTGTATAAGCCAATTTCCTTCAGGGTCTGTTCATGGGTGTCCAGTATGTGTTTGACAAGCCTGAACCACCACATGTTCCCCGAGGAATGGACTCCTCCGGGCATTCTGAAATCTTTGGCGGGGTACTGTCCACCCTTGGCCAAGAATTCCCTAAGAAGGTCTTAGCACGAATAAGAACTTCACCAATAGGGTGCTCTTTGGTGACTCTGCCTGGGAGGAGCCCCGTAATACATCTGGAGGGACCATCTTGAAAAGCCCCATTCGTGCCGAACTTGCCGGTCGCAACACCATCATACTCATGAGTTAGCTCAAATTCTAACTCGCGGTGGGAAGATAGCCTCTGGAGATACACCAAGGGGTAGGTACGCTCCATGTCAGGCAGAAACATGAGCAGATCCCCAGCCTGGTACAGCCACTTACTCTCTTCTTCAAGGAGGATCTCATCCGAGTGCTTCAGCGCATCTCCAAAGAGGAATGCGGGCTTCTCCAGTATCTCTCGGTTCATTACTTCAAAACGAGTATCAGTGATAATCTCCCTCGCAGTCGCAAGGCTGTATCTTATCAATTTCTCCCTTCGCTTTCTAAGACCTGGCTTGAAGGCGGGAAGATCAGTAGTGAAATGGAACTGAGTTGCTGAATCTGCACCACCAACGAAGCCGAAGTGATGCTCTTGGAAGATTAGATCCACTGAATAGCTAACTGCAAAAGAAAAATCAAGAGTTAGAAAAGTTTCTACAAATCAGAAAATTTTTCTAAGTATGAAAACGCGGAGCTAGAGGTAACTCCGAACGAAGCTAAGTGATATAATTTCGCGTTTACATACGCGAAGCTAAGGTTGATAACTTCGCATTTAAGAACGCGAAGCTAAAATTGTAACCTCGCGTCAGAACGCGACAGTTAGCAAAAGTAACTTCACATTCAAAACACGAAGATAACGCGATAGCTTCGCTTGAAGGAAGACCAGAAGTCTTCTCCTTCCTCTCCAAGCCATTCGGCCGGATTACGGCGATTTCGTCGGCGAAAGAGATGATTAGCTGGTCAAAACCGACCCAAATCACTCTAAAAATGTTCTAAAAAGCTCCAAAAAGCGAGGTTCTTACCTCCGATAGGCGCGGCGTGGACTGGCTCGCTGCTGCCATGACCGCTGCCGCTGCTGCTTGCGCCGGCCGCCGACGGCAAGGATGCACGGGAAGAAGCGCGAGTCTTGGGTGCCATTGATCTCGAAATTTCGGAGAAAATTGACTGTAATGGAAAAAATCCGGTCGGAAAAACACTCAAGTCGGTTGGACTCTGATCACCTGAGCTCTGGAGTTCTTGAAAATTCTTGAAAGAGTGAGGAAGAAGAAGAGTTGGAACTCTATTTAAATGAAAAAAACCAGCCTCTTGGTATTCGGCGCAAGAATCGGAGTGATTACTGATCAGTTGCTCTCTAAAACGCGAAGCTATTAGCTCCGCGCGACTATGCAAAACGTGAAGATAATTTGGTATTTTAAGCTAAGCGTTTCCATGAGAGGCTTCGACTTGGCATGTGTGATCAGACGCCTCTGCCGAAATCTGATGGTTATAACAACGATCATCTTGGCATGCGCAGTTCAAGTTACGCATAAGAGGCTTGAATTGCCTCCATCAAACTAAGGCATGTGCAAGTAGGCGCCTCTGTCTAAGTTAAATGATCCTCACCCGATCATCCTGGTGTAAGTAGTTAAACATCTTCACCAAACTACCATTTAGCTCTATTTAATGGGCTTTACCGAGGTTAATAATTGTAACCCGGTCAGTACTAATAGTCTAAATTACGCAGATGAGCCTTAGATTGTTTTACCAAAACTATGAACTATCTATTTGTTGAGCAAGCAAAATTCTTGAAGCCAACAGATAAAGAGAAAAAGAATTGTCTTTATTCATAAAGCAAGAGAATTACAAGAGAAGAGGGAGTTATACCTCTCCCAAAAGATTGAACCTATTCGTCGACTCGTTAATAACCAAACGACGAGTCTCCTCCACGGAGTGTTGAGTTTGCCGACGCAAGTCATCGCCATTTAATGCGAATTGCTGGGCCAACCACTAATGAAATTCTTTTCCAGCTCAATTCCCTGGTTCACATGCAAAAGATCTCCTCTGCAAATGTTAACTATGATCTGTTTAAAGTTCTTAGTGGATCATCTGAAGATACTGTTACAAGAATCCTAATGAAGATGTACAAGTTGAATTCGATATGCTACAAGCCCTTATACTTCATTTCTATCGCTTTGGAAAGTGACAGAGATTGTCATCTAACAAAAATGGTCCTCAAGAAAACTTAATGAGCTGCCGCAGAGTTCTTGTAACTCCTTCAAAAGTTTACCTTTTGGAGTCAGAGCTTTAAACCTGCAACTATGTTGTAGAGCATATGCTTCTGGCTTCCTTAGAGTTACTTTTGTTGATGAAGATCGGTGTATGGCTAGCCTTTGAAGATATATCAGGGGATAGCTACGCTCCATGCTGAGTAGAAATATCAGTAAATCACCAAATTGGTAGAGCCACATGCACTCCTCTTCAAAAAGGATCTAGTCCGAATACCCCACTTCAAAAGAATAATCAAGAGTTAGAAAAAGTTTTACAAAACTCGAAAAAAATCTTCTAAGTATAAAAACGAGGAGCTAAAAATAACTCCGTGCACAGATAAGGAGATAGCCTCACATTTCACTCACGAAGCTAAAATTCATAGCCTCGCGTTGAAACGTGACAGCTAGTAAAAATAGCCCCGCGTTTCAAACGCGAGGATGACGCGATAGCTTCGCGTAGTAGAAGACCAGAGGTCTTCTCCGTCTTCTCCTTCTTCTCCAAGCTTTACGGCCGGAAAACGGCAATCTCGCTGGTAAAAAAATGGTTGGTCAGTTAAAACCGAGGCAAAACACTTCCAAATTGTTCTAAGGAGTCCAAAAGTTGAGATTTTTACCTCCAATAGGCTCGGCATGAACTGGTTCGCCGTTGTGTCCGCTCCCTCGGCCGCTGCCATCGCTGCTAACGCCGGCTGCCGATGGTAAGGAGGCGCGCGATGCCGTACTCTTCTTAGGTGACATTCTAATGATAAAAATCTATGGAAAATCGAAGGAAGTCCGATCGAAGATCGCTCGTTCACATGAGTCGCTTGGTCGCCTGAGCTCTGGATTCTTGGATTCTTCGAATGAAGTAAAGAAGAAGAGTTAGAGACTTTATTTAAATGAAAACCCTCCTCTTGGTATTCGGCGGAGAATCGGAGTAATTACTGAGCATTTACTCACTAAAAAGAGCAAGTATACAAAACGCGAAGATAACTTGGTATTTTAACTCCGCGTTTTCAATTTGAAGATCCAAAGTATTTCAAAATTTGCTAAATTCTAAGCCATTTTGAAAACTTTGGAGGGGGTTCTGTTGGTAGTGAAAATTTCTAAGTAAATAGGATTTTCCACAACATAACGCGAAGCTAACTCTATAGCTCCGCGTTTGGCTATTTTTAGCCTCGCGTTTGAGTAAAATGCGGAGCTAATTAATAGCTCCGCGTTCTGGTCCCTTAGCTCTGCGTTTGATGAGTTTAACTCCGCGTGAGCAGATAACCAAAATATCAAATTGATTGAGATTATGATTTGGGCTTATCCAAGTACCCAAATTAAGTCCGATCAGAACTCTAAATCAAAAGATTTAAATCAAAATTAAGATATTTGATTGGAATCCTTGATGAGTACAAATTCTATTTAAATAGAAACTCTCATATTACCCCAAGACTATAAATACCCTCTTGAGGAAGCCTTGGAGGATCTTTTTCTGGAGTTTTGGAGAAGTTCGAGTTACGCATAGAGTCTTGAACGAATCAAGACCAGAGGAGATCAATTCTACAGTCGGCCGCCATCTTCAAGAGAAGAGTTCGTCGTCAGATCGTCCAAAGGAGCTACTTCGATAGATCCCATCGCCACACAGATTCCACGTTTACATTGTAAAAGAGAGCGATTAAAATATAAAATTCTCTTTCGTTTGTTCTTTCTTTTTCTTGTTCACTTTCGCTGTAATTTAAGTTAATTCAATGGAAGGAAAGCAAAGAAATTCTGCTACGAATAACTCGGGATGAACGGTACACTTGATCGAAAAATATCCTTCGTTCTTAGTACCCCTTTCCAGAAACTTGATATATGAGATGTGTTATGATTTTCTTCCCACCATTTGCCTCTTCTCGGGCCGTACTTGAGTTGCAATAGCTTTTGCAGTTGCCCTCCCGGTTTTGTCAATACTCCCCACCACCATTTGGTCAAGAGAGTAAGATTGAACGTTTTTAGATCCAGGATTCCTAGACCTCCTTCCTTTTTTAGCTTACATACCTGACCCCAGCTCACTAAACTGTATTTTGACTGGTTTTCTGAAGTTTCCCTCCACAAAAATCTTCTTCTAATTTTATCTATCCTCTCTCTAACCCATGTTGGGATGGTGAGGATGGACATGAGGTAGAGCGGAATGAATGAAAGGACCGAGTTTATTAGGACGATGCGACCTCTTAGAGAAAGGTATCTGGCCTTCCATCCGTCAAGCCTCCTCTCGATCCTATCAATGACGGGGCACTAGTCTCTTTTGATAAGCCATCCTTTCCTAATCAGCACACCTAAATATTTGATAGGAAAATTTTCCAGTTTGCAGCCCAAGATACTCTGAATTGTCAGTGTAAGTGGGCCCAGGGGTCCCAGTCCTATCATGGAGCTCTTTTTGTAATTAATTTTTAGACCTGACCAAGCCTCAAAGCAGCAGAGGACCCATTTCAGGACAACGACCCCCTTA
Source organism: Dracaena cambodiana (assembly GCA_036321105.1). Lineage (NCBI taxonomy): Eukaryota > Viridiplantae > Streptophyta > Magnoliopsida > Asparagales > Asparagaceae > Dracaena > Dracaena cambodiana. Next base: position 2,438,257 of record JAYEPQ010000016.1, on the reverse strand, counting down.
ACCCTACTTTTACAGAAAATCAACGTGTCATCCGCATACTGGAGATTAGTGATAATAAAGTTTCTGCCTCCTGGTAGTCCCTTCATAAGTCTAGCATTCGATATTTTCCTGATCAATCTATTTAGGCCATCAGCGACGAGCACAAAGAGGAGGGGGGATAGGGGATCTCCTTGGCACAGACCTCTTTTACAAACAATCTCCCTGCCAACCTCTCCGTTGACGATCGCCTGGATCTTCGCGGAGATAAGCAACATTTTAATCCACTGAGTCCAACGATCTCTAAAACCGCTACTCTGGATGACTTCTATCAGGCAGTCCCAACTTACCATATCGTAGGCCTTCTCAAAGTCAAGCTTGAGAAGGAAACCGTCTTTCTTTGTCTTTTTATAGTGGTGAATCACTTCTTTTGCTAGGACTATTCCATCAAGAATACTTCTACCTTGTATAAATTCTGACTGTGTTTCATCGATCAGATGTGGGAGGACGGCTGCGAGGCGGTTCGCCAGGAGTTTGGATATGATCTTGAAACAACTGTTCAATAAAGTTATAGGCCGATAATCTCCAACTACTTTAGGCAATTCTCTCTTCGGGATGAGAACTATGAACGAGTAATTGATTCTCTCGATCTTCGCTCTTCTTTCTGCGAAGTCAGTTATGAGTGCTACTATATCTCCTTTAATCTCCTCCTAGAAAGTTCTGTAGAAGAAAATGGGGAATTCGTCTGGGCTTGGTGCTTTATCGGGCCGATATCCTAAGCTGCCTTCTTTACTTCTTCTTCTGAAAAATCTTTCTCTATAGTCTGAAGATCCACGTCCGAATGCCACTGCTCGTGGATTATTTCAATTCTGTTGGTGGTGGTTCTTCCGAAAAGCTGACTGAAGTGTTGATGAATGTGATGGTATATGTCTTCTCCCTCGATGAGGGTTCCTTCTGTTGATGTAAGTTTGTGAATGGTGTTTATCCGTCTCCTCATATTCACTACTTTGTGGAAGAAACCTGTGTTTGTATCCCCTTCCTTTAGCCATTTGCTGTGAGCTCTTTGTCTCCATTTAGTGTCCTCCCTTCTGTAGATCTCTCCTATCAGTTTCCTTAGCTCTCCAAGGCGGGTGGTCTTTTCTTTACACAACGTCTGAACTGCCTCTTCATTCTAGAAGTTCAATCTCCTTTATACATTCGTTCTTGGACAATTCTTACGTCCTGATATGTCTCCTCTCCCATCTTAGGAGAACTCTGCGTAATCGACGCAGTTTTGTGCACATGTTATCGGCCGCATGCATCCTCTTTGTTTGTTGTGCCCAACTCTGTTTAATGATTTCATGTACCTCTTCGTGTTCGACTCACCACTTTACGAACCTAAAGATACATTTTTTTCTTTTGTTTGACTTCCCCATAATCCAATCTTATGGGTACGTGATATGAGATTGGCCTATACATAGGGCATACAACAGCGAAGTTGAATTTAGTTTTCCAGTCCGGGGAGACAAACACCCTGTCTAATTTTGCCATATACGGATCCTTTCTCATACTAGACCACGTGTAACGACGTTCTATCAGCGGTATTTCAATAACTCCAGAATTCCAATAAGTTCGTTAAAGTGGTCCCTGTCGCGTGTGTTCATGTCCCCCCCTTTCCTTTCGTATGAAAACCTTACTACATTAAAGTCTCCTCCAACAACCCAAGGGTCTGTTTGTCACGCTCTCACTCTTAGCAGATCATTCCATAATTCAGCCCGTTGGTCGCTCCTATTTGGGCCTTATATTGCCCGTCACCATTTGCGTCCATCCATCTCTCTTTCTTTTTGTTATTATAGAAAGAGTGAAGATCTCGACCCGGGATTCCTTAATCTCAAAAGGACTCTGGTCCACTCCAATCAGAATGCCACCTGATGCACCAGCCGTATTCTTGACAACAAAATCGAATCTATTCCCTAACTCACAGAGAACACTCGATGATGGGTTATTAAGTTTCGATTCCACCAAGCACACAATATCGAGAGCTGTGTGTCTACACGTATCGAACACCATTCGGCGCTTGCCTTTGGTGCCAATTCCCCTAACATTCCAAAATAGTGTATTCATAATTCTTAAATGTTTAACCTCTCCATTTCTAAGCTAGGCAGTTAGCAGCTTCCCTTGACCTCCTTCCCTACCCTGTGTTCTGTCCCTAGAACCTCCAAGTTCCTAATTAATGTTAGATTACGGGTGTGGTCCTCATTATTGGTGCCCATATCAATCTCGCATATGCGTGCAATGGAAAGTAAGATGCTATAAGGTATTAAATTGAATACATCTAAGAGAGCAATATTGTTACCATACTCGTAGTCTGTAAGAAGGGCCTTGCGCTTTGTGGCAAGTGATACTACTTCTCCTGTTTGATACTCATGGCCTCCCCTCTTCTGTTCCAGTCTCCTGCTTTGCCTAGCCGGTATGATCTGTACCCCCTTTGGCCCTAGCTCGTGATATCGATCCCCTCTGATAGGACTAGACTGTCCTCCATCATTGCTGTTAGTGGCAACCTTCAGAAGTGTGTGCTCCTGAGGTATTGCCTGTTGGTTGCAGACTGGGCTGCTCACCTCTTTCATTGCTTCCTCTGGTGGAGATTCTTCTCCTCCTTTCCCTGATGCATGCTGACTTGGTCGGTTCTTCAACTTCTCCCTAATACATGTTGAGTTAGTCACCTCTTTTATTGCTTCCTCTGGTGCAGATTCTTCTCCTCCTCTCCTTGGTACATGCTGACTGGGTTGGTTCTTCAACTTCTCTCTGATTCTTTTCGTGTATTTTGACAGTTGCTGCCTACGCATCTTCATTGGTTTTCTTCTCTCCTCTCCAGAGACTATGTTGGTTAGCAACTTCGAGATGACCTCCCTAAGGACCTCCTTATCAAAACCAGGCAGTATGGACAATAAACCCAACTGTCTAATTGATTTTGAGGTTTCATCGTCCTCACTGAGACCCATATTCTTAATTTTTTCAAAGAAGTTTAGTACCCTATCAGAGGTTCTATCTACTTCCATGAGATTAGGTGTGCTGCACACGGGTCCCATTCCCAATCTCTTTGTATCCAAAGTCATATCTCCATCCACATTCCTGGTCATGTACATAAAGTTAGACCCTCTCTCATCGATGGCTTGGTGAATTTGTAGTGTGTGGGTTCCACTGGTAGTGAAGTCCAAATTTTTCTCCTCTCTGCAGACCCCACTCCTTTCCTGCCGCATATTTCCTTTGGTTTTTTCCCCATGTGGTTGGTGGGGTCCACCCACTAATTTGGTCTCCAAGAAACCGTTTTGAATCCCCCTCCTTACTTTTTCCCCTTCTTCAATAAAGGTGGCCCGGTCTTGGTCTTTGTCCTCATGTGGGCGATGGGATCCGCCCTCTTCATGAAAGCTGGTTTTTTGAAACCCCTTCCTTACTTTTCCCCCCTCTTCATTAAAGGAAGTCCGGTCATCGAGATATGGAGCGCCACTTTCCTCTTCCCCACCTACTCTAGTACAGAACTCTGTCCTTTCATCTCCTCTCCCATTTTCGCTTCCTTCGCCTAATTTAGCCGAGAAGCGCAAACTGCAGCCAGCAAGTGCAGGTCCACTTCCACCTAAAGAAACCCGTTCGCCTTTAGTAACTCTTGGCTTGTCTTTCCCGTCTCTTTTTTTGTTATTTCTCTCTTCATGAAGCATCGGTTCACCAACTCCTCTGTTTCCTACCTCCAACTAGTAAACATCTTTGCCCCTTTCTCTTGTTGCAGAGGTGGTTCCTTTCTCAGAAATTTTTGCTTTGTTTGTGAAAACTGGCTCGGGAGCTTTCTGGTATGGTTGGTAGGGCCTTCTCTTCTGATCCAACTCCTGTCGTGTTTGGTCCGATGTACGGTGCCATGTGAATCGCCGTTGAGGCCCGGCGGCCGAGATGTTTCCTGTAGGCAGGGTGGCGATCTCGCTCGCGAGGGATGCCTTACCCTTGTCTATCGGTGAATCATCCGCCGCCGTAGGCTCCGGCGTTTCAAAGATGACCCGGTCCGTGATTCGTGGCCCCGGTGGGAGGAGGATCTTGTCGATAACTATTATTGTGATTTTTCTCTGCTGGTTGCCGACCACTATCATGAGCTCCTTGGGTATGGAATCTACACTTTCGCAACCAATCCTTACTCTTGCCATTGACAACTCCGTTCTATTGACGGTTACATCGGCAATGTCGATCAGATGAGCGAACTTGGCCACCACCTTGCTGAGATCACATATGTTCCAGTGGTGCAATGGCAGCCCCTGGATGGCAATTGTGGGCGTTATCGGGAATAGTAGGATCTGGTTGTCTTCCTCGCCGGACCATCTGTACAATGTAAAACGGTGGTGTGGTCTCGGCAAGGGATCGATGTCCTTCCGATGGCATAGTCCAATCCCTCATTGGACGGGAATCAAACTAGGTAATATCTGCCCAAAATGTGGAACTTCCATTCAAAACGAGAAAAAATTGCCGAAATAGTTTTAAGTCTGCTGATCATATCAGACACCGATGGGTTCCCGTGGCCAGGGTACACAACTCCTATGATCTTTGACAGCCATGCCCAGTCCTCCGCCGCCCTATCTGATATTGGGAGAAAGAGGATAGGTTTGTTTTTCTTTTCGTCCTGCGAGCCATCGAAGGTCTTCTGCTTGCTTATTGTTTCCCTGTTTTCTGATCTAAGGTTTGAGGTGCCTTTATCGCTGCCACCTAATTTGGGATTGGGTCATGTCGCCCCATGCTTCATTATACCATTGCCAAGCGCAGTACCAACCCGTCGAACCATCAGTTGCTTTCCCCACCCTTCTAATCCGAAGTTCTTGAGTTGGCCTTCTTTGATAGAGGCATCCTTTGGTTTTTTTTGCTTGTTGATCAGGTGACTTCATTCTTGTTGGCAAGACTGGGCACTCTGTAATCTTGTGGCCGAGAGTTTTGCAAAAACGACAGCAAATGAACGGACACTCATCCTTGAAATGGCCCTTTTGACCACATGTCCAGCATTCCTCCCCGTTGTCACTTCCAGAGAGTGAGATTTTTCTCTTTTGACCAACAGTGGCAGAGCTTGTTTCCCTTACCCTCCTGCTTGAAGTACGAGCTCGTACCTCTGTCCATGGCCCGCCATTGTCTTCCTCTTGCTTTCCTCTCTCTCTGGGCTCGCCGGCCTTGGAAGGCAGTGCGGCGACCTCTAAGCCAGTGAAAGTTGCTTGGGGTCAATGATGCTAGGGTTCACCGAGTTGACCAAGGCTGTAGCAGTCCTTTCGGTCTCCGGCGAGCCCTTGGCGACGTCGGCCCAGCTTTTTCTCTTGTGCTTGGGGTTCTTATCTTCGTCATTGCTTTCATGCTCGCGAGTCTTGCCCCTTCCCAACCATCCCCAGTTAAACTCCATGCCGATGATGTTGAACTGAGGCTAAACACCACCCACAAACCGTCCCCCTTGTGGCCCTTTTTTTTTTTTTTTTTCAGGGTCGCCGGAGGATCGCCGGAACTCGGGGTGGCTTACCTGGAATCGCCTTTGCTTACGGGACCTTGAGGATCACAATGTTTAAGCTTTCTTATTCTTTTGACTGCATAAAATGTTATGTATTGTTAAGGACCAAATAAGGGAGTTGTTGGCAATATGCTGGAGAAAGGAAGAAAGAGACTACATCAAAAGCACAAGACCATGCAATTGCATAGATGAAAGAGTGCATGGAAAAGTTGGGACCAAAATTCTATCAGTTAGTTGTGTGTAGGGATAGTAATTGATGCATTTATGGATCAATTTTTGGC